>OU342746.1:134908454-135304810 GCA_910589775.1 Avena eriantha
TCATCAACATACGTATTCCTGTGTAAGGCCTTCCTCGGTCTTCAAGGGTATGAATACCTTCTTTCTTTTCCATTACTTATGTCTACATAGTATATATCCTGGTATTAGTGTTCGCGTAGTTATAATTTTTTTGTTTTTTGCTCTAGTATCCTACAAAGGCTTCCTTTTATAGGGCGGCCAGGCCTCTTCCCCCAAATGTTAGGTAGGAAGGGTCACCACAATACAAGTCCTTAAAGAATCGGTCTACCCATCAACTTTTGGTGGACTCGGTCGTCTTGTCTTGGTCACCCGTTGGTCTGTCGCAAAGTTGGTCCTTCTAGCGCCGTCCTCCACTACCCAACGCCATTCGTGTCCCCTTTGCACCAAAGTGGTAAGGGACAACTGCCTTGGCCCCAGTGACGTCCTCGATGTCTTTACACCATACAGTGGGCGGCCCGACCTCTCTTTACCGAGGCGACCCGCCCGGGCCTGGTCTTCCCTGCAGGGTGATGACTGCAACTGCACATATCGTTTGTAGCTAGTTTTAAAATAAAGATATCGATCCCACAGGGAGCAATAGCCAAAAGACTCAAATGCTTTTAACTACAACTAAACGAAGTACTTAAGAAATAACTTTAAGATGCAAGGAAAGTAAAGTTGTTTGGGGGGTTTTTCGTCAAACACAGTAATTTAAAGTAAGGCAAAACTTAATGCAGAAAGTAAGAATCGCATGTGTAATAGACGTTTGGAACTACAATAGGGAAAAGGCGTTCTCAGGGAATAGTGGATACACCGCTAGAAATTTATACTAAGCAGTCGAGATTATTATAACGAATATTCTCATAATGTGTATGTATGTGGGATCTCCATATATGGACGAATAGCCAGCAACCGTTGCACACATCATCCTCATAGCCACAACAGACAGCAATCGACATCAATCTAATAACTACGCTATTAAGGGATTTCTCCCATGGCATGGACATGGCTTTATGAGTTCTCCTTGATTTCTCCAAGTTAGTACGTAAGGAATGACAATAGCTTTATAGTCACAGTAAGTGCTATCATCCCTCCGTCTACCAACAAGTAATCACCTTCATCCAGTCCCCGTGAGAGGCAAATGTTAAGGAGGTGCACAACTCCCAACATCAAGATGAAGACAATTAACACATACACATAATGATGTATAAAATAATAATCTCTATCTCTTCTCAATCATATTCTAGGGTTTCTCCATCTCCCCAAGAACTAGAGATCTACTCAGACATGGAGGCAATCAACATCTGGGAATGGCAACAATCATAGATGAATAGTACTTTTATAAATCAACAATGAATACGGGAATTACAACAAGATCTAGACAAGATGTAGATGGTATGGATGGAGATGATGGTAATGCAGCGGTGGATGATGAAGATCGATGCCTTAGCCTCCCGGATCTGCGTAGGGCAAAGATGGATCCCTTGCAGATGAGTTCCCCCTCCAGATGCCTTCCAGAGGTGAGGTTTTGGCAATTTCTAGGTGTTCTGTATGTCGTCTCTCTGAACCAATTGCACGGGGTGAAACTATTTGACGAGGCGGAGGCGGCGCCAACTATACGGCTGGAGCTATACGACTGGAAAAGTTGCTCTAGTCGTATAGTTGGTCGTTGAACTCTCGGCCTCCCTTGTTTGCTTCTGGTTTTCTTCTGGTATTATTAATATTTCCCAAATAAGCGATATATGTTGTTTTTGACTCCTTTTGTCCATAGTACAACTGCTCCAAGAATTGTATCCATTGGATCCATCATCTTTCCTGATCCTGGTGAAAATAGACATAAAAAGTGAACGCAAGCGCCAGAAAATACCAAGATCCTACATCTACAATTCAAAATAATAATGTAAAACATGATGCAATTATGCACTCATCAACTTCCCCAAGCTTAGACTCTTGCTCGTCCCAAGAAAGTTTTAGCTTAATGATGTGATCCTCATATTCATGAAGCTGAGTCGATAAAATAAATGAGGCAGATGTAACATGTGTTTATAATATACGACACATAGGAATAAGTTCATGAGTAGTACCTCACTCGAACCATCTGAATAGTACTAGCAGGCTTCCACACCTTATTGGTCAAAAGTTCATAAAATATGAATCTCAACATAATGTAAAAGTATTCAATTTGACCGACTGAGTTAGCGAGATAGTCCGAAATGTTTTTAGGATCAACATATTCACTTGGGATTCAAAATCTCAAAAGTGTATCTTTGTCATACTACAACGCAGTGGTATATGCCTATTTGCTCTTTGCACACTCGCTATTTTTATTCTTTCTTTTGTATACATGCTCACACTTTTGTTTAAGTGTTGTGCAAAGGAGCTAGCCATACATTCCACTTCATGTAGGAATTTCAAAGTTTAACAATCTCAATTATCAAATTCCAATTGTATATGAAGCGTCGTTATGACTTGTAGATTGTACCTCAACTTGTCCTCACTCTATTTTGATAGCACTATCATTTTATTTTGTTCAAGGTTTCTTTTCCACTTAACTGTATAGATAATTTTCCTTTGTAAATCAAATCGTAGACTTACAGCATATTGACCAAATTATCTTTAAGTGTTCCATTAATACCAATGGTGTGGAAGACTCCTATTTCTATCAAGTGCAAGTAATATTATACTCAAGTCATTCATATATCAATAAAACAAATGCAAACTCAAAATTGCTCCATATATAATAATAAACTCAGATTTTCACAAAAGGGCTCGACTATTCCTGAAGGGAATCCTAATGATGCAAACTTTATTTGTAGTTTGAACTAATGCAAAAACGGTATTATAAAACTTGTAAGAAAGATTACAAGGTCTTTATATATCTCCCCAACCTTGGAATCAAGCCAGTTGGGATTAATTAACTCCTTGTTGGTACCTATTCCTCCGCCTGGGTAGAAGGAGCGTCGCCTTCTTTTTTTATGTTTCCCTCTTTAACTATGCTTGCAAAAGGAATGCCGAGTTCGGACATGTCATATTGGGGCTTCAACATTTACCTCTTGAGGAATTTCTTCTCATCTGTCAACTTAAAGACAGTTTTAATTAAGAAACCAACTCTACCATCTATGTCATCGACCTTCTCTCAAGGTATTTGCTCATCATCCAGTAGGAGTCAATCCCTTCTCCAAATGTTTCAACGCATGCCTTAGAAGCCTTTTCTAACTCATAGATCTTATCATGAATCTCATCTTGCCGCACCTTCTTAGGTTTAAGAGGTGATGGACCAAGAGGAGGTTTACAATTGGATCCTATGTTGTAACGATAAGGATTAGGGAGGTACTCATCCTTGCTCATTCCCCGCTCAGCTTGTCTCATCATCTCCATCCTTTGCGGGAACATGTCCTCCCAATTTGGGAGAGGCTTGATCTTCAGGCCGAATGATCACAACGATCCTTTGGGTTTTGCTTCTTCGATCCTCTTCACGGGATTCTCTTCTTTCTTCTTCCAGATCTTATCGATGAGGAAGGGTTGCATGGCTTCACTGCACGGATGTTGTTAAAGGGGCCTATATACGGATGTCGAAGATCTTTCGAGGCTGGAGGTTGTGGCTCTGCGAAAACTTAATGAAAAGATTAGATGCGATCAGCTTTAAAAGGAGGGGTCAAAAACCCTAGCCGTCTTGCGTAACGAGCAACTATATGGGCGCATCCCGTATAGCTCCCGCCGTATAGTTGTGAACCGACTATAGATTAGATATACGGTGGAACTTAACTATACAACCGGAACTATATGGGCGGAATTTTTAATTCTTGTCGTATAGTTGGTCGTTAAACTCTCTGTATCCTGAATAAATATTTTGGAGATGAGTTGATAACTATACAACCACAACTATATGGACGGAATTTTTAATTCCGGCCGTATAGTTGGTCATTAAACTCTCAGTACTCCAGAAATTATTTTGTCAAAGGTGTTGACAACTATACGACCGCAACTATACGGGCAGAATTTTTAATTCTGGCCATATAGTTGGTCGTTAAACTCTCTGTACCTTTTGTGGATGGAAGTGTTGATGCCGCAACAACTATACGACCGGAACTATACGGCCAGAACTTTTACTCCAGCTGTATAGTTGGTCCTTAAACATTCTGTGTCCACCAAAAATTTTCTGCTTCTCTAAGGATTCTTTTGTTAATCTGAAACTTAATGAAATATCAAGTTTTGACAGAAAAATGTCAACTTAGATTTTCGACCAATTTTTGCATCGTTAATCTTCCTTCTTCTTTGCTAGAGCATCAATTGTTTCTCATTCAACACAATACGTAAACTAGACTTTGACTGAAAATTTAAAAACTTACTCCAACCTTTATTTCACATGGGTTGCCTCCCATGAAGCGCTCTTTTATAGTCAATAGCTTAACCGTAGTACTTCTCATCCCATCTCGAGTTCATTCTTTTTGCAATTGCAATTCCTTGTATATCTTCGCTTTATCACTTCTTCCGGGGTGCTCAATTCTATGGTGATTTCACTTATATCTTCTTTTACCCAATAATGCTTCAAGCATTGTCCATTTACCACCCATGCAAGAGAGGGTGTTTTTCCTTGGAGCTTCTTCAACTACATATGGACCTTCCCACTTCAATCTGAGTTTCCTTGGAAACAACTTAAGACGAGAATTATAGAGCAACACTTTGTCTCCACTTTTAAAAGTCTTATTCTCTATTTTTATATCATGCCATCTTTTAAATTTTTCCTTAAACAACCTAGAATTCTCATAGGCTTCACTTCTAAACTCATCTAAAGCATGAATATCTAATAAATGCTTCTCCCCTGCTTCCTTGAGATCATAATTTAGATTCTTGATTGCCCAAAAATCTTTGTGTTCCAATTCTAAAGGTAAATGACATGCCTTACCGTACACCATCTTATAAGGTGTCATACCCATTGGATTTTTAAACGCAGTACGGTATGCCCATAGAGTGTCATTTAACTTGTATGACCAATCCTTTCTTGATTTGTCCACCGTCTTCTCGATTATGGTCTTCAGTTCTATATTAGAGAGTTATACTTGACCACTTGTTTCGGGATGATATGGTGAAGCAACATGGTGAGTTACTCCATACTTGCTGAGGATTTTCCTGAAAGTCCCTTTCATAAAATGAGAACCACCGTCAGTAATTAAAAATCTAGGAACTCCAAACCTGGGGAATATGACATCCTTGATCATCTTCACTAAGGTAGCTGCATCCGCGTGATTTGTTGGGATAGCTTCAACCCATTTAGTAACATAGTCAACATCAACAAGAATATGAGTATAACCATTCGATTCTATAAATGGTCCCATGTAATCCATTCCCCATACATCAAAGGGTTCAATTTTGAGACTATAATTCATTGCCATTTCTTGTCTCCTACCTATATTACCTCTTCTTTGGCAAGCATCCTAGTATTCCACATACCTGTGTGCATCCTTGAGTAAGGTGGGCCAATAGAATCCGGATTGAAGTACCTTTGTAGTAGTTCTTTTACCTGCATCATGACCTCCATATGGACTGTCATGACAAGCTTTCAATATCGCATTCACTTCATGGTTAGGAACACACTTTTGAATCATCCCGTCAAGTCCATGACGATATAGATACGGATCATCCCAAAAGTATTATTTAAGATCATTAAAGAATTTCAGTCTTTGATTTCTTGACATACTAGGAGGTATAAATTTTGTCGCTAGATAGTTAGCATAATCTGCATACCATGGATCAGTAATTTCTACCTTTGCTAAATATTCTCCCAGAAATGATTCATTAATAGGTATGGGGTCACTAATTATTCCCTCCATCCTAGAGGGATGATCTACTACTAGATTATCCTTACCCCTCCTATCTACTATTTGCAAATCGTATTCTTGTAGTAATAAAACCCACCTAATCAACCTGGGCTTAGCATACTTTTTCACAAGGAGATGTCGCAAAGCCTAGTGATCCGTAGAAATAATTATTAAGATCTCAATTTGTCGCAAGTAAAAATTATAGCTAGAAACTCTTTTTCTGTAGTAGCATAATGTTCCTAAATCTTATTAAGAGGTCTACGAGCATAATAAATAACATTCAAATTCTTTCCATCTCGCTGTCCCAACACAGACCCTAATGCATAATCACTAGCATCACACATGATTTCGAAAGGTTCATCCCACTTTGGAGATTGCATGAGAGGTGCTGAAACTAGTTTATCCTTAATGTTCTCAAAAGCTGAAATGCAGTCATGATCTAAATAGAATGGAGTTACTTTATCAAGAAGATTGGCGAGGGGTATAGCTAGTTTAGCAAAATCTTTTATAAACCGCTTATGAAAACCTGCATGTCCTAGAAACATTTTTAAGTTTTTAGTGTCCTAAGGTATTGGAAGATTCTCTATAGCATTTATATTAGTTTTTTCTATTTCTATTCCTTTCTCCGAAACTTTGTGCTCAAAAACTTTACCTTCTCTTTCCATGAAACGACATTGTTCCCAATTCAAAACCAACTTTGATTGCCTACATCTCTTCAAAACTTTGGTCAGATTGTAGAGGCAATTATCGAAAGTTACTCCACAAACAACAAAATCATTTGTTAGAACTTCCATAGCCTTCTCAACAAAATCATAAAAAATCTTTAGATACCATTCCCGAAAAGTTTTTGCTGCATTACATAAGCCAAATGGAATTAAGCTATAAGTATATGTGCCATAAGGACACGTAAAAGTTGTTTTCTCTTGATCTTCTGGTTGTATGGAAATTTGATAATATTGATGGCTCAGGATACGTTGAGCTCATTGGGGACCCCAAGAGGAAGGTATGATGAGCACAGCAGCAAGTTTCCCTCAGTTATGAAACCAAGGTTATCGAACCAGTAGGAGAAAGGAAACAACCCCAAGGTGTTGCTACCAACTTGGAATCATGCACATCACAACCACAGAACTTTGCCCCAACTTACAGTGAGGTTGTCAATCTCACTAGTATTGCTAAAAACAAAGGATTAAACGTATTGTGTGGAAGATAGTAATTGCTTGTAGAAAGTAAACAGTAAAGAGTAAATAGTATATAGTATATTAATGGTAAAAGAATGGACTGGGGTCCATAGCTCACTAGAGGTGATTCTCCTTAAGATAAATAACTGTTGGGTCCGCAGCATATAAAAAAAAATTCCTACGATGAGAACTTACCCTTGAAGACAATGAGTTTTGTTAAACAGTAGGAACTCGTGGTTGATGTAGTCGTACACTTGCCGATCTCAAGATCGTGTGGAAGTCCAAGCGCCGCAAATCAGCAGCGCATCTGTCCTCGCACACACGTTCAAGCCACCGGACAACCTCCACCTCCTCGCTCCAGCGATGCAGCGGAAGCAACAACTTATTCTAGACGAAAAGCCACCGGGAACATGTATCTCGCTAATCCGAGATCATGGGGGAATAATTCTAGAGGGGGGAGAGATCCTTCATGAGAAGGCGTGAGGAAGGAGGAAGAGGGGGGCCTTTTATAGGAGGAGGGGGTGCCCGTCACCATGGCCGGCGCCTCATGGGGGGTGACCCCTCACCTCCCCCATTCATGTCGTGGTAATCCCTCCACATTAAAATGCCCCTTCACATTCCCTTTTAAAGTCTCCACTTTAAATGCATTAAAATTCTCTAAGATTAATGCGCTCTCATTTAATAAAACTCTTTTATTAAATTTATTCAGAATTTTGTTAATTACTTTAAGTAACAAACATTCACATAAAACCCCTTGCAACATTTCAATATCACATGCATAACCACTTTCTGCAATTTCACCCGAAACAATTCCGGTTTCTATCGAAACAATTCCTGTACTTTGCAATTCTTTCGTCTAAAACATATGTTCTCCAAATGGTGTCCGGTAACTCTTAAGTGTGACACCCTACGGTTCGCGAATAATGCAGACATGATTCAGACTCCTCTCAGATCAATAATCAGAAGCGGGACATGGAGATCCATACTGACTCTTGCATATTCAACGATGACTTATGTGATCGTGAGAACCTTTAACGCTAGTAACTTAATCCCTTTGTCTCAAGATATAATACATGTCCGAGATTCGATCATTGGTATCCAAATACCTAGTTTGATCTCGTTACTGACATGCACTCTTTTCTCGTTCTCGTGATATAACATTCTAGTGATCACATCACTTCCTTGCAAGCTATCTTAATGTGATATCACCGAGAGGGCCCAGAGTATATCTATCCGTCACCGGGATTGACAAATTCCACTCTTGATCCATGAGCCTCAACATAACACCTTTGTAGCACTGAACCCATCTTTATAGTCACCCTGTTACGGTGTGACGTTTGATGTTATCAAGATACTCTTCCAGTGTTAACAATTAACATGATCTCGTGGTCTAAGGATAAAGATTACTTTGTATGATGTTATGGCAATATAAACATAATGACTTGATCGTAATACTATACTTCGGATGAATATTCATCACATCATTTCACAAATGTTGTGACCTTGTTATTAACAACATCCAATGTCTATGATCAGGAAACCTTGATCATCTTGTTAATCAACAAGCTAGTCTACAAGAGAGGCATAACTAGGAACCCTTTTTGTTTATTAAACACACATGTATTGATGTTTCCGATCAATACAATTATAGCATGCAAAATAAACATCTATCATATACGAGGAATACATAATAACAACTTTATTATTGCCTCTAAGGGCATATTTCCTTCAGTCTCCCACTTGCACTAGAGACAATAATTTACTTCACATAGTGATAAATCTAACACCCATGGAGTTCTAGTGTTGATCATGTTTTTCCCTAGGGAGAACTTTAGTCAATGGATCTACTACATTTAGGTCCGTGTGTACTTTAGAAATCTTTATATCTCCATCCTTGACATGCTCGCGGATGGAGTAAAACCAACGCTTAATATGCTTGGAATTCTTGTGAGACCTTGGTTCCTTGGCATTGGCTATGGCTCCATTGTTGTCACAATGGATCACCACTGGATCCAAAGCACTAGGAACCACACCTAGTTCCGTTATGAACTCCTTCATCCAAACCGCTTCCTGTGCCGCTTCTAAAGCAGCAACATATTCCGCCTCCGTCGTTGATCCAACAACCATAGGTTGTTTGGAACTCCTCCAACTAACTGTTGCTCCGTTCAAGAGAAATACGTATACGGATTGAGACTTAGAGTCATCCGGATCGGTGTCAAAGCTAGCATCGACATAACACTTAGCGACCAGCTCTTCTTCACCTCCGTATATAAGAAACATATCCCTAGTTATTCTCAAGTACTTAAGGATATTCTTGACCGCTATCCAGTGTTCCGAACCTGGATCAGATTGGTACCTACTAGTCAAACTAATAACATGTGCCACATCCGGTCTTGTACATATCATGGCATACATTATAGAGCCTATGGCCGAGGCATAGGGGGTCTTATCCATTATCTCTCTTTCTTCCGCCGTAGCCGAACTTTGAGTCTTACTCAATGTCTTGCCTTGCAACATAGGTAAGAACCCCTTCTTACTTCCGTCCATATTAAACTTCTTTAATATCTTATCAAGGTATGTACTCTGTGATAGCCCAATTAGGCACCTTGATCTATCTCTATAGATTTTAATGCCTATTATGTATGACACTTCACCAAGGTCTTTCGTCGAAAATTTGTTGTTTAGATAACTTTTAACACTGTTTAAAAGATCTATATCATTTCCAATCAACAATATGTCATCCACGTATAATATCAGAAATGCCACATTGCTCCCACTCACTTTCTTGTAAATACAAGCCTCTCCATAAGTTTGGAAAAATCCAAACTCTTTGATCACCTCATCAAAGCGGAGATTCCAACTCCGGGATGCTTGCTTCGGTCCATAGATGGATCGCTGAAGTTTGCATACCTTAAGCATCCGTAGGATCAGCAAAACACTTAGGTTGTATCATATACAAGTCCTCTTAAATATTACCATTGAGGAATCCAGTTTTGACATCCATCTGCCATATTTCATAATCAAAATATGCAGCAATTGCTAACATAATCCTAACCGACTTTAGCATCGCCACGGGAGAGAATGTCTCATCATAGTCAACTCCTTGAATTTGTCGAAACCCCTTTGCGACAAGTCGAGCCTTATAGATGGTCACATTACCATCAGCATCAGTTTTTCTATTGAAAATCCATTTATTCTCAACGGCCTTTCGATCATGAGGTAAGTCCACCAAGGTCCAAACCTAGTTTTCGTACATGGATTCCATCTCGTATTTCATGGCTTCTAGCCATTTGTTGGAATCCAGGCTCATCATCGCTTCTTCATATGTCGCAGGGTCATCCATTTCATCAACCATGAAATTCACAACAGGATTGCTATACAGTTCAGGAGTTGCACGTGTCCTACTTGACCTGCGAGGTTCAGTAGTGTCCTCTTTCGGAGTTTCTTGATCAATATCATTAGCTCCCTCTTCATTACGTGAAGTCAACTCCAAAACAATTTCCGGTGCTACGCTACTCGCCATTTCATGAAGAGATGGTTCAGTAACCTCTCTGAGTTCTACCTTCCGACTACTCACACCTTTCGCGAGAAACTCCTTCTCAAGAAAGGATCCATTCTTGGCAACAAAAACCTTGCACTCGGATATGTGATAGAAGGTATACCCAACAGTTTCCTTAGGGTATCCTATGAAGACGCATTTTTCCGCTTTGGGTTTGAGTTTATCCGGCTGAAGTTTCTACGCATAAACATCGCATCCCCAAACTTTAAGAAATGACAACTTAGGTTTGTTTCCAAACCATAATTCATACGGTGTCATTTCAACGAATTTAGATGGTGCCCGATTTAAAGTGAATACAGCGGTTTCCAGTGCATAACCCCAAAATGACAGTGGCAAGTTAGTCAGAGACATCATAGATCGAACCATATCCAACAAAATACGATTGCGACGTTCCGACACACCATTATGTTGTGGTGTTCCGGCAGGCGTGAGTTGTGAAACTATTCCACACTCTTTTATGTGTGTGCTAAACTCGTAACTTAGATACTCACCTCCACGGTCGGACCGCAGAAATTTGATCTTTCTATTACGATGATTTTCCACTTCATTCTGAAATTCCTTAAACTTTTCAAAGGTTTCAGACTTGTGTTTCATCAAATAGATATACCCGTATCTACTCAAATCATCCGTGAAAGTAGCAAAATAACGATATCCACCTCGCGCCGACACACTCATTGGTCCACACACATCAGTATGTATGATTTCCAATAAATCTGTCACCCGTTTTATTGAACCGTTAAACGGTGTTCTAGTCATCTTGCCCATAAGGCACGGCTCACATGTATCAAATGATTCAAAATCAAGTGATTCCAAAAGTCCATCAGAATGGAGTTTCTTCATGCGTTTAACGCCAATATGAGCTAGACGGAAGTGCCACATATATGTAGATATATTATCATCAAGTTTAATCTTTTTAGCATCAACATTATGAATATGCATAATACTACTATCGAGATCCAACAGAAATAAACCATTCAACACTGGTGCATGACCATAAAAGATATTATCCATATAAATCAAACAACCATTGTTTTCAGACTTAAATGAATAACCACTTTGCATCAAACATGATCCAGATACAATGTTCATGCTCAGTGCAGGCACCAAATAACAATTATTCAGATTTATAACTAATCCCGATGGCATATGGAGAGGCAGCGTTCCGACGGCGATCACATCAACTCTTGATCCATTGCCGACCCGCATCGTGACCTCATCCCTTGCTAGCTGTCACTTGTTCCGCAGCCCCTGAATCGAGTTACATATATTAGCAACCGATCCCGTATCAAATACCCAGGTGGTACTACGAGTACTAGTCAATCAATAACCTGTATATCACATATACCTTTGTTTGCCTTGCCGGCCTTCTTGTTCGGCAAATACTTAGGGCAATTGCGCTTCCAATGGCCAGTCCCCTTGCAATAGTAACACTCGGTGTCAGACTTAGGGCCAGCTCGGTGTTTCTTTTCAGGTGCAGCAACAGATTTGCCACCCTTCTTTCCCTTGTTATTGCCTTTCTTGTCCTTCTTGAAAGCGTTGGTCTTATTGATCATCAACACTTGATGTTCTTTCCTAATCTCCACTTCTGCAGTCTTAAGCATTGACAGAAGCTCAGGAAGAGACTTCTTCATGTCCTCCATATTATAGTTCATCACGAAGCTCTTGTATCTAGGTGGCAGAGATTGGAGAACACGATGTATGCCTAAGTCAATGGGAATCGTTATTCCCAAGGACACAAGCTTATCGGCGTACCCAGACATTTTGAGTACGTGCTCACTAACGGAGTTGTTCTCCTTCATATTCAGCTAAAGAACTTTTCAGCAGCATTATAACTCTCTACGGCAGCATGGGTATCGAAAATCATTTTCAATTCTCCCATGGTATCAAAGGCATTGCCATTTTCGAAACGCTTTCGATGTTCTGGCTCTAACCCATACAATATGCCGTAATGAACTAAGTTGTGGTCGTCCTGACGAGTTATATAGACATTCTTTTCCTCGTTAGGGGCATCAGGAGATGGTGGGGGGCCTAGGGGCGCCTCTAGCACATATTGCTTTTGTGCAGCAGTGAGGAGAATCCTCAAATTCATAGCCCAGTTGGTGAAGTTGCTACCATTCACAGCAAGTTTCTCTTTCTCCATGAACACATTGAAATTAAAAGCAGGTGGTGCCATCTACAACAGAATTTGTAAAGTTTATTTAGACTAAGTTTATGATCGAGTGAGTTCAACTAATCCAAATTACTAATGAACTCCCACTCAAAAACGACATCCCTCGTGTCTTTTTGGTGATTACATGAACCAAATCCACTACACCAAGTCCGATCATCACGTGAGTCGGTGCAACTTCAAAGGCGAGCATCTATATGGGCATCATATCAACTATATGACTCATGCTTAACCTTTCGGTCCGTGTTCCGAGGCCATTCTGTACATGCTAGGCTCGCCAAGTAAGAACCTTAGTACTCGCATGTGTAAAACTGTTTTACACCCGTTGTATGAAAGCGTAGAGTCGAGTACACCCGATCATCACGTGATGTCTCGAAACACGATCCATAGAACGGTGCATACTTAAGGAAGAACACATTTTATCTTGATATCTAAATGAGGGATCATCTTACAATGCTACCAAAAGCACCAAACTAGCAGTATAAGATGCTAACATCTAATGTGTAAAGTGAGATGATATGGTTTATGCATTTGATCTCTATCATTTGCATCGTGGTATGATCTATATCATTCCTTTGTGTGTAAGGCCAAGGTCTATGGAGCTTACACGTTGAGTGTGTTGTAAGAGTATCTATCATACATCTACTGACAACAATAACATATCAAAACACTAGCCTAGCAACGATCTAAACTAGACGCCACTAATTTATCAATTGTAAGTTTTACGTGGCTTAGGGATTTCGGAGATAGAACCGTTCTTACCTACGAACATGAACCACAACGAGGATAACCAAGTTATTAGCAACTCGTTGTAAATCAGATATTGACTATAGTAGGAGAGACAGACACCCGCCAGCCACTTATGCAATACTAGTTGCATGTTAGTCGTGGAACCGGTCTCATGTACGATGACATGTAAGGTTGGGCCGGGCCGCTTCATCCCACTATGCCACCAATATCCAAAATACATAGAAGATGCAATAACATGATCATCATCGCCCACATATAAACATATGTGTACTACCCGTGCAAACCACCTACGCATAGATCAGACTCTGATACCACTATTGGTTCCGCAGCATAGAAAACAAAAAAATTCCTACAATGAGAACTACACGCCAAGATCTATCTACTAGATATAGAGCAACGGGTGGACATACATCCATTGAGAACTTACCCTCGAAGACAACGAGTTTTGTTAACGAGTAGGAACTCGTAGTTGATGTAGTCGTACACTCGCCGATCTCAACATCGTGTGGAAGTCCGAGCGCGGCAAATCAGCAGCGCATCCATCCTCGCACACACGTTCAAGACACCGGACAACGTCCACCTCCTCGCTCCAGTGATGCAGCGGAAGCAGCAACTCCTTCTAGACGAAAAGCCACCGGGAACATGTATCTCGCTAATCCAAGACCATGGGTGAATAATTCTAGAGGGGGAGACAAATCCTTCACGAGGAGGTGTGAGGAAGGAGGAAGAGGGGGGCCTTTTATAGGAGGAGGGGGTGCCCCTCCCCATGGCCGGCGCCTCATGGGGGGTGACCCCTCACCTCCCCCATTCTTGTGGTGGTAACCCCTCCACATTAAAATGCCTCTTCACATTCACTTTTAAAGTCTCCACTTTAAATGCATTAAAATTCTCTAAGTTTAATGCTCTCTCATTTAATAAAACTCTTTTATTAAATTTATTCAGAATTTTGTTAATTACTTTAATTAACAAACATTCACATAAAACCGCTTGCAACATTTCAATATCACATGCAGAACCACTTTCTGCAATTTCACCCAAAACAATTCCGATTTCTATCGAAACAATTCCTATGCTTTGCTATTCTTTCGTCTGAAACATATGTGCTCCAAAATGGTATCCGGTAACTCTTAAGTGTGTCACCCTATGGTTCACGAATAATGCAGACATGATTGAGACTCATGTCAAATCAATAATCAGAAGCGGGACCTAGAGATCCATACTGACTCCTGCATATTCAACGATGACTTCTGTGATCGTGTGTCACATCCCAAAATTTTCCAAATTTTGAAATGTGAAATTTTAAACAAAATGAAGAACCAAGTTCTTCAAAAGTCAGAAGGAACAAAAAACTTTTGGAACATTTAAATATAATGTCTCCAAAACCCAAGCCAAATAAAATGATTTCTGTTTGTGAAGTGGTGTGCATGTTTAAAAATCCCAAATCATGAAGCATGCATGAGCATCTTGACTGGGTTGCATTTTAAAAACCTAAGAGAAGTGAAAATTATCTCAAACCCTAAAACTCTAATTATTGGTTAACCCTAAGAACAACACAATACTATGGATATACTCCATATTTATATTAAACAAAAGAACTCCTATGAGAGATAAAAAAGATAAAGGGCAAAACAATAGAAATTGGTTTCATCCAATTTGGAGCCATGGATAAAAAGATATGAATTATTTTGAGAATAGAATGAAGAAAAGCAATATTAACTATTAAAGCCAAAGTAAATAAATTTGATTAGAAAAAATTTGAGTTGGAAAGTAAATGAGTTCTATAATGCCCTAAAAACCTAATTTGAGTTTTACAAATTTTTAGAAATTTGTTTGATTCAAATTGGATCATTAAATCAAAAATTATTTAAGAAAATAGAAAAAGAAAAAGAAAAACTGTAAGAGGAAAAAAACAGCAGTAGGAGCTCGGCCCAAACCCCCAGCCCACTAAGCCCACACGGCACCCCTTCTCCCCGCTGCTTTATTTTTTCACCGACCCCCTGCTTACCCCCTCTCGCTGACACCCCGGCCCCACTTCCCCGTCACTCGCCAGCTCACCGTCTTCCACCGCGGGGACGAACAACCCTCTCCCTCCCCGGCCGTTTCTGTGTCGATTCGTTCGATTAAATTCGAGCGTTTCTGCGAATTAAACTCCACTCCGAGCCCTGCCCCTTAATCCCCACTCCCTCCTCTCCATTTCCCCTCACACCCCACCACCTGAGAGCCCCTAGGCTGCTCGGAATTGAGCTCGGACCGCTGCAGACACCGACGAGCTCCGGCGAGGATTCCAACGAGAACCGACGACCCACGGCCCCTCTCTGTCCTCTAAGCTCCACCATGCTCTGGTGCACCTACTGACACTTTCCCTTGCTTTTTCTACGCCTAGGTCGTCGCCACGGTCACCACCGGCGTCACCCTCTACCGCCACCATTCACCGGCAATTTCCGGCGAGACGCAGGTTCCCGCCGCCCTACTTTGGCCACCGCAAGATTCTACACGACCAGACACACCTTACTGACCCCCTTCTTTGCCTTCTCGAGCCCCAGGTCGACGACACCGTCTCGGAGACACGAGCTCCGCCGTCGGCAGAACTCCGACGAGGAATCCCCGGCAAATCTGAGCGCCCCTTCATCGACCGCGACCATCCCCGAGACCACCTCGACCGCGGCGATTGCTGGTAATAGTCCATGGTCTACCTGCCCCTCTAGAACTACCGAAACGCCACCCTCCCGATGCACCGCCGCCGCGCGCCGTCACGAGCGCCGCCGGTTCTTGGCCACGCGCTGAGCACCGTCTAATCTTGATCCAGCGGCTTAGATAGATCTCTTAGCTGAAGCGGTATCAGCTGATCTGGTCCGTTAGTTCCTCTTAAAATCCAACATCCCACGTTGCTGATCGGACCGAACCGGTATGTGCTAATAGAAACACGCCACATCAGCCCTGGCGTCTGTTTAATTTAGAAAATAGACAGAATATATATGAAACGTAGAAAATCCATAACTTTTGATCCACAAATCAGAAAAATGCAAATTTGGTGTCTATGGATTTAGAAAAATAAGACCTTTATTATAGAGGCCTTATTTCACCCTTTTGCGTCTGAAAATTTGGAGTTTTAGGCAGAACCTTTTTAGGAGTATTTTACCCATAAAAATTGTTTTGTAAATTATTTTTGGGTGAATCTTTTTGCTATGGATTGCAAATTAAACCCTCTGTCTAGTGAGACCAAAATATAAATTTTGTTGATTATACCTAATAGCATGGGAATTATTTAGTGAGTCTAGCCTTTCCAAATGCTAGAAATTATTGCTAATTATTACAATTGCGCAAATGGTTGCATTTGTAATCTTGCAATTGTAAATTGTTCAGAGAACACTTAGTAGTGTTCAAAACCTTGTTATAAGAATTTGTACAATAAAAATTGCCATCTTGCATGCTTGCATATTTTGCATGATTTTTGTATTGCCATTAGTGTTGATCTTGTACATGTTTTGTCTTGGTTTTTTGGCTTGATAGATTGTGTGGATTGCCAAGTGTGTTACTGCAAAGAGTGTACCTACACCACCAACTACTAAGGGAAGTGACACTATCTTCCATGTCCTACTATTTTCATTACACTTAGTGGATTTTTGTAGTATGCATGATAGGACTACTATGATACTATGCTATGCTATGTCCTATTTAGGATATCCTTTATATCTTCCTTAGTGGAAATACTGTAGTTGTAGTATGCTTAGCCCTGCTATAGATTCAGGGTGGAATATACCATATTGTGATTATATGAAGAGTTGGAAAATATATGTTTTGTATAATAAAACAAGTACTCAATGAATCACCTGGGTGGAAAGTGGATACTCAGTTGTGAATAAGGCGGCAACGAAGGGAACCATGTCTATGGCTATCTCTTTCGAAGAACACCACCCAGGAACTTAGAGATTGAACATGTTTCTCGTACAGTGGCTTTCGTGTATAGCCACATGCCAAATGGGCTCTGGCCTAGTCAATTACATAGCGAGAAACCCATGCATTGGTACCTCTTCAGGTTAACTAGAATTATGCATTGGAGGTTTATCCTTGCATTGGTGCCTGGTAGATGTGCTGGCATTATGTATTGGGAGGACTTCTATGGAAAGACTTTGTCACATTCTCGATCTGCCGGTACTCCATCTTGGTGAGTATTAATCCAGCGGCCACTGGTGGCGTCAAGATGAGATTGTGTCTTGTGGGTAAAGTGTACAACTTCTACAGAAGATTAAATTCTAAGTACTTAGCCATGTCCCGAGTTATGGACAACTCTGAGCAACTAAGGCCTGAAGCTATGGAAGATCTCGACATTCTAATTTTTCAAAGTAAAAACTTGATGGTGACAACAAGAGATTAGAAGAACTTGGAGTTTGCCAAGGAGATCAGAAAGTTGTTGAAAGATCAAAACTAGTTTTTCAAACATAGGATAAAACCATATTGCTTTCTGCAAATGAGCCTAAGATCTACTTAACCAAATATGCATGTAGTGATAGTCCAACTTATATTCACCAACTTGTGACACTTGCCAATACATTCAAAGTATAGACCCTTTGTGGCTGCAACCTATCATGTTGCAGGTTATTCTATTGATGAGTGTGGATTGATGATAGAGGTTATGAGTCTACACCCAACATGTTTGCCTGTGGCACATGAAGATGAAGGACTCCATGCTTTACTTGTATTCTGCTGCTTTGTAATAAGATAGCCTATGGCTATGAGTATGTAATAGAAGTATTCATATTCTGGATCATGCGATGTAATATGACCTTTGTATCTTGATATTACATCCTAAACTGTGGGTGCTAGCTATTCGATCCAGGGACTAGCACTGTAATCATAGGGATTCAAACCAAGCCAGGTTTGGTTCTTTAAAGATGTTATCAGAGCACTGTGTTTCCTGTAGGTTTGTAACCCTAGGAATTGGACAAACCCCTTGTTAGGAGTGAACTTATATTTTTATACTTATTAGATTTTCTCGTATACCTTGATCATTCTTTACTGGATCTCTTCTCCTTCAAACATGTAGAGGACCAGCCTTTGCTTTCTCTAAGGACCATAAGGATGGATCATGCCAACAAGGATATCAAGATAGAAGTTGTGACAAGTCCTTGAGCTTGCAAAATATGTGGAGAAGTAGGCCACACCTCTAAGGAACATCAAGATCAATGTCCCTTTTGTGATCACAACCATCCAATCGGATAATGCCCCACATCTCAAGTTACTTGTTACCTATGTGAAGGAACCAACCACATTCCTGCCAAGTGCCATCTCGACTTCATAGTGCAACAAGTGAAAGAACAAGTCAAGGATGTAATGTATCAAGCTCTTAGGAAGAAAGAAGAAAACCTTAGCCATATCACCTGCTCCAAATGCAAGAAAGAAGGACACAATATCAATGAATGCCCAGAGAAGGAAGTTCAAGAAAATCGCAACAACACTTCAAGAAAAATTACTCGAGACATGACAAAAGTGTTTTGCCATCGCTGCCGGAAGATAGGACACTTCACCGATGATTTCCCAACTCGAAAGAGAGCTCCCACTGATGTTATCATAGTGCGACCCATGAGACATTAGATTGCCTACCAATTAGCATGTTCAAGTTATCGATATCGTGTTAGCGTATGGATCATGCCGACCTATGTGGTATGACTATACTAGGTTGCTTGTTTCAAGAAAACTTGTTGTTTTCTTCTATAATGAGTTAAAGTCAGAAGTTGCTAAGTGATTGGTTGCTTGGTGAATGTTTGATTGAACTGGTTTGTTTTGGGTTGAGTGTGTTAGAACTCCCTTAGATCTATATATCTATCTATCCTTACTTATCCCCATTTCCACAGATGCCTCCAAGACGTGCCAACGACCATGATAATAATGGAGACAACAACAACAATGAAAATGAGATGCAACAGATGATGATTGCACAGACTCAGCTAATGCAGATGATGACACAATTCATGGCAACCATCAACAATCAGAATCAGAACAACAACAATAACAACAACAATCCACCACCTCTGGATATGCTCACTAGATTTCTGAGATTGAGACCTGCAAAGTTCTCTGGTACTTCTGATACAATGGTAGCTGATGACTAGTTACGTACAGTGAACAGGGATCTAGTGACCATTGGATGCTCTGATGCTGAGAAAGTGAGATTTGCAGCGCACTTGCTTGAAGGCCCTGCAGCTACATGGTGGGACAACTTTCAAGTCACTCACCCCATTGAAGAAGTGACTTGGGAAATATTTGAAGACAGTTTTCGCACTAATCATATCTCTTCAGGCGTGATGAGCCTAAAGAAGAAGGAGTTTCACAACCTGAAATAGCGTCACTGCAGCATTGCTGAATATATTGAGGAATTCAACAATCTATCACGTTATGCTCCAGACGATACTGATACTGATGCTAAGAGGAAGGAAAAGTTTCTAGATGGACTGAATGATGAACTTTCCATGCAATTATCAGTTGCTTATGTTCCAACTTATCAATCACTGTGTGACAAAGCTAGAATTTTAGAGAGTAAGAAAGATAAAGTTGAAAACAGGAAGAGGAAGCATAGCTTTGACAAATATCACTCAGGATCATCACAAAAGATGCGTTCTTTCAGAAAGGACAATGGAAATTCTGAATCACATCAGCATGAAGGAAATGGACATAATCACCATCACCACAAGAATCACCACATCAACAATGGAAGTGGTAGTAACAATGTGAATGGTACTAACAATGGAGATAACCTTGGTTAGAACCAACATAATGATCCCAAGAAAGACATTAGCCAGTTGCAGTGTTACAATTGTAAGCAACTTGGACACTTTGCAGCAGACTGTCCTGAGAAGAAGAATGAGAATATTGGAGACTCTAATGGAAGCAATTCCAATGTGACCCAGAAAGGACATGTGAAGCACATCAACACGTATGGAACCCTTGAAGAACTAGATGGTGTCGATGGTAAGCCTTAGCTAACTCAATTCAGTGGTATAAGAATCTCAAGATGAAGAAATGTTAACAACCTTTGGATGTCAATCATTAAACCCTTAGCCAAGTGAATCATCAATGCAACCCAACAAAGTTTCCTTTTAAGCGTGGTAGCACCCAAGTTATCCTAAAACCCAACCTATTCTTTCTAGCCTTCTCGAATCTCCGGACGAGATTCCTTTTAAGGGTGGTAGTCTGTCACATCCCAAAATTTTCCAAATTTTGAAATGTGAAATTTTAAACAAAATGAAGAACCAAGTTCTTCAAAAGTCAGAAGGAACAAAAAACTTTTGGAACATTTAAATATAATGTCTCCAAAACCCAAGCCAAATAAAATGATTTCTGTTTGTGAAGTGGTGTGCATGTTTTAAAATCCCAAATCATGAAGCATGCATGAGCATCTTGACTGGGTTGCATTTTAAAAACCTAAGACAAGTGAAATTTATCTCAAACCCTAAAACTCTAATTATTGGTTAACCCTAAGAACAACATAATACTATGGATATACTCCATATTTATATTAAACCAAAGAACTCCTATGAGAGATAAAAAGATAAAGGGCAAAACAATAAAACAATAGAAATTGGTTTCATCCAATTTGGAGCCATGGATAAAAAGATATGAATTATTTTGAGAATAGAATTAAGAAAAGCAATATTAACTATTAAAGCCAAAGTAAATAAATTTGATTAGAAAAATTTGAGTTGGAAAGTAAATGAGTTCTATAATGCCCTAAAAACCTAATTTGAGTTTTACAAATTTTTAGAAATTTGTTTGATTCAAATTGGATCATTAAATCAAAAATTATTTAAGAAAACAGAAAAAGAAAAAGAAAAACTGTAAGAGGAAAAAAAACAGCAGCAGCAGCTCGGCCCAAACCCCGAGCCCACTAAGCCCACACGGCACCCCTTCTCCCCGCTGCTTTATTTTTTCACCGACCCCCTGCTTACCCCCTCTCGCTGACACCCCGGCCCCACTGCCCCGTCACTCGCCAGCTCACCGTCTTCCACCGCGGGGACGAATAGCCCTCTCCCTCCTCGGCCGTTTCTGTGTCGATTCGTTCGATTAAATTCTAGCGTTTCTGCGAATTAAACTCCACTCCGAGCCCTGCCCCTTAATCCCCACCCCCTCCTCTCCATTTTCCCTCACACCCCACCACCTGAGAGCCCCTAGGCTACTCGGAATCGACCTCAGACCGCCGCAGACACCGACGAGCTCCGGCGAGGATTCCGGCGAGAACCGATAACCCCACATCCCCTCTCTGTCCTATAAGCTCCACCATGCTCTGGAGCACCTACTGACACTTTCCCGTGCTTTTTATATGCCTAGGTCATCGCCACGGTCACCACTGGCGTCACCCTCTGCCGCCGCCGTTCACCAGCGATTTCCGGCGAGACGCAGGTTCCCGCCGCCCTACTTTGGCCACCGCAAGATTCTACACGACTAGACACACCTTACTGACCCCCTGCTTTGCCTGCTCGAGCCCCAGGTCGACGACACCGTCTCGGAAACACAAGCTCCGCCGTCGGCAGAACTCCGACGAGGAATCCCCGGCGAATCTGAGCGCCCCTTCATCGACTGCGACCATTCCCGAGACCACCTCGACCGCGGTGATTGCTCGTAATAGTCCACGGTCTCCCTGCCCCTCTAGAACTACCGGAACGCCACCCTCCCGATGCACCGCCGCCGCGCACCGTCACCAGCGCCGCCAGTTCTTGGCCACGCGCTGAGCACCGTCTGATCTTGATCCAGCGGCTTAGATAGATCTCTTGGCCGAAGCGGTATCAGCTGATCTGGTCCGTTAGTTCCTCTTAAAATCCAACATCCCATGTTGCTGATCCGACCGAACCGGTATGGGCTAATAGAAACACGCCACGTCAGCCCGGGCGTCTGTTTAATTTAGAAAATAGACAGAATATATATTAAACTTAGAAAATCCATAACTTTTGATCAACAAATCAGAAAAATGCAAATTTGGTGTCTATGAATTCATAAAAATAAGACCTTTATTATAGAGGCCTTATTTCACCCTTTTGCTTCTGAAAATTTGGAGTTTTAGGCAGAACCTTTTTAGGAGTATTTTACCCATAAAAATTGTTTTGTAAATTATTTTTGGGTGAATCTTTTTGCTATGGATTGCAAATTGAACCCTCTGTCTAGTGAGACCAAAATATAAATTTGGTTGATTATACCTAATAGCATGGGAATTATTTAGTGAGTCTAGCCTTTCCAAATGCTAGAAATTATTGCTAATTATTACAATTGCACAAATGGTTGCATTTGTAATCTTGCAATTGTAAATTGTTCAGAGAACACTTAGTAGTGTTGAAAACCTTGTTATATCAATTTGTACAATAAAAACTGCCATCTTGCATGCTTGCATATTTTGCATGATTTTTGTATTGCCATTAGTGTTGATCTTGTGCATGTTTTGTCTTGGTTGTTTTGCTTGATAGATTGTGTGGATTGCCAAGTGTGTTACTGCAAAGAGTGTACCTACACCACCAACTACTAAGGCAAGTGACACTATCATCCATGTCCTACTATTTCCATTACACTTAGTGGATTTTTGTAGTATGCATGATAGGACCACTATGATACTATGCTATGCTATGTCCTATTTAGGATATCCTTTATATCTTCCTTAGTGGAAATACTGTAGTTGTAGTATGCTTAGCCCTGCTATAGATTCAGGGTGGAATATACCATATTGTGATTATATGAAGAGTTGGAAAATATATGTTTTGTATAATAAAACAAGTATTCAATGAATCACCTGGGTGGAAAGTGGATACTTAGTTGTGAATAAGGTGGCAACGAAGGGAACCATGTCTATGGCTATCTCTTTCGTGTGTGCACTAGGAGAACACCTCCCAGGAACTTAGAGATTGACCATGTTTCTCGTACAGTGGCTTTCGTGTACAGCCACATGCCAAATAGGCTCTGGCCTAGTCAATTACATAGCGGGAGCCCCATCCATTGGTACCTCTTCAGGTTAACTAGAATTATGCATTGGAGGTTTATCCTTGCATTGGTGCCTGGTAGATGTGCTGGCATTATGTATTGGGAGGACTTCTATGGAAAGACTTTGTCACATTCTCGATCTGCCGGTACTCCATCTTGGTGAGTACTAATCCAGCGGCCACTGGTGGCGTCAAGATGAGATTGTGTCTTGTGGGTAAAGTGTACAACTTCTGTAGAAGATTAAATTCTAAGTACTTAGTCATGTCCCCGGTTATGGACAACTCTGAGCAACCAAGGCCTGAAGCTATGGAAGATCTCGACATTCTAATTTCTCAAAGTAAAAACTTGATGGTGACAACAAGAGATTAGAAGAACTTGGAGTTTGCCAAGGAGATCAGAAAGTTGTTGAAAGATCAAAACTAGTTTTTCAAACATAGTATAAAACCATATTGCTTTCTGCAAATGAGCCTAAGATCTACTTAGCCAAATATGCATGTAGTGATAGTCCAACTTATATTCGCCAACTTGTGACACGTGCCAATACATTCAAAGTATTGACCCTTTGTGGCTGCAACCAATCATGTTGCAGGTTATTCTATTGATGAGTGTGGATTGACGATAGAGGTTATGAGTCTACACCCAACATGTTTGCCTGTGGCACATGAAGATGAAGGACTCCATGCTTTACTTGTATTCTGCTGCTTTGTAATAAGATAGCCTATGGCTATGAGTATGTAATAAAAGTATTCATATTCTGGATCATGCGATGTAATATGACCTTTGTATCTTGATATTACATCCTAAACTGTGGGTGCTAGCTATTCGATCCAAGGACTAGCACTGTAATCATAGGGATTCAAACCAAGCTAGGTTTGGGTCTTTACATCGTGAGAACCTTTAACGCTAGTAACTTAATCCCTTTGTCTCATGATATAATACATGTCCGAGGTTTGATCATCGGTATCCAAATACCTAGTTTGATCTCGTTACTGACATGCACTCTTTTCTCATTCCGTGATATAACATTCTAGTGATCACATCACTTGCTTGCAAGCTATCTTAATGTGATACCACCGAGAGGGCCCAGAGTATATCTATCCGTCATCGGGATTGACAAATTCCACTCTTGATCCATGAGCCTCAACATAACACCTTTGTAGCACTGAACCCATCTTTATAGTCACCCTGTTACGGTGTGACGTTTGATGTTATCAATATACTCTTCCAGTGTTAGCAATTGACATGATCTCATGGTCTAAGGATAAAGATTACTTCGTATGATGTTATAGCAATATAAACATAATGACTTGATCGTAATGCTAAACTTCGGATGAATGTTCATCACATCATTTCACAAATGGTGTGACCTTGTTATTAACAACATCCAATGTCTATGATCAGGAAACCTTGATCATCTTGTTAATCAACAAGCTAGTCTACAAGAGAGGCATAACTAGGAATACTTTTTGTTTATTAAACACACATGTATTGATGTTTCCGATCAATAGAATTATAGCATGCAAAATAAACATCTATCATATACAAGGAATACATAATAACAACTTTATTATTGCCTCTCAGGGCATATTTCCTTCAATAACATGTTGGGTGAACAAATTTCAACGGGGCAATTAACAGACTCGACAAAGCATACCATGCATATACTAATCATCTTAACTCCTATGAGATTTGATTGGGCATTACAACATTATACATAGACTGTAATCCAACTTCATCTATGACTAATAATCCACCTTCAGGTTATCATCCGAACCCCTCTAGTATTAAGTTGCATGCAACAGATAATTGCATTAAGCAAAGTGTGTAAAGTAAACAATATGATTGTCCCATCGACAAAGGATTGTTGTTTTCTCCCTAGTAGCAAGAACACACCTAGTACCTTAGAGATACCTGTCACTTCCCCACATTACTAGAGGCATGAACCCACTATCGAGCATAAATACTCCCTCTTGGAGTTGCTAGCATCTACTTGGCCAAGATAGCTCCTTACAACGGAAAGCATGAAGGATCACAAATAACATAGACATGATAGAATCAATAATCAATCTGAAATAGCATCTCAATATCCATCGGATCCTCGCAAACACAACATGTAAGATTACAAATAGATGATCTTGATCATGAACGGAGCTCACAAGATCTAATCATGATAGCAAAAAGGAGGAGAACCAACCATCTAGCTACTACATGGACCCGTAGTCCAGGGATGAACTACTCACGCATCACACTGGAGGCAGTCATGGTGATGAAGAAGGCCTCCAGGGTGTTCTCTCCCCTCCGGCAGGGTGCCGGAAGAGCTTCGGATCCCCCGATCTAGGGATCAAGATGGCGGCGGCTAAAGATTCTTCCGTGGATTTCTGATTGGGTCTTTGATCAGGTACCTATGGTTTTCATCCTGGGAGGATTTTATAGGCGGAAGGGCAAGGTTGGTGGAGCACCAGGGGGCCCACACACCCTGGTGGCGCGCCTCCCCTGGCCGCGCCACCACCAGGTGTGGTGGCCCTGGTGCACCATTTTGTCTCCCCTCTGGACTCCATGTTGCTTCGAGTAAAATATTGACTTTAGCTTTTCTCTAGTCCAATTCCGAGAATATTTCCTTACTAGCTTTTTTGAAACCAAAAACAGCAGAAAACAGGCAATTGGCACTATGGCATCTTGTTAATAGGTTAGTTCCAGAAAATGTATAAAAATACCTCAAAGTGTGGACTAAACATAAGAAAGTAGATTCTAAACAAGCATGGAACATCAAAAATTATAGATATGTTTACGACATATCAACATCCCCAAGCTTAACTCCTGCTCGTCCTCGAGTAGGTAAGTGATAAAAAAGAATATTTTTTGAGGTGACATGCACCATCACAATCTTGATCAAGGTATTTGTAAAACATTGATAGATGGGATCATAGTACTTTAACATAGACGTGAAAGATATAGTTCTAACAATAAGACATCGCAACTATGTTGTAACATGAAAAGGTACAAACAAAAGATTCATGAATAACAATGCTTTGAAAGATGTTTGGTTGTTTCACATATAGAAAACATAATGAGAATGGTATTCAGCTTGCCCCTCGTAGTATAGCAAAACATAAATGCATAGGACACCTTTAAAGTTCATAAGGGTAACTAGATACAAATAATTTAAGAACAAGCAATATCAAAGTGATGAATCAATCAACAAGTTTTGGGACAATGCACATTAAACTAAGAATGATGACTATGCTCTCTTAATAGGTGCATAAAGATAGAAGATGGAGACTAAACATAAAAGTAAAAGAAAGGCCCTTCATAGAAGGAAGAAGGGATTCAAGTTTCATAAAGAGCTTCTAAAAATTATGGTACTTATTAGATTTCAGCTCTCATTGCCCTATCATAAGCATATTTAGGTGATTAAGGTTAAAGTGAAAAAATATGAGGATATGCTTGACAAGTTATAAGTTGCAAATCTCAGGCCCCTTGCTTACGAGTACCTAACCTCATGCTACTCAACTTTAGTCATGAGTAAGTTCTTGTCATTGTAAGTACATGTGAATCATAGAGAACCGCCAACGAGGTACCCCTTGCCCCATGGTATAGGAGTTATCCCATATAAAAATGTCAAGGCAACAGACAATGAGCATCGCAGCAATCTTTTTATTTGCTATTTACATAGGTTTTTACTGAGGATGCTTTATAGATTGCTCACTATGGTTATGCTGCAAGTTTCCACCATGATTAGGCATGGCTTAGGCTAGCCGCCCAGGCGTTTCTCTAACACATATATAAACTCCCTGAGCTTACAAGCTCCCCTTTTATTTGACACCACTAGGATCCATAAGCAAAAGAACATGATATCAACTAAATAATGTGCAATGTTGAAAGCGATCCCCATGGTAACATGGTTCTGCTAATTAACAACTTATAAAGCGCAAGCATATAGGCAACATATATGGGCACAATGATTCAAGTTTATTAAGTGCAAGAAAGTAAAGTGTTCCATCAAGTTTGTGAGAGATTTAATCACTAATTTTCACATAACAAGTTTAATTCGGTAGGTAGATAAAAACATGAATATACTTGGAATAGAAATAATGCTAATAGGTAGGTATGGTGGAATCTTTGGAATAACTTGGTTTTATTTGGAGTTGGATGCATGAGTGGAACTCATACTTGGTACATGCGGAGGCTAGCAAAAGACTGGGAGCGACCAACTAAGAGAGCAATAATGGCCATAATCATGCAAAGTGACAAAACGTTATTAATTAAAGCATAAAGTGATATTACAAGTCGAAAACTAAATGATCATAGAGGCTATGGTGACTGGTATAGACTTAACATAGTGTCAGCATGCGCCAAGTCAACCCAAATAAAGCATCAAAGGAGAATACCACAATATTATGCTTTTGAACGCTAAAACAATGCATGATTCTTTCAAGGTACATTAAGCAATCTCAATTGCTTGGAACAAGTAATACTAAAGCAAAAATCACTAAGCATAAAGTCAAAGAAATATCAAACATGACATGATAAAGTCTAGGCGACAGTCGAAACAAGACTCCTTTTGTACCACTTATAAGCATGAACTTCCCTACTCTTTTTACAATCCAAATCAACTTATTTGAAACTATGTATGAATGCAGGGGTCCAACCAATTTACTTAAGCAAACTAAGAAACAGAAAACTAAAAACAAAATGAAGACGCTCCAAGAACAACACAATTGTGCATGAAACAATAAAAATGAAGTGTTTGGAAGAAAACCTGATATTTGTATTGATGAAGAAGGAGATGCCTTGGGCATCCCCAAGCTTTGATGCTTGTACTTCTTGCATATTTCTTGGGGTGACACGGGTGGAATCCCCAAGCTTGAGCTTTCGTCCATACTTCATCTTATCACATTATTCTTCCCTACACTAAAATTTCCTTCATACGAAAACAAAGGATTAAACGTATTGTGTGGAAGATAGTAATTGTTTGCAGAAAGTAAATAGTAAACTGTAAATAGTAGATGGTATATCAATGGTAGAAGAATGGACCGGGGTCCATAGTTCACTAGAGGTGATTCTCCTTAAGATAAATAACATGTTGGGTGAACAAATTACAGCGGGGCAATTGACAGACTCGAGAAAGCATACCATGCACATACTAATCATCTTGACCCCTATGAGATTTCATTGGGCATTACAACATTATAGATAGACCATAATCCAACTGCATCTATGACTAATAATCCACCTTTAGGTTATCATCCGAACCCCCTCTAGTATTAAGTTGCAAGCAACAGATAATTGCATTAAGCAAAGTGTGTAACATAAACAATACGATTGTCCCATGGACAAAGGATTGTTGTTTTCTCCCTAGTAGCAATAACACATCTAGTACCTTGGAGATTCCTGTCACTTCCCCAGATTACTAGAGGCATGAACCCACCATCGAGCATAAATACTCCCTCTTGGAGTTGCTAGCATCTACTTGGCCAAGATAGCTAGTAACAAGGGAAAGCATGCAAGATCACAAATAACATAGACATGATAGAATCATAATCAATCTGATATAGCATCTCAATATCCATCGCATCCCCGCAAACACAACATGTAAGATTACAAATAGATGATCTTGATCATGAACAGAGCTCACAAGATCTAATCATGATAGCACAAAGGAGGAGAACCAACCATCTAGCTACTACATGGTCCCGTAGTCCAGGGATGAACTACTCACGCATCACACTAGAGGCAGTCATGGTGATGAAGAAGGCCTCTAGGGTGATCTCTCCCCTCCGACAGGGTGCCGGGATTAGCTTTGGACCCCCCTGATCTGGGGATCGAGATGGCGGCGGCTACAAACTCTTCCATCGATTTCTGATTGGGTCTTTGATCAGGTACCTAGGGTTTTCGTCCTGGGAGGATTTGATAGGCGGGGCAAGGTCGGTGGAGCACCAGGGGGCCCACACCCCCTGGTGGCGCGCCCCCCTGGGTCGCGCCGCCACCAGGTGTGGCTGCCCTGGTGCGCCACTTCATCTCCCCTCCGGACTCCGTGTTGCTTCAGGTAAAATATTGACTTTGGCTTTTGTTAGGTCCAATTCCGAGAATATTTCCTTACTAGGTTTTTTGAAACCAAAAACAATAGAAAACAGACAATTGGCACTGTGGCATCTTGTTAATAGGTTAGTTCCAAAAAATGTATAAAAATACCTCAAAGTGTGGACTAAACATAAGAAAGTAGATACTAAACAAGCATGGAACATCAAAAATTATAGATACGTTTACGACGTATCAAATATCCAGAATAACCGTCAAGAAAACAAAAGTAAGAATTATTACTAAGTCTTTCTAATATTTTATCCATGAATGGTATATGTTTATGATTTTTTTGTGTCTCAGGGTTTAGCTTCCTAAAATCAATGCACATACGATATCCTACAATTGGTCTCACAGGAACTAGCTCACCATCCTCATTCATAGCAGCATCAAGACCACCTTGTCTTGGTATGCAATGAGCTAGGCTCACCCACTTACTGTCAGAAATATGATATATTATGCTAGCTTCTAGTAAGCGTATAATCTATTTTCTTACTACTTCCTTTATTTTAGGTTTAAGCCTTCTTTGTGTATATACTATAGGTTCATCATCATCAAGCATGGTAATCTTATGTGTTACGATAGATGGCTCTATTCCTTTAATATTGCTCAATGTATACCCAAAAGCTTCACGATGCTTAACCAAAACTGAAATGAGTTTATTTGTTTCGTTTTCTGATAGATTCTTTCTAATAATAACAGTCCATTTATTTTCATTGTCTAAAAAATCATACCTCATATTGTCTAGAAGTCTTTTCAATTCTATTGGTGGAGGCTCTTCATCTCCTTTTCTTACCAGTTCTTCATAGTCATGCAGATTTTGTGCTTCCAGAATTGAATCAAGGTAATGGTCCATGTCTTATTTCTCCTCATCATCTGGTGCTTCCTCCCAATTAATCGGTCTCCTCTCTAATTCATCTTATGGAGTACTGAAATGAATTGCCGCTAGCTCGACAATTGTCTTCTCTTCCTTGTTATCCTCTGCTTCATATGGCCTCTTCTTTAGTTTGGCGAAGTGGAATGTCATTTCCTCTTCTACAAACTTCAGTGAAATAGTTTCCTTCTTATTATCTACTCGATCTTTGGTAATGGAAATAAAAGGCCTGCCTAAAAGAATAGGACAAAAAAATCTCGAGGCATATCAATAATATGAAAATCAAGGGGGTACATGAGTGAGCCAATAAAGACATAGATATTTCTGATTACTCCTTCCGTTTTTATATTAGTTCTATTAGACAATTTAATAATAGTGTCTACCGGTTCCACATCTGGACTATTTAAATTGTAGAGGAGATCCTCATAAAGTGATGAAGGCATAATATTTATAGGGCAAATTGGTTCAGAAATTCCATATAAGAAAGTTTCTCCACAATATATAGGGGTCATTGGTTTAGAAGTTGCGTTACCTTGAACCTTACCTTTGATGAATTCTGAGGTTTCAAGGTCTAACATAACCACTTCATCTTCCACTATTCGTGCTTCCATAAGATCCTTTATTATAACATTATTTATATTTGTAGCTTCGGAATTCCTTTCTGGTTTCTTCGATCTCTTCTTTATTTGTTCTTCCTCTATTTGTGTTTTTTCGAAGATCCCCTGAATAGGTATCGAGGAGAACTCTTCTATTAGCGCTCTTGCACGGTTCTTTTCTTCGAGGGGTTTACGAGGTTCCCATTCTGTAGTACCTACAAATGCCCTACATAATCTTCAATAATTTTCTTTACTGAGTAGGAATCAATACAAAGGGTTTTAATCATTGTATTAGTTCTTTCATCTGCAAGGTAATTGTTAATGCAAGCATATTCAGAAAAACTATTTGTAATGTTTTCCTTATCTTTAAGTTTTTCGTCGCTTCTCTCATTTTTATTATTAGATTCCAAGCCTCATCATAGGTATAAGATAGAAAAATGCCATTAGAAGCACTATCTAGATCATCCTATTTTCAATATTTAGCCCTCCATAAAAGGTATGGGTGATTAACCAATCAGGAAAACGATAATGGGGGCAATTATCTAGGTAGCTTTTATACCTTAGATATCCTTCATATAAGCCCTCACTAGGATTATTTTTGAAACTAATAATAATACCTCTCATCCTGTGAGCTTTGCTTGTAGAATAATATTTTGATAGGAATTTGGTTGTCAGTTCCTCCCAAGTCCTTGGTGCTTATGCACAAAAAGATCTGTACCAGTCGCAAACATTATTAGAGAGAGTTTGTCTAAATAACTGGGTTTTAACCATATCTAGATTACAGTCGTCGAAAATAAAGGAACTGAGAATGTCTTCGAAGAATTGTAAGTGTCCATATGGACTTTCTTCATTGGTTCCTGCAAATTTCTTAGAATGAAATAATTCAAATAATAAAGGATGGATCTCGACTCCATCCGGATTTATGCTTTTGTTGACAGTTATAAAAGCGTCCATGGGCAAACCCATTTTCCTGACTGCCTCAAGCTGGTTTAAATGTTGCGTGTTGTCCATTGTTGCGGTCCTGCAACTCAAGTAAAATTAGTACAACGAAAGTAAATAACTAAAAGTAAAGTGACTTATAGCACTAAGCTCCCCGGCAACAGCGCTAGAAAATAGCTTAATGACTGTAAGTGCATAGATCGTTTGTAGCTAGTTTCGAAATAAAGATATCGATCCCATAGGGAGAATAGGCAATAGTCTAAAATGCTTTTAACTACAACTAAACAAAGTACTTAAGAAATAACTTTAAGATGCAAGGAAAGTAAAGTTGTTTTTGGGTTTTTGGTCGAACACAATAATTTAAAGTAAAGCAAAACTTAATGCCGAAAGTAAGTATCGCGTGTGTAATAAAACTTTGGAACTACAATAGGGAAAAAGCGTTCTCAGGGAATAGTGCATACACCACTAGCAATTTATACTAAGCAGTCGAGATTATTATAACAGATATTCTCATAATGTGTATGTATGTGGGAGGAGCTCCATATATGGATGAATAGCCAGCAACCGCTGCACACATCATCCTCATAACCATAGCAGACAGCAATCGACATCAATCGAATTACTGCGCTATTGAGGGATTTTTCCCATGGCATGGACATAGATTTATGAGTTCTCCTTGATTTCCCCAAGTTAGTATGTAAGGAATGACAACAGCTTTATAGTCACAGTAAGTGCTATCATCCCTCCGTCTAACAACAAGTAATCACCTTCATCCAGTCCTCGTGAGAGGCAAATGTTAAGGAGGTGCACAACTCCCAACATCAAGATAATGACAATTAACACATACACATAATGATGTATAACATAATAATCTCTATCTCTTCTCAGTCATATGCTAGAGTTTCTCCATCTCCCCACGAACTAGATATGTACTCAGACAAGTAGGTAATCAACATCATAACAATGGTAATGGCAACAATCATAGATGAATTGTGAAGGGGATACGCAGCAGAAAACAAATTTTTTCCTCCATTGGAACCCCCAAAACTGCCTAGGATCTATCTATGTAGTAATGCGGTAACGACCGATGCGTACAGAATACATACCCTTGTAGACCGTACGCGGTTAATGTTCCGCGGGGAACATGGTTGAAGTAGTCGCACTCGTAGCCGACCTCAAGGTCGCGAAGCTCCTCGTAGGTCACCCCTTGCTCCTTCTTCATCGTGCCACAACTCCGACTCACGACATTTAAGCACCCCAAGTGTTGCGCCTCGTCTCTTCATACACAACCGCTGCACGATGAGACCTCCGGCTCCCCGATCCCGTCGGGAGTGTGGAAGTTGATATCTGGCTAGGAATCCCTGCAGCACAACCGTGTACTGCAGGTGTGCCTCGATCGCACAGCCCAGACTTGGGGCCATGGTCACAAGGGCTAGAGAGAGAGGGAAGGAGGAAGTCAACCAAAGGACTTCTCCAAATATTGGTGTGTTTAATCCCACCCATAGGCACCCCTTTATATAGGCGGAGGGGGTGTTCCCTCCCCATTAGGTTAGCCATGTGGGACTAATAGGAAAAAGGAAAAATATAGGAATTTTCGTTCTGGCCGGATGGGCCGATTTCAGCTCAGCCCAAAAGCCAAAGGGACAGCAGCAACCAGCAGCCTAGGAGGCACCAGCTAGGTGGGCCTTGGCCCGGCCCACCTCGCCCCTGCTACCTCCCGCGCGTGGCGGTCCTGGGGCGAGTGGCCCGGGTGGACCGCGCAGCCCACCAGAGGCAGCGGCAGCGGCCAGCTGCCCACCATGCGCCCGACGGCCTAGCAACTTCCCCGCCCTGGGTGGGCCAGTAGCCTGCCCGCGGCCCGCCCGCCTGCTAGCGCGGCCCAGCTGCATGCCGCCCTGTGCGGTGGCAGTTATCTGCTGCCCACGGGGCTGGCTGTTTTGTTTTTCCCTTTTCTTTTCTTGCGGATTTTCTCTTAGGCTAATTCCCTTCGGGGTTTTGGCCTAATATGAAAGTTGCTTTTATAAATCTTAATTTAAATATTATTTAGAATATATTAATTCATAATTAACATATACTAAATGTATATTTAAATACCCATTTATCCGAAAACACTTTTCTAGTCTTTTCATTTATTCTTTCTGCGAACAACTTCGGATCTCTCTGCGGCACGATTCTGGCTTTCTCTTTCTCTATTGTGATTCCGTCTTACGAATGATCGCTCTCATCGTACCCTTAAGTGTATCCTCTCACGGCTCGAGAATGCTCTAGACATGATCTGTATCAATGATCAGCAGAGAGACCAGGGATATCGATGCGACTCATATGCATTCCTGATGACAATGTCGTTTGAACCGCTAAATGTAGCATCCAATTCCTTTTGTTTCTCGATACGACTTTTCCAAGATCCGATCATTGGTATCCCATACCTTATTAAATCTCGTTCACAACAAGTTATGTTTTCTTGTTACCGTGATATGTTTTCTTGCAACATTTATGGATGTAATCTCACCAAGCCGGCCGTATGTATCTTTACCCATCATGTGGGTGAACAAATCCCGGTCTTGTAGTCACATGTCATCTACTGTTCCTTCGGAATACCCAACATACACCTTTATAACCACGGTATTACCAAGTGGCACTTGATGCAGTCTAAGCAGCCTCGGGAAACAGTGAGTAATATGAGCTCATGGTTTAAGGAAAAGGAGTCTAGGTATAGCTGTTGCAACAATGAACTATATGACTTGATCATGTTGCAATCCTTCGAGGAATGTCCAATCACATCATTCTCCAATTATATGATCCCGTTGTCAATTAGCATAAATGCCCATGATCTTGAAACCCAGATCATCCTCATGACCAACGAACTAGTATAAATAGAGTCTACTAGGGACTTGGTTGTTTCATACCACACCTGTACCAATGTTTCCACTTGGCACAGTTATAGCACAATATGAAACTATTATAAACTAATTGAGATATGACAATAAAAACCTATTTATTATTTGCCTCTAGGGCATATCTCCTTAAGTCTCCCACTTGCACTAGAGTACAAATAATCTAGCTCGCATTTTACTCATATAAACCATATACCATATGCGTTTAGATCATGCATGCTCATGGGAAACGTCATGTCCATGTTCTATTTTACTAGATCATTATGTCTTTTGCAAATCATTAATGTCTTCCTAATTTTGACATTCACTGCATTATCTTATAATGGGTCGAAGCATTTGTTTGGCGACAAAGTGAGACTTTGTTTCTAGTGTTTATGATGACGGCTGTTTTCACCGTTGTCATCTAAACTTCGAAACACACTTTGCTATCCTTTGTGTATATACTGTAGTCATGGCAGCAGAACGAGGCCAGATTCCAGGAGCTTACAATGACTTTAGATCAACCTCGAGGGCTTTCTCATGGGCACCGGGCCCTGGAACACATCATTCTACGTTAAAATCAAACTAGCCCTGCCATAAAATTATACATCACATCATAGGAAGCCTTTATACTTCTATATCTATGTAGATCCTAGTGCATGAAATGCATCTATGCCACTTACATTGCTTCTTCCCATTTAATTACAAACTTAATTCTAGTTCAGTGATCAACTCAGGAATCACTTAAAGACACGTTCTTATAGTTAAGACTTTGTCCTACCAACCAGAACCTCGGGTCACATTACGTCGAGTATACAACATGGTTATATTGAAGAACCTATGACTGAGGCATAGGAGATGCAATGCATCTCTTTCTTTCATCCATAGTTGCAATACTAACTCAATCCTTCATATAGTAAGAACTACTTTCTCACCTTGTTCCATTCTAAGCTTCTTCAGAATCTTGATTAGGACATTCTGAACATTTCAGAATCAAGTCCAGGAAGCATTCGACATTCAGTGTTTATTAAACTCACCAATCTATCTTGATAGATCTTATTGTTTAATAACTTCAACTTCATCCTTATTTATCTAACTTAAATATTATTAACACCAATCACATCATTCATATATGTCGTCCACATATCACAGAATGATTTCATGCTCCCACTCAAATATGACATTCATGTTTGAGATCTAGGGATTTCACTTAGCTCCTACTCAAAATATGTCAGCTACATATTATGAATTAGCCAACCTGATTTGCTTCCCCTCAAATCTAGGTCCTCTCGATAATCTTGGACATTCCAAAATTCCTTGATCATCATCAAACCGAGAATTCCACTAACGAGATTTCAATGACCTTTCATTTCTCGTACTTAGGTCCATCATGCTTCTTTGTATTTCGCAGGTATGTCTTGTTCAAAACATGACAAGTGAATCAACAATATAATTCCACAAACTTGTAGAATATATAGTTGAATCCTACTTTCTTTAGTAAAAGTATTTACTTGAAACTTTATGATCATTATCATTGGTTTCTCCTCTATATGTAGAGTTTGGATTCACGAAACAAATTTCGCTGCACCTTGTGATCAACAATTCGGAGGTGAGGTAAAATACCTTGTTTTGATCTTTTACTTTCTTCCACCTGTATCTTCATCAAGACACATCAACTTAGGACAACAGTAGGTTTGCCCCTTGTGGACGATGCATTCATAGCTTCCTAAGAATGTTCTACAAAGACTTGTTTATTCGCCACGACTTCGACTTGTTGAAATCTCCAGAAACTCGAACTTGCCATAACACTTATGGTGTTGTTCCCACGAATCTTTTAGATGTTCCTTTGTATTTCAAATGAGTGTTTACTTATTTTGATCTTTAACTGATAACTATAACCCCTATAAGAGATAATATGTATCTAATACAAAATGATTATGATGTTCAGACATTTCAACACAGTTTGAATTCATCCAATTATCATAATTTGTGAAACATCTTTCACAAGTCCCATTTATGCTAAACTTAACTTGAATAATTTAGTCATGTCGATCAAATTGAAGAGAGTTGTTAATTCAGTTAATTCAATATCCTCTTTGTTGTGAACTCATTTGAACAATTCAAATCATTTTGAACTCATGTATCATTAAGTAAATATGCTTATTCACTTAAGTCCACAATAAATAATTTCCACTACTTGTTGAAAATACGATACATCACTATGTATAAGATTCAACATTTCTTCGCATATCACCGTTTTACCAGAATGCGGAGTTTTAGTCATTCTGCCCAAGAGGCATGGTTTTGCAAACTCTCTAAATCAAGCATCTAGGACCCCGATCTTCATTTACAATGAAGAACATGCAATAACCAAAATGACTTAAACTATAGTGTTATTTCATTATTAAACTTTGGATATCTTTTAGCATTCTAACCCTTTATAAATGTTTAAACCATTATCATTAACATAGTGATGAGAATAACCTATTTATAATCGTAATGTGACCATAAGGTATTGTTCATAAGAATAGTACAAATTGGCTTGTAACTTGTTCATATGAATAATCGTCTCGCGAAAAGCAAGACACACAATCAAGGATTACAAATTATATTCAAGTCCACTAATCCAAATGATAAACTTTGAGGAAAGAGGTGATGTCGGCCATTAACTATTTTGCTTGCCGTCATCAAGTCACGTTGCCTCAAGACCAGCAATTCTCAAGCAGATCATCTTGTTTTCACAAAGCAGGACAAGTATCAAATCCTTTGCAAACTACAACGAGTTTTGCAAGAACCACATTTTGTAATTTGTATATCTTACATATACCTTTTCATCCATGACCTCCATTTGTAATCAAGCCCTTCTAAGAGTTCTCAAACTCTAATGCAAGATTGCCAAGTGATTTTTCCAAACAATCTATTTTTCATCCATGATGGAGATAACCCCATCCAACGGCCCATACTCTATGTGCCTTATTCTGTAGAATACAAAATGTAGCCCAACTCTCAATCGAATGGAGAATAGCTTATTGGATGATTATGGAGAAAACACAAACATTCCAGAGTCACCGCATTATCTTCTAATGGTTATTGTATCAAGAAGAGAAGATCACCTTTTATGAGGATATCCCTCAGGCATGGGTATTAATCTATGAAGTTGGACCCTTTTGTTAAGTTGCATATTAAGCAATATATTCCCATGGTCACAAAGGACCTCAATGGGATAGGCCAAGGTCTACTACGATATTTGCAAACAGACATCTAGACCAAGTTTATAATAAGAGATCAATTAATAATTGGTCTCCACTAAAATTGTCATCCCCTGGATGATTTTAGTGATCACATGATCCCTATCCTCTGCACCTCCCCCGATCAACACGGACATCAGTGCATTATCAAAGGTAGACATTCAATAATGCCAATCATATCATCCTTGTGACTCATGCTTGATCTTTCGATCTCTTGTGTTCCGAGGCCACGCTTCTATGGCGTGCTAGGCTCGCCAAATCTAACTTGTGTGTATTCGCTGTGCAAAATGGCTTACACCCACTGTATGCGAACGTAGATATGTCTAACCCCTAATCACCGCAGGGCGCCTCATAACGAAGAACTTTCTTGGTGGTGCACACACAAGGGGAACACGGAACATTGGAATTCAATGGGGATTATCTTATTTGCTACCGTTGAGTATCTAAATACTAGCACACAATAAGATGTAAAACATATATCAACATCATATGTATAATGTGATATGATATGGTCTTTCTTGCGCCTTGATCTCCATCGAGCGCTCCGGCATGATCTCTGATACATTGCAAATGTATCTATAATTTTTGATTTTCCATGCTTGGTTTTATCTACTTTCTTGTGTTTTGTCCACACTTTGGAGTACTTTTCATATGATTTCTTGGACTAACCTATTAAAAAGAGCCACAGTGCCAGCTGCCTGTTTTCTGCTGTTTTTGGTTCCAGGAAAGTTAGAAAATGAATATTCTCGGAAATGGACGGGACAAAAGCCAAAGTACCTATTTTTCCTGAAGACATCTGATGCCAGAATACGAGACGGAGAAGGGATGGGGGCCGGCCACACCACCTAGCCGCGCGGCCAGGCTGGCCCGCGCCAGGGGGTGGTCTGGCCGACCCCAGCACCCCCTCGGCCTCTCCTTCCGCCTATATATTTCCCTCGCGACCAAAACCCTAAGTACCCAATCAAAAATCCACGAAAGAGCCTATAGCCGCCGTTATCTCCATCCCTATATCGGGAGGGATCTGAAACTCTTCCCGGCACCCTGCCGGAGAGGGGAATTCACCCTGGAGGCCTTCTTCATCATCATGCAAGCCTCCGGTGTAAAACATTCAAAGCTGGGATCATAGTACTTCAATCATAACATGAAAGACAAAGTTCTAGCAATAAGACAAAGAAACTATGATGCAATATGAAAAGGCACAAACAAAAGATTCATGAATAACCATTCTTTGCAAGACGTTTGTTTGTTTCACATAAGGAAAACATAGCATAATAGTATTCAGCTTGTCCCTCATAGAGTAGCAAATATAAATGCATAGGACACCTTCAAAGTTCATAAGAGTGACTAGATACAAATAGTTTAAAATAAGCAATATCAAAGAATGCATCAATCAACTAGTCTTGGGACAATGCACATAGAACTAAGAATGGCCACTATGCTCTCAAAGTAGGTGCATAAAGGTAGAAGGTACAGAATCAATATAATGGTGGAAGAAAGGCCTTCATAGAAGGACGCAGAGATTCAAGTTACATAAAGAGCTTCCAAAAATTATGGTACTTAATAGCTTTCAGCTGTCATTGCCCCTATCATAAGCATATTGAAGTGATTAAGGTTAAAGGGAACAAACTATAGTGTACATGCTTGACAAAGTACAAGTTAGAAATCTCATGTCCCTTGAATACGAGGGCCTCTCCGCATGCTACTCAAGTTTAGTCACCGGTAAGTTCTTGTTATCGTAAGTACATGTGTATCATAGAGAACCACTAACGGGGTACCCCTTGCCCGATGATACGGAAGAATCCCCATGTCAAAATGACAAGGCAAGCAGACAACGAGCATCTCAGGAATCTTCTTATTTACCATGGGAATATGGTGCTTTTTTTCTCTCTTTCCTCTTTTCATAATCTCTTTTTTTCTTTTCTCTTTTTTCTCAATATAGGACTCTTTTTTTATAAGAAGAATGCTTCATAGACAGCTCATTATGGTTACGCTGCAGGTTTCCACCATGTCAGCATGGATTAGACAAGCGGCCCAGGCGTTTCTCTAACACATATACATAACTCCATCGACTTACAAGCTCCCCTTTCATTTCACACCGGCGACATCCATAGACAAAAGAGCATGATATCAACTAGGTACAAAGTACCAAGTGCAATGTTGAAAGCGTTCCCCATGAAAGCATGGTTCTGCTACTTCCCAACAAATAAGTGCAAGCATATACAACATAGACGACACAATGGTTCAAGTTTATTAAGGGCAAGGAAAGTAAAGTGTGCCATCAAGTTTGTGAGAGCTTTAATCACTAGTTTTCTCATAACAAGTTTAATTTGGAAGGTAACCAAAACCATGAATATACTTGAAATAGCATAAGCTAATAGGTAGGTATGCTGGACTCTTTCGAGTAACTTGGTTTAGGGAGTTGGATGAATGAGTGGAACTCATACTTGGTTGCGGAGGCTAGCAAAAGACTAGGAGTGACAAACTAAGAGAGCAATAATGGCCATAATCATGCAGAGCGACAAAACATCATTGATCAAAGCATAAAGTGATACTACAAGTTGAAAACTAAAGGATCATAAAGGCTTATGGTGACTTGAGATAGTCATAACATGGTGTGAGCATGCGCCAAGTCAACCCAAATAAAGCATCAAAGGAGACTACCACTATACTATGCTTTAATATGCTAAAACAAAGCATGATTCATCCAAGGCACATTAAGAAATCTCAATTGTTTATAACAAGTCATGCTACAGCAAATAATACTAAGCATAAAGCCAAAACAATATCAAGCATGGCATGACATAGGCCACAGTCAAAAACAAGCTCTCTTTACCACTTAAGCATGAACTTTCCTACTCTTTTCCAAACCAAACCAAACTATTCGCAAACCAATGTATGAAAGGGGGGGTCTAACCAATTTATTCAGCAAACTAAGAAAACCAAGAAAACGAAACACCAAAACAAAAACGAAAAAGAAGACGCTCCAAGAACAACACAACTGCGCATGAAACAATAAAAATGAAGCGTTTGGAAGAAACTTGGGATTTTTATTGATAAAGAGGGGGATGTCTTGGGCATCCCCAAACTTTAACGCTTGTACTTCTTGGATATTTCTTGGGGTGACACGCGTGGCATCCCCAAGGTTGATCTTTAGTCCATCCTTCATCTCATTACTCATTCCTTTCATACACCTGAAATTTTGCCTTCATACAAAACTTCACACAATCTTTATTAGCAACATTAGTGCACTCAAGATAAAAGGTCTGAAGGTTCAGTTCTAACACCAACAAACTTCCATTAGAACACTAGCTACTGAAGCACTTCCCTCAAAAAGCTCAATTCCCCAAAATAATTCGAAAAGGAACCAACAAGAAGCAAATGCAGAAAATGGCAGAAATCTGTTAAAACAAACCAGCATGTATAGACTAATTTTTTCGAAGACCTTTTGTTGCTGAAATCAAAAAGTGTTGAACTAACAAAAGTTAGATAACAACCTGGCGCAGAAGCACAAAAATTCATGCCTCAAAAGGTCGTACATAAATTTTACTAGAATTTTTACGGTGAAGCACATAAATCTGTTTCAGGACAACAACTTTCCCAATCATTACTTCTCTCTCATTACAGGTTACTCTTGGCAAAAAAAAGCAAATAAAAAGGATAAGGAGCTGTTATTACTGAAGTCATAACTTCCAAGACTCATCTAAAACTTTTGGGTTATCTCCCAATAAGTAATTTTTTAACGCCTTTAAGTTAGGCATAAGAAGCAAGGAAAAGAATCAAGTGTTCTCAAATGAAGAAGCACTAAGACCAAATTTTGTTTTCATAGGAGAGGCAAAAGAAATATTTTCTCTCTTCTTATGGAAATGTACTATACCTTTCTTGAGTGGGAGTTGATATTTAATGGTGCCTTCTTTCATATCAATAATGGCACCAACAGTTCTAAGAAAAGAGCTTCCCAAAGTAATAGGACAAGAAGCATTGCATTCAACATCCAAAACATAGAAATCAACGGGAACATAGGCATTGTTAACCATAATAAGAACATCATTAATACTCCCCATGAGTTTTTTTTAGCATTATCATCAAGTGGTATATTCAAATAACAATCTTCAAGTGGAGGCAAATCAAGCATATCATAAATCCTTTTAGGCATAATAGAAACACTACTATCAAGATCACATAAAGCTTTGAAATCAAAATCATTCACTTTCATATTAATGATGGGTTCCCAACCATCTTCTTGTTTTATAGGAATAAAAGCTTTATGTTTCATCTTTTCTTCTTTAATCTTTATGAGAGCATCGGTAATGTGTTTTGTAAAGGCCATGTTCATAGCACTAGCATTAGGACTTTTAGCAAGATTTTGTAGGAACTTAATAACTTCAGAGATGTTGCAACCATCAAGATCAAAATCATAATTATCATTTAAAGTAGTAGAACTATTACTAGCTTCAACACTAATGTTTCTAGCAATTTCATCTTCTCTTTCCCACTTAGCTTGTAATTCAGCTAATAGTCTAATATTTTTATCAATTCTTACTTGTATGGCATTAGTAGCTGCAAAGGTATTATCATTAGTTTCAGGTTTAGCAGCCATTTTATTAATTAATGAAGATTGAGCTTCAGACAAAGATGATATATTCCTTTTAGCATTAGAAAGTTTCAATTGTAAACTAGGAATTTCCCTATTTAAACTCTTAAGTTGATGGCTAATGTTCTTCAAAATGGTAGATTGTTCGTCCATAGTCTTAGTGAATAGTTGATTTTTCTCATATTGCATTTGCATGAAATTCTTAGTGGATCTTTCAACTTCTAAAATTCTTCCTTCACTAGGTAATCCAGGTTTACCATTATAACCATAAGTATTACTAGGAGGGTAAGGCCTATAATTTTTATTACCACAAACATTGTTGCCAAAATTGTTATTTCTTATGAAGTTCACATCAACTTGCTCTTCTTGAGCAACCAAAGAAGCTAAAGGAACATTATTTGGATCAATATGGGCTTTCCCGTTAACAAGCATAGACATAATAATATCAATCTTATCACTCAAGGAGGAGGTTTCCTCAATAGAATTTACCTTCTTACCTTGTGGAGCTCTCTCTGTATGCCATTCAGAATAGTTAACCATCATATTATCCAAAAGCTTTGTTGCAGCACCCAAAGTAATGGTCATAAAGGTACCTCCAGCAGCAGAATCCAATAGGTTCCTTGAAGAATAGTTCAATCCTGCATAAAAAGTTTGGATGATCATCCAAGCAGTTCGTCCATGAGTGGGACAATTCTTAACCAAAGATTTCATTCTTTCCCAAGCTTGAGCAACATGTGCATTATCAGACTGTTTAAACTTCATTATGTCACTTCTCATAGATATAATCTTAGCAGGTGGATAGTATTATCCAATGAAAGCATCTTTGCACTTAGTCCAAGAATCACTACTATTCCTAGTTAAGGAATTCAACCATTCTTTAGCTTTTCCTCTCAAAGAGAAAGGAAATAATTTCAGCTTAATAATATCACAATCTATATCCCTATGCTTTTGCATCTCACAAAGTTCAACAAAGTTATTTAGATGGGCAGCAACATCTTCATTACCAATACCAGAAAATTGTTCTCTCATAACAAGATTGAGTAAAGCTGGTTTTATCTCAAAGAAAGTAGCTTCAGGCACAGGTGGAGCAATAGGTGTGCTCATAAAATCATTGTTGTTGGTGCTAGTGAAGTCACACAACTTAGTGTTTTCAAGAATAGTTATTTTTTTGTGTTTTTGATAAAGAAAGCAAACTTGTAAAACTATTTTTTTTTGTTTTTGATAAGGAAACAAGCAAACAAAGCAAAAAGAAACTGAGCAAAACAAAAATAACAAAGTAAAGAGATTGGTTATGAGGGACTCTCCTGTTGGGAATATGCCCTAGAGACAAATAGTAGTAAGGACTATTATCATATTTCATATAGTTTATGATTTAGTTTTATATCATGCTATAACTGTATTGAGTGGAAACCTCAATACATGTGTGATATACAAAGAACCAGGGGTTGCTAGTGAAACTCTAGTCACTGGTTGATTAGTCAACAGATGATCATGTTTCCTGATCATGTGGCATTTATTCTAGTTGGAAATGAGGTCATCTCATTCTGAGAATGAGATGATGAACCAATACCCAACCTAAACATCGTGACCCGATCATGTCACGAAGTTCAAGTTACAATGATTAGAAATGGATCCTCGTAGACTATTCCTTAGACCGTGAGGCTATATCAATCACTGTCTCCCGAAAGTGCTTAGATAGCATCAAACACCATCTGGTAAAATGGTGGTTATAAAGGTGTGTTTAGGTACTCAGAGGAAACAGTAGAGGCAAAATATGTCAAGAGCGGGATTTGTCCGTCCATGTGACGGGAAGATACGCAAGGGCCCACTCGGAGAAGTTATATCCAATAGCTGTGCAACGTGTGATTAGATCATGGGGATATCATTTGCCGGAACGAGTCAAGTAGCGTTGTTCAGTAACGAGATTGAACACGAAATGGTAATGTCATTGATCAAATCTCATGCAATGCAAGTATTAAGTGACAAAGGGAATAAGACACGACTGTCCCGGTTCAAACGACGAAAGATCTTCGTGGAACGCACAGGGGTCACATGGCCATCCAGGTCCCTCTGTCGATCATTGGTGCGGGAGTGTCTCGACCATGTCTGGAGTGTTCCCGAACCGCGGGGTATCACGCTTAAGGGCTTGATAATGCTTAGAGAGTGTTTATAGGATCGGTGGAATCTCCGAAGAAGAGAAGGAAGAAAACCTAAAAGGTTTCGGTAAGTCCGGAGGATGTCCGGAGTGGAGGTGGAAGGTGTTCCATGTCCACGGAGATTAAATGATATGTGAATGAATGGTAAATATTGTTAATCATTTATTCATAATTATTTAATAAAGAGAAAATCAATTAAGGGTCAAAAAGGCTTAATGGGCCAATTCCGGAGGGAGAGGGCCCATTAGGGGAAAGGAGAGAAGGAAAGGGGCCAAGGGGCTGGACGGCTGGGCCACTAGGGGCTGGCCGGCGGCCACCCCGCCCCCTCCTCTCCTTTAGTCCCACCCCGGGACTTTAGGGGAGGTAGTACCTCCCCTCCCCCTATATAAAGTGGGGTATTTGGCCTAGAAAAATACACCAATAAGCAATAAAGGTCTCCCCACTTTTGGGAGGACCTCCAATTGATATTTTCTCTCTCCCCCTCTCTCTCGTGACCTTGGTCCCAAATCTGGACTGCGCGGGCGAGAGACATCTTCACCGTGGAGCGTCGTCGCGCTGCGGGATTCGGATCCGGCAGCTTTACTGCCGCAACTGCTGCTGGATCGGGGAAGCAGGAGTCATTGTTAGGCACCGGACGTGTGTAACTCCCCGGGAGGTGTCGCACTTGAGGAACTCAAGTCGTTGGAGCCAGAAGGAGCGCAAGGACTTCATCACGACCTTGAGGTTGGCTTCGGCTCGTCTACATCAACCACGCTCTCCTGAGCGTTGACAACGCTTTTCGGTCTTCAAGGGTAAGTTCGCAAAAAGCCCCTCCCGTTACTGTATTACGAATAGATAGGTCCTGATAGCTTCAGGGGCGTAGAGTCAAAATTTATTGTTTTTTATGCACGGAACCCCAACAATGGTATCAGAGCTAGATCTATGCGTAGTAATGCTAGTACGGGTAGAACACACGAGATGTAGCGTGTGGGCGTTGATGTTTTAGTTGTTACCTTCCCACGTGTACTTGTGTATACCGCTGTAATGCTTGATGAAGCGGCCCCCAACCGACTTAAAGCGTTCATTCGCGAGACTGGTCCACGCTTGACATACGGCTTGTACAGTATAAAGTGGCTTAGGGGGGTGTCTATTTCTCTCGCATTAGTTGGTATACCATTTGCAACGGAGGGCCCCGAAAGGGGTGTAGTAGAGACAACTACTTGATCAGCGTTGTGCTGAAAGTTTGTAGGTAAGAACGGTTCTTGTGCGAAAGCCCTTTCAGCCACGTAAAACATGCAAAGATAAAGTAGAGGCGTCTAACTTTGTTTTGCAGGGGGGCGTTGCTTTGTGATATGGTTGTGGCAAAGGTAAAGTAATTACCTTTTGTTACATAGTAGTAGATAGTCACGGTAATGACATACTACCATGCCGGAATGACACCGGTACCCTGGTGTCTACGGCGCTGGAACCCTGGCGCCAGAACCCGGTGACGGCGGATGGAGATCACGACGTGAAGGACCATATCACATAGCATTTACATTCAATGTTATTGTTTGTATGTCTTATTGTGTGCTAGTATTAGATACTCGACGGTAGCCTAATAAGTTGATCCCTATTAAAATTACCAATGATTGTGTTCCCCCTTAGTGTGCACCACGAAGAAAGTTCTTTGGTATGAGGCAATCCAGGGTTACAGCCCTGGGTGTCAGACATATCTACGTTCACATACAGTGGGTGTAAGCCATGTTGCACAGGGAATACACTGAGGTTGAGTTGGCGAGCCTAGCACGCCACAGATGCCTGGCCTCGGAACACGGATGGTCGAAAGATTGAGCATGTGTCGCATGAATGATGTGACCGACGTTTAGCATCCACCTTTGAACCCACATCGATGGCCGTGATAAATCGGGGGAGATGTGGCTGATAGGGGTCGTGTTATCACTAGAAACCCTTTTGGGGATAGGTGTTTCTGAGTGGAGTTATTGTAAACTCATTTATTTATAAACTTAGTCTAAATTCCTTTTGTAATTATAAATGTAGCTGGCTCACCATGAAGCTTACTTTGCCATTGAGGATTGGGTAAAGGGTGAAAAACTTAGACTTGATGGGTCCAACTTCCCTAGTTGGCTAGTGCGGCTGAATGATCTCCTTACTAGGAATCATGTGGTAGACTACATACGCCGCACGATGGATTTGACTAAGCCATACTACTACGAGACCCCACAAGAGCTGGCAGACCGCTACTATCACCAAGAGATGTCCACCTACATTCAGATGGTGGATGAACTACATCCTCTCATGGATGATCTTGACCCATATTCGATGGTGGATCAGCTGAGAGCAGAGTTCATAGGCCATGTGCACATGTGGAAGCACGAGTTTCTTGAGAGTTCCTTTCCATACAGATGGAGGAGCATACATGTCTGAAGAGTCACTTGGAGCGCATGCTTGATGCACACACAAGACTAGTTCACTTCGTGGATTACTGGATGACTGATCCATTTGCGATAGACAGACTGCTTTGGTCGTTGCCTCCTAGCTACAAAGGACATGTCCGGAGTAGCATCATGAGTGGTGATATGGAGGCATTGGATTTCCATGAGTTCATATTACATTTCTGGAATGTAAAGGTTGAACCAATCGCCGGAGAGGTCATCGATGACCAAGGTATATATTTGATATACAGTTTTATCAATGTTAAAATCTTGCAAACACATTGTAGTGTTAAGTATATCTAATAATTGTTCTGTTTTGGTGAAAACAGGTCCTTCTGCATGAGAGGTGCTTGCTGGAGAGGAGGTGACGTTGCATGTTGATGGCGAGCATAATGATGATGGCCGACGACACTCTCCCTTGACATTTATCATTTAGTTTATGTTTAGGATGATTATTGTAATCAAGAGATTTGAACTTCTTTAGTGTGTCTCACACTGCGTGAGACGGTCATTCATGTGAGCTTGTAACAAATAGTTGTTCCACTTTTATGAATGATTTCTATTCGTGTTCATATCTTGTTTGATTACTTGTGAATTATCCTTATTGTTTGAAACTAATTGATAATGCATGAACATTTATAAAACATTAAAATGCCTTGTTTAAAATACCCAACTTAATGATATTTCATTAATGAATGAAACCATTGTTTGAATTCAAAGTTATGTGATGATATGTGAAAGTCACTCGATTTTCTTGTCACATATAAATCATGCCTAAGTTCGGCAAAATAACTTGAACATCGTGTATTACTTGAATACAAAGTGTTTAAAGAATTGTTAAAAGTAAATACATATTCGATGTATTGTGTTTTAACGAAAATGGTAATTATCATTCATTGATTGTTTAAATGTGTAAAGTAGTTTACCAAAGGAAACATGAATATGAAACTATTTGATTTGATCAAAGTGTTTCATCAACAAAGGGTATAAATGTAAAAGAGAATCAAATTGCTATGATTTGATCAATGGCAATGAAATTCAACTTTATAAGAATGGCATAAAAGAAATTGTGGAATGCAAAGTGTTTTGAAACGTCAAAATACAAAGCATCACAATGTGATATTAGATATCAAAGGGGTTGAATAGAAGGCACCAAAATAAATCGTTGTAGTGTAGATGTAGAGACCATTAGTTAGAAATAGTTAGCACTCAATTAGAATTGGTAAACCATTAGAATTCGTGAAAGTTTTGGTGTTATTCGATATAACCAAAACAATAGAGAATAAGTCCTTGTAGAGTATTCATTGGAAACTTTGAATACGAAATCCATAGCTCAAGCCAAAAGGAAAGCAAGATTCGTATTGCTAGGATTTTGGTGCATTCTTGAGAAAGCTCACCTCAAGTGATGTTTCTCAATTATGAAGCAAATGGGAATTAGTGTAAAACACGATGAGGATTCAAAACCCTGCATCAGAGTGTTGAGAAGCGCAACGGACAACGTTCCTGAACGATCCTCTTCAAAGAAGGAAAGAATCAATGATTTTGATCATTGTGTTTTTACCTCCACTATTGTTTTTCACTACATGAAGTAGGATTCAAAATGTACATCCATATCTTGTATGGAGACATTTGTAAATCACTTGTCATGATTTTTGGAATATGACATACCTACGAACTACATAGGAAATAATGGTAAACTAAATTATGAGAAATCCTAAAAGTAAATTTCCCTTGAGATTAGAAAGCAATTCGTTGCTCAATCTCACAAGTAAAGGGGTTACTTGGAATTTTCCCAAATGACTACAAAGCCATAGTGGAAAAAGGGGTGAATGACAAAACGCACAATTTGTCAGGTATTGGAAAAATTCAAATGAATTTGATTCAAGTGTGCTGAATGTCTAGAGGATTTGAGACTAGTAATAGTACTGGTATCTCATAGTAAAACTCGAAGTTTGATATTTGATCAAAGGATTTTGAAGTTATTCAAAACAGTAAGGAGATATGCAATTTGCATCAAATTGAGTGTGAGCTATGAAAGTCTTCCTGAAACAATATGTGATTGACATATTTTTAAGTGGGAGCAATATAAGTCTCAAATTCAAATATGTAGGAACATATTTTGAGTGGGAGCTTATAGGAGTAATTCTTAAGTATGTTAAGAATGAAAGCGCAAATACTTATGAATATTGATTCATAAGATGTAGAAGTTGATAATAGGTGTATTATGATATTAAGTAGTATTACTTAAGGGATGCTGAAAGGGATTTTCAGAATAGAAGTTAATTAAGGAACTGATCTTTAATGACTCGAATTAGGAATAGCATTAAGTTCAAACATCAACGGTTGAAAGAAAGAAAAGGATGATCGTCATCCATTATGTTGAGACATAGTTTCTATCTTAGTAAACAATGATGATAACTTACCATAATATGTGATCCAAATAAGGAACGTGTGAAAGTGATTAAATTCGAATCACATAACGTTTGAGCTAAGTTTGTTCGCAGTGTCTAGTAGAGAATTATGGACATATTTTCCAAATCCGTAAAGGATAACATATCTTAAAGCATAAAGAGTTGTGTTATAAGGGAATATGTTGGAAACTCCTGTAGATACCAATCAAAGTCAAGTAGGAAGCGAGGTGAACAAAACATCGAAAGTTGCATAGAGTGCACTAGTGTTTTGATGAATACATTTATAATAATAGATAAGGGTACCATCTAAAGTGTTGTATAATGTTATGGCGGGGCTAATTCGCTTTTAACATAGAATGATGTGTCCCAGGGCACAGTGCCCATGAGAAAGCCCTCGAGGTTGATCTAACGTCACTGTAGGCTCCTGGAATCAGGCCACGTTCTGCTGCCATACCGACGATACATACACATAGATGCTATCATGTGATGATAAAGTATTAATGTCAATCAAGGTGACATTAGTAAGTTGCAAAGGATTTGGGACTGTAAAGTACAGACCCAAGGCTCAACCTCTTCCATGAGCAAGCATGTTCAAGGTACCGGGTATATGGTGTCCATGATTTAGAACAAATGCAGCTAGTGTATTTGTACTCTAGTGCAAGTGGGAGACTGTTGGAAATATGCCCTAGGGACAAATAGTAGTAAGGACTATTATCATATTTCATATAGTTTATGATTAAGTTTTATATCATGCTATAACTGTATTGAGTGGAAACATCAATACACGTGTGATATACAAACAACCAGGGGTTCCTAGTGAAACTCTAGTGACTAGTTCATTGGTCAACAAATGATCATGTTTCCTGAACATGTGGCATTTATGCCAGATGGAAATGAGGTCATCTCATTCTGAGAATGAGATGATAAACCAATACCCAACCTAAACATCGTGACCCGATCATGTCACGAAGTTCAAGTTATGATGATTAGAAATGGATCCTCGTAGACTATTCCTTAGACCGTGAGGCTATATCAATCACTGTCTCCCGAGAGTGTTTAGATAGCATCAAACACCATCTAGTAAAACGGTGGTTATAAAGGTGTGTTAAGGTACTCAGAGGAAACCGTAGAGGCAATATATGTCAAGAGCAGGATTTGTCCGTCCATGTGACGGGAAGATACTCAAGGGCCCACTCGGAGAAGTTATATCCAATAGCTGCGCAGTATGTGATTAGATCACGGGGATATCACTTGTCAGAACGAGTCAAGTAGCGTTGTTCAGTAACGAGATTGAACACGACATGGTGATGTCATTGATCAGATCTCGGGCAATGCAAGTATCGAGTGACAAAGCGAATAAGACACGACTGTCCCGGTTCAAACGACGAAAGATCTTCGTGGAACGCACAGGGGTCACATGGCCATCCAGGTCCCTCTGTCGATCATTGGTGCGGGAGTGTCTCGACCATGTCTGGAGTGTTCCCGAACCGTTATCACGCTTAAGGGCTTGATGATGCTTAGATAGTGTTTATAGGATCGGTGGAATCACCGAAGAAGAGAAGGGAGAAACCAGAAGGGTTTTGGTAAGTCCGGAGGATGTCCGGAGTAGAGGTGGAAGGTGTTCCATGGCCACGGAGATTAAATGATATGTGAATGAATGTTAAATATTGATTTAATCATTTATTCATAATTATTTAATAAAGAGAAAATCAATTAAGGGTTAAAAAGGCTTAATGGGCCAATTCCGGAGGAAGAGGGCCCATTAGGGGAAACTAGAGAGGGAAAGGGGCCAAGGGGGCTGGCCGGATGGGCCTAGCCCCCCCGCGGGGCCCACTAGGGGCTGGCCGGCGGCCACCCCACCCCTTCCTCTTCTTTAGTCCCACCCCGGGACTTTAGGGGAGGTAGTACCTCCCCTCCCCCTATATAAAGTGTGGTATTTGGCCTAGAAAAATACACCAATAATCAATAAAGGTCTCCCCACTTTTGGGAGGACCTCCAACTGATATTTTCTCTCTCCCCCTCTCTCTCGTGACCGTGGTCCCAAGTCTGGACTATGCGTGCGAGAGACATCTTCACCGTGGAGCGCCGTCGCGATGCGGGATTCGGATCCGGGAGCTCTACTTCCGCAACTACTGCTGGATCGGGGAAGCGGGAGTCATCGTCAGGCACCGGACGTGTGTAACACCCCGCGAGGTGTCGCACTTGAGGCACTCAAGTCGTTGGAGGTAGAAGGTGCGCAAGGACTTCATCATGACCTTGAGGTCGGCTTCGGCTCGTCTACATCAACCATGCTCTCCTGAGCGTTGACAACGCTTTTCGGTCTTCAAGGGTATGTTCGCGAAAAGTCCCTTCCGTTACTGTATTACTAATAGATAGGTCATGGCAGCTTCAGGGGTTCAGGGGCGTAGAGTAAAAATTTATTGTTTTTTATGCGCGGAACCCCAACATCCCCTTGTGAAGATGTCCTTGACTCCTAGCAACGGTGCCAAAAAAGTGCTTGATGGCTCAATGTTGATGTAGAGCTCGTTGGGGAACCCCAAGAGGAAGGTATGATGAGCACAGCAGCAAGTTTCTCTCAGTTATGAAACCAAGTTTTAATCGAACCAGTAGGAGCAAGGAAACACCCCAAAGGTGTTACTAGCTGAGCCTTGGCAGGGCGCACTACCGGTGCTATTAGCAACGTGGAGACCTGCACAACACAACCACATAACTCTATCCCCAACTTGTGATGAGGTTCTCAATCTCACCGGTTTTGCTGAAAACAATGGATTAAACATGTCGAATGGAAGGAAGTAATAGTTTGCAGAAAGTAAAAACAAAGCAGTAAACAGTTTATAGATTGTATGTAAAAGAAAGGACCGGGGTCCATAGTTCACTAGAGCTGGCTCTCCTTGAGATAGATAACATGCTGGGTGAACAAATTACAGCGGGGCAATTGATAAACATCGAGAAAGCAATACATGCATATACTAATCATCTTGACTCCTTTGGAACTTGATTGGGCATTACAACATTATACATAGACCGCCATCAAACTGCATCTATGACTAATAATACACCTTCAGGTTATCATCCGAACCCCCTCTAGTATTAAGTTGCAAGCAACAGATTATTGCTTTATGAATTGCGTGTAATGTAAACAATACGATTGTTCTATGAACAAAGGATTGTTGTTTTCTCCCTAGTAGCAACAACACATCTAGTACCTTTGAGATTTCTGTCACTTCCCTAGATTACTAGAGGCATGAACCCACTATCGAGCATAAATACTAACTCTTGGAGTTGCTAGCATCTACTTGGCCAAGATAGCTACTAACAGCGGAAAGAATGCAAGATCACAAATAACAAAGGCATGATAGAATCAATAATCAATCTGAAATAGCATCTCAATATCCATCGGATCCCCGCAAACACAACATGCAGAATTACAAATAGATGATCTTGATCATGAACGGATCTCACAAGATCTAGACATGAAAGCACAAAGGAGGAGAACCAGCCATCTAGCTACTACATGGACCCGTAGTCCAGAGATGAACTACTCACGCATCACAACGGAGGCTTGCATGATGATGAAGAAGGCCTTAAAGGTGAATTCCCCTCTCCGGCAAGGTGCCGGGAAGAGCTTCAAATCCCTCCCGATCTAGAGATGGAGATGACGGTGGCTATAGACTCTTTCATGGATTTTTGATCGGGTACTTAGGGTTTTTGTCCCGAGGGCAATATATAGGCGGAAGGAGAGGCCGAGGGGGTGCTGGGGTCGGCCAGACCATTGATGACCCACAAGTATAGGGGGTGTATCGCAGTATTTTCGATAAGTAAGAGTGTCGAACCCAACGAGGAGCAGAAGGTGATGGCTAGTTGTATGGATCAGGAATTCTCCGCAAATACTTAGCAAACGGATTTTTATGGTTTTTTGATAAAGCAAGTAAACAAAGTACGAGTAAATAAAAGACAGTAGGAATAAATGCAGCAAGTGGCCCAATCCTTTATGCAGCAAAGGACAAGTCGGTTGTATTCCTTAAGATGACCAAACGTTCTCGAGGACACATGGGAAGACTGTCAAGTGTTTTCGCTTCATATAGTTGATTAATCTTCTCTAGCTTTCTAAGTGTTGTGTCGGTGAACCTGTGCTAATGTACCGCCCCATCCAAGATTAATACATACTTGTGATTATACCCCTTGCAAACATCCATAAGTACAAGAAAGTAATTAAGGTAGAACCTAACCACAGCTTTAAACTCTAAGACCCTTACGTCCCTTGTGCAATGGTTTCCTAACGGGGGTTCAGGTTTCTGTCACTCCGACAACCCCTACGATTAGTAGCCAAATACACAATGCATTTCCCCAGGCCCATATAGGTGAAGTGTCATGTAGTCGACGTTCACATGACACCACTAGAAGAACTACACCACAACTTAAATAACAATGTATTGAATCTTTCTCAACGCAACTCCACTACTAACAACAAGACTTCTCCCATGTCCTCAAGAACAAAACGAACTACTCACAAGACATCATATGGATCGTGATCAGAGATGGAATAATGATGTATAACAATCTGAACATAAACAATAATTCAATGGTTCACTCAATAGCATCGACTACAAGGAGTAATCAACACCGGGAAAGTTTCCCCTATGAACTATGCAAGATTCAACGCAATTTTTATAGCAATATGGAGATGGTGACGAGGGTGCTGATGGTGATGATGGTGGTGATGATGATAATGATGATCCCGATGAAGTCCAGCTTGATGGTGGTGTTGATGGCGACGATCTCCCCTCTCCGGGAAGGAATACCTCCGGTAGAAATCTGTTTGCCGGAGAGATCTTTCTGTCTCGGTGTTTTCCGCCCCGCAGAGGCGGCAGAATCTTTCTGTGGTCGCTCCCTGAGTCTTAGGGTTTCGGGAGGATCATATATGCCAGAGGAGAGAGGCTGGAGTGGTCCAGGGTTGCCACACCACCTCCTGGCGCGGCCTAGGCCTGCCCGCGCCATGGGGTGGTGTGGGCCCCCTGTGGCCCATCTCCACTCCGTCTTCTGGCATCCTTAGTCTTCTGGAAAAATAGGATTTTCCGTATATTTTCCCGGATTTTCTGATCTTCGCGAATTTGGCCTCCAAACAGCACATTTTCCATCAGAATCCTGACTGCAGCGGTCCATGCTCCAAAAGTCATCAACCATGCAAAAATAGACGAAATAACATAAGTATCACCTCTCAAGACATAGAATAGTGATGCAAAATGGACGTATCAACTCCCCCCAAGCTTAGACTTCGCTTGTCCCCAAGCGAAACTGAGCTCAATAAAAGAATACGGACAAGAAGCATCACATTCATCAAATACATAGATCATAATAGAAGACAACTCACTATTATATAACTCAACTTGTAATAAGTAAAGGAAACACAATAAAGATACATAAAGTGAATCATAATTGGTAATGGCAAACTTAGCTCTTGGTCGAAGAATAGTTGATAATTTGCTGGAGTTCACAAATAGCTGGTTTTCAATGAAAGATTTCAAAGTAGTAAACATCAAGATAAGAGCAATGTGCAAAGCAAGGAACATAAGAAACATGAGTGAATAAATCATCATATGAATGAATGAAACACAACAACTCAAAACACTTGCTCAGATAGAACGGAGTAGGTTTACTGATTCAACTACAAAGTAAAAGAAAATCCCTTCAAAGAGGGAAGCAAGGATTGCAAGTCTCATAAAGAGCTCCCAAAAATTATGATACTTACTAGCTTTCAGCTCTCATTGCCCCTATCATAGGCATCTTTAGGTGATTAAGGTTAAAGTGACACAACTAAGAGGATATGCTTGACAAGTTATAAGTTGAAATCCCATGCCCCTTACTTATGAGTACCGATCCTCATGCTACTCAACTTCAGTCACGAGCAAGCTCTTGTCATTGTAAATACATGTGTATCATTGAGAACCGCCAACGGGGTACCCCTTGCACATGACACAGGAGCTATCCCATAATCAAAATGACAAAGCAAGCAGACAGTGAGCATCTCAGCGATCTTTTTATTTGCTACTTGCATAGGTTTTTATTGAGGATGCTTCATAGAATGCTCACTATAGTTATGCTGCAAGTTTCCACCATGATTAGGCATGGCTTAGGCTAGCGGCCCAGGTGTTTCTCTAACACACATATAAACTCCATGATCTTACAAGTTCCACTTTTATTTCACACCGCCGGGATCCATAAGCAAAAGAACATGATATCAACTAGGTACAAGTACCAATGAAGTGTTGAAAGCGGTCCCCATGATACATGGTTCTGCTAACTTCAACTCATAAAGCGCAAGCATATACGCAACAAAGAAGGACCCAATGGTTCAAGTTTATTAAATGCAACAAAGTAAAGTGTGCCATCAAGTTCGTGAGAGCTTTAATCACTAATTTTCACATAACAAGTTCAATTTGGGAGGTAGATAAAACAAGAATTTACTTGGAATAGCAATGATGCTACTAGGTAGGTATGGTGGACACAAATGGCAAAGGTTTTGGTTTAAAGGAGGTGGATGCATGAGAAGAATACCCTCTCAATACAGGTTTTTGGCTAGCAAGGCTGGGTAGCAAGTATAAGAGTTGAAGGAAACAAACAAACATACAAGTGATAAAGACAAACATGCAATCTTCCTTGGAAGAACAAAAGATCTTAACTAGAGAATACTAGACTTATAAGCAAATCAAGAAAGAAAGATGATGAAATTATTTTTCTCTAGAGTACTTCTATATTTTTTCTTTCAACTCTCAAAAATAGTGTTGCTACTGACCAAGCCTGGTTTTCCAAAACCAACTAAATTTACTCAATGATCCCAAAGTGATACCAATACTAACAACAAGATCAATCATATAACCACGAATTGAAAACTAATATAAGCTATGCAAAAGAGTAAATGATAGAACTTCTCATTAATATTCCATAACAGAAACTCACACCAAGGGATACATATCTAACGAGAGAGGGGACACTTCCATAATGCAAACCATACTACAAAATAACTCCTCTATTCATGGTAAGACTCTACTAATAAGATGAAAAGATAGAAGATAGTGATATGATACCGCGGCACTCCCCCAATCTTGGAACAAACCAAGGGGATGCCAAACCTGATGACGAATTACTCCTTAGGTGGTGGTGGTATCCTCTCATCCTCATCCGTCTTCCAGGGTAAAAGCTTCCCATCAACAAAGGACATCATGGTTTCCAACATCCTGAAACTTGCAGCATCACTTATGCGTTTAAATCTAGCCTCATACTCACAGTTTTGATTTTGAACGTCATAGAACTATGCTTGTAGTTTGTTGGTTGTTTGGCGGAGTGAGAGGACTTCGTCTTTGAGTTCAGCAGTCTCCTTTTGGTGCTCGGTGATGAGTTCGGAACAAATCTTATGGATGATATCCACTTCGCGCTCCGCCATCTTCCTGTACCTAAAGACTTCTTGCTCCAGTGCTTCCATCCTGTCCTCCAGACTTCCTTCACCTTTAGGGCCTTGAACCTCTTTAATCCGGACCTCCCCACCTTCGAGCAACAACTCCTTGGGATGAATCTCCAATTCTCTCATGTATGGGTTGATGATATCTTCGAAGGAATCTCCCTTGGATGATCCAGACGAAGACATTGTGGCTCCAAATCTGGGATTGTACCTGGCAGAAACAGATCGAAACAAAAACACGACGAAAACATGATATACGAACCTCGGAAGATCCGGGGGGTTATATATTACAAAGTTTCATATCAAAAGGAAGGTACTGGGTGAAAACGAGTCGGAGGTGGAGTCCGGAGTGGCCACACCACCTGGTGGCGCGACCAGGGGTGGGCCCGCACCACAGGGTGGTGTGAGGAACCCTGGATCCGTTTCCGTCCCTTTTCCGCTTCGTAGCTTTCCCTATTGACTAAAAAACTGTAAAAACATAGTTGGATAGTATTTTCACGGAACTTTTCTTACCAGAACTGTTACCTAGTTGGAAACGGACTCTGCAGGTCTCTGAATTTGGTCCTCGATGAATTTCTCCAGAGTTATAACTTGAAAGGCATCAACATCTTCATTGTAAGAATCTCCAGCAATATAGTGTTTGAGTCGCTGTCCATTCAGTACTTGTGTAGTATTATCTTTTAGAGAAGAAATTTTTATTGCTCCTGAACGGTATACTTCTTCAATGATGAAAGGTCCTTCCCATTTTGATAGTAGCTTACCTGCAAAAAATCTGAGACAAGACCTATACAATAGAACTTTCTCACCAACATGAAATTCTCTCTTAAGTATTCGCTTGTCATGCCATCTTTTAACTTTTTCCTTAAAGATCCTAGCATTCTCATAGGCTTCACTCCTACATTCATCTAAAGAACTTAAGTCAAATAATCTTTTCTCACCAGCGAGCTTACGATCTCTATTTAGTTCTTTTACTGCCCAGTATGCTTTGTGTTCTAATTCTAAGGGTTGGTGACAAGCTTTCCCATAAACCATTTTGTAAGGAGCCATTCCCATAGGATTTTTGTAAGCAGTTCTATAAACCCATAAAGCATCATTCAACTTCTTAGCCTAGTTTTTTCTAGACCTATTAACAGTCTTTTGCAAGATAGACTTAATTTGTCTATTTGATAACTCTACTTGCCCGCTAGTTTGGGGGTGATAAGATGAAGCAATTCTATGATTAACATCATATTTAGCAAGGGTCTTCCTAAAACCACCATGAATGAAATGAGAACCCCCATCAGTCATGAGATACCTAGGCACCCCAAACCTAGGAAAGATAACATCCTTAAGCATTTTTAGAGAAGTCTCCCCGTCAGCACTTTTTGTAGGAATGGCTTCTACCCACTTAGTAACATAATCAACGACAACAAGAATATGAGTGTAACCTTTCGAAGGAGGGAAAGGACCCATAAAGTCGAATCCCCAACAATCAAAAGGTTCGGTAACTAGGGAGTAGTTCATAGGCATTTCATTGCGTCTAGAAATATTACCAACATGCTGACATTCATCACAAGATAAAACAAATTTTCTTGCATCTTTAAAAAGGGTAGGCTAGTAGAAACCTGATTGTAGTACCTTTTGTGCAGTTCTATCTCCTGCATGATGTCCTCCATAGGCACTAACATGACATTTACGCAATATCTCCTTTTGTTCATATTCTGGAACACATCTTCGCATAATACCATCCTCTCCTTCTTTGTATAAGTGTGGGTCATCCCAAAAATAATGCCTCAAATCATACAAGAACTTTCTTCTTTCCTGAGCTGTATAAGTTGGAGGCAAATACTTGGAGACAATAAAGTTAGCATAATCAGCATACCAAGGGCTTCCTCGCGAGCTCACTCCTACTGCAACTAACTGTTCATTTGGAAAACTATCATTAACAGACATAGGGTCAAAAGAGATGTTTTCCAAGCGAGATAAATTATCAGCTACAGGGTTTTCAGCACCCTTCCTATCTACTATATGTAGATGAAACTCTTGTAAAAGCAGTACCCATCTAATAAGCCTAGGCTTAGCGTCCTTCTTCGTCATAAGATATTTAATAGCAGCATGATCAGTATGAATGGTTACTTTTGAGTCCACAATATAGGGCCTAAACTTATCACAGGCAAAAACAACAGCTAGAAATTCCTTTTCAATAGTGGCATAATTCCTTTGAGTAGCGTCTAGAGTCTTACTAGCATAATGGATGACGTTTAGCTTTTTATCAATACGTTGCCCAAGGACAACCCCTACAGGAAAATCACTAGCATCACACATTATTTCAAAGGGTAAAATCCAATCAGGTGGTTGAACAATAGGAGCTGTAGTTAAAGCCTTCTTAAGAGTTTCAAAAGCTTCCCTACAATCATCATCAAAAACGAAGGGTACATCTTTTTGAAGAAGATTAGTGAGATGTTTTGATATCCTAGAGAAGTCTTTAATAAACCACCTATAGAAACCAGCATGACCAAGGATACTACGAATACCTTTGATGTCTCTTGGACATGGCATCTTCTCAATTGCCTCAACCTTAGCTCTATCAACTTCTATGCCTCTTTTAGAAACTTTATGCCCAAGAACAATCCCTTCATTAACCATGAAGTGGCATTTCTCCCAATTAAGAACAAGATTAGTTTCTTCACATCTCTACAAAACTTTATCAAGGTTGTGCAGACAATTATCAAAAGAAGTTCCATAGACAGAAAAGTCATCCATGAACACTTCTACAATTTCCTCACAAAAACCATAAAGATAGCAGACATGCACCTTTGGAAAGTAGCAGGAGCATTACATAAACCAAAAGGCATACGTCTATAAGCATAATTTCCATAAGGGCAAGTAAAAGTAGGTTTTTCTTGATCTTGTTGTTTAACAACAATTTGAGAGAAACCAGAATAACCATCAAGAAAACAAAAATGGGTCTTTTTAGACAACCTTTCCAACATTTGATCAATAAAAGGAAGCAGGTAGTGATCTTTCTTAATAACTTTATTGACTTCCCTAAAATCGATGCACATCCTATAGCCTACCACTATTCTTTGAGGAATAAGCTCATCATTATCATTAGGGACAACGATAATACCTCCCTTTTTAGGAACACAATGAACAGGACTAACCCATTCACTATCAGCAATAGGGTAAATAATACCAGCATCAAGGAGTTTCAATACCTCATTCCTTACCACTTCCTTCATCCTAGGATTTAAACGTCGTTGGTGCTCCACTACTGGCTTGGCGTCTGTTTCTATGTTGATGGATTGCTGACATATAGTAGGTGAAATCCCTTTTAAATCATCCAGAGTATAGCCCATAGCTCCTCGATGTTTCCTCAAAACTTCCAATAGCCTTTCTTCTTCCTTCCCTGAAAGTTTAGCGCTAACAATAACAGGATATATCTTTTTATCATCAATCTAAGCATATTTAAGATCATCGGGGAGAGGTTTTAGATCGAAAACCGGATCCTTTTTAGGTGGCATCGTGGTACCCAAGTCTTCTACAAGCAAGTTGTGCTTCAGCATCATAGGTTGATCACGGAGAATCCTGTCAATCTCATTCCTTTCTTCCATGAAAATTTCACTTTCATGATCTTCCATAAATTGTCGCAAAGCATTGTTAGGAGCAAGAGAAACAGAACCAAGTTGTTCAACCCTAAAATCCTCATTATGGATTTCCTCTTCGCAAGGTTCTTTAGCAAATTTCAAAAAATTAAACTCATAAGATTCCCCATCAAACTTATTCAAGAGTTTCTCCCTCTTGCAATCAATAATAGCTCCACAAGTACTCAAGAAAGGTCTACCGAAAATGATAGGGTAGGTTTTACTAGCAGCAGAACCAAGTACTAGAAAATCAGCAGGGTACTTAATCTTACCACATAGAACTTCCACGTCTCGTACAATACCAATTGGGGAGATGGTCTCTCTATTAGCAAGGTGAATAACCACATCAACCTCTTCCAACTCGCAAGGACTGATTTCATGCATAATTTCTCTGTAAAGCTCATAAGGAATAGCATTGGAACTTGCACCAATGTCACATAAACCGTAAGAGGAATGATCACCAATTCTAACAGAAAGGACAGGAACACTAACCTTTTTAGTTCTATTAGGATGTGAAACAATATTAGAGGCATCCTCACAAAAGACTACGTGCCCATCTTCTACGCTTTTAGTGACAAGGTCTTTCACAATTGCTACCACAGGTTCGATGTTTATTTGTGCATCAGATTTTACAGTTCTATTTTCACTTTTGGTGATTACATTAGTTATCATAAGATGGTCCTTTACCTTTTCGGGAAGGGAATCTTCTTGATATAAGGTCCGGGTAAGATGGGATCAATAATGCAATACTCAGCACTTCCAATAGGAGTATAATCAACAATATCTTTGTAAGGTGCATGATATTTATTCCATCCTCTTTTTGGAATTTCGATATAGGAAGCAAAAGCTCTAAAGAAATTCGTAATAACTTGCAAATCAAGACCATAAACATTACTAATATTTTGAAAGTCATCAGTTCCCATAAAAGATTCAATGCATTCATAATCATAATTTATACCTGACTTTCTAACTTTGTCATTCTCCCAAGCTTCAGCATTGTCTTGAATACGGTCCAGAAGATCCCATTTAGCTTCTTCTTCCATGCGAGTGAATGATCCAGCACAAGAAGCATCCAATAAATATTTATCATGTAGAGGGAGCCTGCATAAAAGTTATTGATAATAATATTGTTGGGGAGCTCATGAATGGGACATTTGAGCATTAGTAACTTCAATCTCCCCCAAGATTGAGCTGTACTCTCTCCATCAAGAGGCCAAAAGTTGTATATTTGATTCCGATCTTTATGAATCTCACTAGAAGGATAAAACTTTGAATAAAAGAGAGGCACTATTTCCTCCCATTCTAGAGCTTGACCATTCTTCAGCAGCTTATACCATTCCTCAGCTCTTCCTTTCAGCGATAATGAGAATAACTTCTTCTTAACTTGATATGTAGTAATACCTGCACAATTGAACAACCTACATAATTCATGTATAAAGAGTAAATGATGACCGGGATGGACAGTTCCATCCCCAACATAGTAGTTATCCATAACATGATCAATAATTCTTGTAGGTATTTTGAAAACATCATTCTCAGCAGGTGGTGGCTTATCTACTACCTTAGCAGTGGTAGTAGCATTACCAAATAAGAAACTCAGCGAATTATCCATACCGAAAATAAAGCAACTAACAGAAGTAAACAATACTCACAGTAGAAGTTTCCTTTACCAGTTCCACTCTCCAATAGCGCTTCACTCCCCGGCAACGGCGCCATAAAATAGTCTTGATGACCCACAAGTATAGGGGGTGTATCGCAGTATTTTCGATAAGAGTGTCAAACCCAACGAGGAGCGGAAGGTGCAGGCTAGTGGTATGGATCAGGAATTCTCTGCAAATACTTAGCAAACGGATTTTTAGGGGTTTTTGATAAAGCGAGTAAACAAAGTACGAGTAAATAAAAGACAGTAGGAATAAATGCAGCAAGTGGCCCAATCCTTTATGCAGCAAAGGACAAGCCGGTTGTATTACTTAAGATGACCAAACATTCTCGGGGACACATGGGAAGACTGTCAAGTGCTTTCGCTTCATATAGTTGATTAATATTCTCTAGCTTGCTAAGTGTTGTGTGGGTGAACCTGTGCTAATGTACCGCCCCATCCAAGACTAATACATACTTGTGATTATACCCCTTGCAAACATCCGTAAGTACAAGAAAGTAATTAAGGTAGAACCTAACCACAGCTTTGAACTCTAAGACCCTTACGTCCCTTGTGCAATGGTTTCCTAACGGGGATTCAGGTTTCTGTCACTCCGGCAACCCCTACGATTAGTAGCCAAATACACAATTCATTCCCCTAGGCCCATATAGGTGAAGTGTCATGTAGTCGACGTTCACATGACAACACTAGAAGAAGTACACCACAACTTAAATAACAATCTATTGAATCTTTCTCAATGCAACTCCACTACTAACAACAAGACTTCTCCCATGTCCTGAAGAACAAAACAAACTACTCACAAGACATCATATGGATCATGATCAGAGATGGAATAATGATGTATAACAATATGAACATAAACAATAATTCAATGGTTCACTCAATAGCATCAACTACAAGGAGTAATCAACACCGGGAAAGTTTCCCCTATGAACTATGCAAGATTCAACGCAATTGTTACAGCAATATGGAGATGGTGATGAGGGTGCTGATGGTGATGAGGGTGCTGATGGTGATGAGGGTGCTGATGGTGATGATGGTGGTGATGATGATGATGATGGTACCGATGAAGTCCAGCTTGATGGTGGTGTTGATGGCGACGATCTCCCTTCTCCGGGAAGGAATTCCCCCGACAGAAATCTGTCTGCCGGAGAGATCTTTCTCTCTTGGTGTTTTCCTCCCCGTAGAGGCACCGGAATCTTTCTGTGGTTTCTCCCTAAGTCTTAGGGTTTCGGGAGGATGATATACGCCAGAGGAGAGAGGCTAGAGTAGGCCAGGGTGGCCACACCACCTCCTGGCGTGGCCTAGGCCTGCCCTCGCCATGGGGTGGTGTGGGCCCCCTGTGGCCCATCTCCACTCTGTCTTCTGGCATCCTTAGTCTTCTGGAAAAATAGGATTTTCCGTATATTTTCCCGGATTTTCTGATCTTCGCGAATTTTGCCTCCAAACAACAGATTTTCCATCAGAATCCTGACTACAGCGGTCCATGCTCCAAAAGTCATCAACCATGCAAAAATAGATGAAATAATATAAGTATCACCTCTCAATATGAAATATATCAATGAATAATAGTGAATTAAGACATAGAATAGTGATGCAAAATGGACGTATCAACCACCCCCTGGCGCGGGCCAGGCCTGGCCGCGCGGCCAGGTTGTGTGGCTGGCCCCTAGCCCTTCTTCGTCTCGTATTCTGGCATGTGATGTCTTCCGGAAAAATAGGCACTTTGGCTTTTGTCCCGTCCAATTCCGAGAATATTCATTTTCTGACTTTCCTCGAACCAAAAACAGCAGAAAACAGGTAGCTGGCACTGTGGCTCTTGTTATTAGGTTAGTCTAAGAAATCATATGAAAAGTACTCCAAAGTGTGGACAAAACACAATAAAGTAGATAAAACAAAGCATGGAACATCAAAAATTATAGATACCTTTGCAATGTATCACCCAGCACCCCATTGGCCTCTCCTTCCGCCTATATATGGCCCTCGAGACCAAAACCCTAAGTACTCGATCAAAAATCTACGAAAGAGTATGTAGCCGCCGTCATCTCCATCCCTAGATCGGGAGGGATCTGAAGCTGTTCCCGGCACCCTGCCGGAGAGGGGAATTCGCCTTGGAGGCCTTCTTCATCATCATGCAAGCCTCCGGTGTGATGCATGAGTAGTTCATCTCTGGACTACGGGTCCATGTAGTAGCTAGATGGCTGGTTCTCCTCATTTGTGCTTTCATGTCTAGATCTTGTGAGCTCCGTTCATGATCAAGATCATCTATTTGTAATTCTGCATGTTGTGTTTGCGGGGATCCGATGGATATTGAGATGCTATTTCAGATTGATTATTGATTCTATCATGTCTTTGTTATTTGTGATCTTGCATGCTTTTCGTTGTTAGTAGCTATCTTGGCCAAGTAGATGCTAGCAACTCCAAGAGTTAGTATTTATGCTCGATAGTGGGTTCATGCCCCTGGTAATCTGGGGAAGTGACAGAAATCTCTAAGGTACTAGATGTGCTATTGCTACTAGGGAGAAAACAACAATCCTTTGTTCATAGAACAATCGTATTGTTTATATTACACGCAATTCGTAAAGCAATAATCTGTTGCTTGCAACTTAATACTAGAGGGGGTTCGGATGATAACCTGAAGGTGGATTATTAGTCATAGATGCAGTTGGATGGCGGTCTATGTATAATGTTGTAATGCCCAATCAAGTCTCAAAGGAGTGAAGATGATTAGTATATGCATGTATTGCTTTCTCGATGTTTGTCAATTGCCCCGCTGTAATTTGTTCACCCAGCATGTTATCTATCTTAAGGAGAGCCACCTCTAGTGAACTATGGACCCCAGTCCTTTCTTTTACATACAATCTACAAATTGTTTACTGCTTTGTGTTTATTTTCTGCAAACTATTACTTCCTTCCATTCGATATGTTTAATCCTTTGTTTTTAGCAAAACCGGTGAGATTGATAACCTCATCGCAAGTTGGGGGCAAAGTTCTGTGGTTGTGTTGTGCAGGTCTCCACGTTGCTGCTGGCACCGGTAGTGCGCCCTACCAACGTTCAGCTAGCTACACCTTTGGGGTGTTTTCTTGCTCCTACTGGATTGATAACCTTGGTTTCTTACTGAGGGAAAACTTGCTGTTGTGCTCATCATACCTTCCTCTTGGGGTTCCCCAGCGAGCTCGATATATTTGGGCCATCAATCTCCATCTTGCCCTTGGTTTGACGCCAAGTCCACGACGCCACCACCAGGTCGTCCATCGGAACGATGACTATTACTATACTACTTAGTATCAGAAAAGTAAACTACTTTACCTTCGTAACGACCAATGCCATATCATAATCACATGCCCCATGCAAAATAAAGTTAGACGGCTCTACTTTATTTATTGCAAGTTTTACGTGGTTGTTAGGGCTTTAGCAATAGAACCGTTTCTAGACTACGAAATTTCCAACCACAACATGGATCCGACAGTTGTCTTTGTTACACCCCTTTCGGGGCTCTCCGTTATAAATGCTATATCAACTATCGAATGAGAGACAGACACCCGCTAGCCACTTATACGGTACAAGTTATATGTTGAGTGTCGAACCAGTCTCGCGTACAAATACGCATAAGGTCGGTTCGGGCTGCTTCAACAAACAATACCGCAATATAAACAAGTACATGTTAGAGGATAACAACTAAGGGATCAATGCCCGCACAATACTTGTGCATACTGGCCATACATCACTCCTACGCATAGATCGGCTCTAATACCACTGAAGGGGATCCGCAGTAGAAAACAAAAAAAATCCTACGTTGAAACCCCAAAAACTGCCTAGAATCTATCTATGTAGCAATACAGTAACGGCCGATGCGTAGAGAATACATACCCTTGTAGACCGTACGCGGTTATAGTTCCGCGGGGAACGTGGTTGAAGTAGTCGTACTCGTAGCCGACCTCAAGGTCGCGAAGCTCCTTGCAGTTCACCCCTTGCTCCTTCTTCATCGTCCCACAGCTCCGGCTCACGATATTTAAGCGCCCCAAGTGTTCCACCTCGTGTCTTCGTACACATCCGGTGCACGATGAGACCTCCGGCTCCGCGATCCCGCTAGGAGTGCGGAAGTTGATATCCGGCTAGGAATCCTTGTAGCGCAACGGCGTACTGCAGGTGTGCCTCGATCGCACAACCTAGACTTGGGGCCATGGTCACAAGGGCTAGAGAGAGAGGGAAGGAGGAAGTCAACCAAAGGACTTCTCCAAATATTGGTGTGTTTAATCCCACCCATGGGCACCTCTTTATATAGGCGAAGGGGGTGTGCCCTCCCCATTAGGTTAGCCATGTGGGACTCATAGGCAAAAGGAAAAACATGGGAATTCTCGTTCTAGACGGATGGGTCGATTTCAGCTCAGCCCAAAAGCCAAAGGGACAACAACAACTAGCAGCCTGGGAGGCACCGGCCAGGTGGGCCTTGGCGCGGCCCACCTCGCGCCTGCTACCTCCCGCGTGTGGCGGTCCTAGGGCGAGTGGCTCGGGTGGGCCGGCCAGACCGTGCAGCCCACCAGAGGCAGCGGCGGTGGCCAGCTGCCCACCACGCGCCCGACGGCCTAGAAACTTCCCCGGCCTGGGTGGGCCGGTAGCCTTCCCGTGGCTCGCCCGCCTGCCTGCGCGGCCCAGCTACATGCCGCCCTGTGCGGTGGCAGTTATCTGCTGCCCACGGGGCTGGCTGTTTTCTTTTTCCCTTTTCTTTTCCTGTGGATTTTCTCTTAGGCTAATTCCCTCCTAGGTTTTGGCCTAATATGAAAGTTGCTTTTATAAATCTTAATTTAAATATTATTTAGAATATATTAATTCATAATTAACATATACTAAATGTAAATTTAAATACCCATTTATCCGAAAACACTTTTCCGGTCTTTTCCTTTATTCTTTCTCCGAACAACTTCGGATCTCTCTTCGGAACGATTCTGGCTTTCTATTTCTCTATTGTGGTTCCGTCTTACGAATGATTGCTCTCATCGTACCCTTAAGTGTATCCTCTCATGGCTCGGGAATGCTCTAGACATGATCTGTATCAATGATCAACAGAGGGACCAAGGATATCCATGTGACCCCTATGCATTCCTGATGACAATGTCGTTTGAACCGCTAAATGTAGCATCCAATTCCTTTTGTTTCTCGATACGACTTGTCCGAGATCCGATCATTGGTATCTCATACCTTGTTTAATCTCGTTCACAACAAGTTATGTTTTCTTGTTACCGTGATATTACATCCCCGTGACCAAGTTACATGTTGCAACATTTATGGATGTAATCTCACCAAGCCGGCCGTATGTATCTTTATCCTTCATGTGGGTGAACAAATCCCGGTCTTGCAGTCACATGTCATCTACTGTTCGCTTCTGGTTTTCTTCTGGTATTATTAATACCCAAATAAGCGATTTAGGATTTTTTTGACTCCTTTTCTCCATAGTACAACTGCTCTAAGAATTGTATCAATTGGATCCATCATTTGTCCTGATCCTGGTGAAAACAGACATAAAATGTGCACGCGAGCACCATAAAATACCAAGATCCTACATCTCCATTGTAAAATAATAATGTAAAACATGATGCAAATATGCACTCGTCACAGGGTTTTGTGTAATTCTTCCATATTGTGGCAGGATTACAGCCACGCCCCTCGGCATGCCTTGACCTACCTAGGCTTCGCTGTGGAAACCGGGTGAGTCGAACTTCAGCCGAGGCGGGTGCAGGGCCTAGGAGTGGCCCTCGCGAGGCGCCAGCCTTGGGCTTCCCTCATGAGGGATCGCACCCATCTCACCGCCACAGGAAGAGACGATGGCTCGATAGTGGGCGCATCATCCGTAGGATCGAGGTACCCTTGGTACCATGACTGTGACACGCATGGCACACATTTTGTTATTCCATCGTTGTATAGGTGTTATACCACTGACTTGTTGATCCCAAATGGCCTTCGCCATGTCATTGAAGCCTTCACGATGCAACCAACCAAGTTCAAATTTTAACACATGTTTGTGCTTCGGTGAAGGCAACCCAACAGATAAAAGAATTGGGACGTGATCTGGCAAAGTCTCAATACATTCAAGAGCATGAAGAGTTACCATAGGAAACTTTTTGTCCCGGTCGGTATCCATAAGTACTCTATCCAATTTCTAATATGTCGGATCAGGAAGACTATTAGTCCATGTGAATTGTCTTCCTAACATCGTAACCTCTCATAGATCCAAACCATCAATGATAACGTTGAATAAGAAAGGCCAATGTTTATCGAAACGTCTCAACTTTTCTTGTGAGGAAATCTTAGCAAACTGAAATCTTCGCCTATAAGGATAGGATACAGATTATCTTTCACTAGATTAACCAATTCACGTAAAAAGTCAGGCTTATAAACATCCTGAGCGGCACCATAAACAGTGACTAAACACCACGTGAAGTCATCGGCCTTATTACAGATATGGAGTTTGATATAAAAATCTTCAACTGAAATGCATAAGGGCATCTCCACCGAGCCAACCCAAACGGGTGATCGAAATGGTCCGTTTCTGTCCGTTTGGGTTGTCCCGCTGTCGTTTTAGGGTCGCAGTCCGGCCTGTCCGGCCAGCCGCGCCCAGCGGCGTGACCCAAATTTCCGCGCCTGGCCAGCAGAGGCACAGCCATTTTTCCCCGAAACCGAGACATTTCGCGCGTAAACTGGCAAAGTTCATACTTAATTATATAAAATATTACATTCAAAATATTAAAAAGGAAAAAACTGGCACTAGCCCTAGCTACTGTGATCTCCTAGCCGCCGATGGCGGCGGAGCCACCCCATCCATCTATGGATCGAGGTCGATGTACTCGAGCGCTGACCAGAGGTGTGGCGGCGGCAGTCGTAGAGCTGTCGCCGCTGCTGGTGCGGGAGCCACTAGTTGGTCGATCACCTGGCCGGGCCACGCCAGCCACGCATCTGTCTCAGCCGGCACGGGTGGAGCATACCACCTAGGCGCTGGTGGAGCGGAACACCCCGGCACCGGTGGAGCATCCCACACCCATAGCGGCTGCGGTGGGGGCAGTGGCGGTGGTAGCGACTGTCTCGCGTTCACCTACGCCACCCGGCCGGTGAGCTGGACGGCTTCCTGGTAGCCGTCCCACATCCGGTCCTCCTCCTGCGCGCTGGTCACGATGGCCTGCTCGAGGAAGGCGTCCTCGTCGTAGCCCCGCGCCAGGACCTCCTGGTGCTCCGGGAGCAGGTGCGCGGCGGTGGACATGGACGCGGTCGACTCCTCCTCCTCCTTGACAATGATGTCAAGGCCGTCGTCGCCAAGGTCGGCGTCAGAGTGGTTGACGACGCCGTCGTCGTCGGAGTCGGAGGAGGGGAGGTCATGGGACCCACAGGGGTCGAACTCACCGCGGTAGGAGCTGCGATGCCGCGTCATGTGCTCCCACTCCAGGAACCGCCTCTAGAACGCCTTGTTATGGTACGCGCAGTCGTACCGGAAGGCTGGCGGGAGCTTCCGGATGCGGCGGGCCATCTCCTCCTGTAGCGCCGAGTCCTCCTTCAGAGCGGGCGACACCGGCACCCGCTCTAGGTTGAGGTGGCAGCCAGTTGGGTGATAGACATCGTGGTGAGCGATGCCTCTCCCCTGCCTCCACCGCTGTTCGCACTTTGCCACGCGGAAGTAGCGGCGATCGCGGCCGGGCGCCTCCTCCTCCTGGCGCACAGGGAGGCCGACGAAGTCCTCCGAGCGAGGCGGCGGCGGCACGACCCCCAGGAGGAAGGCCGGCATGCCGCTCGAGACGGACCTGTGGCGACTGCCCAAGCCGGACCTGCCCGTCTCATGGTCATTCTTGGCATGTTTGAACCAGGACGGCTTCTTCATTGTTGTCGGTGCGCGGGATTGGCTGCGGTTACGGCAGGTGCTGGAATATGGCGATGGCGATGGCGAGAGAAGGGGTGTGCGGCACCGACGGAGCGGGGGGGCTGCTTAAGTAGAGCGCACGCAGGTTCTCGCGCCTTCACCATCAATGCCGGCGCAATAACTCAGGCTTGACGCGCCAAGGCGGCCTTGATGGCGAAGGCTGCCGCATTTGCGTCTGAATCGGTGCCGCTGGTCAGGCTATCGCGCCTCTGAATCGCTGTGTCGGTTACGTCTAAATCGGTGCCGCGGTTGCCTGCAACCCGATGCTGCACAGCTGTTGCTTGCGGGTGGGCCTGTAGCGCACGCGGGGATGACACGCCCTCGACCCGCCCGTGCCCGAGCCGACACAACAACACACAAATTAGGTGCACGGATGGGTCGACCGGACGTGTCGGGCCTGATGGGTCATGCCGCTGCGACGTCATGCACGTCGCGCACATCCGTGCGGACACGTTCAGCTAAGACGGGTTGGGTCGAGCCGGTGAAGATGCCCTAAGACATCCATAGCTCATTCACGCCTAATAGTATACCACCCCATCTACAATGTGGTGGACGTAAAAACCATATAAACTCCGCTCCACCACAAATACGATTGAATAAAGTTTAATCACTCGCACAGTCGACTAAGAACAAATGTTTAGCCTAGTAGTGATGTTAGAAAGAGATATTTGGGAGCATTTCTTCGTGGCAGTCGAAGTCGTTAGTTTGTTGGTTGGGTGACATGGTTGTTTGTTTCGTACATCAGGTCGTCGGTATGTGCAGGCTCCGGCCGACTTCAGCTCGGGTTGAGCATATTGTTTCTATTTTCAACTGTTTTTCTTTCTAAGTGGTAAGATTTATCTATGCTCTAAAATGCTGCTAGATACTTATTTTGGAACGGAGATGGTACTTAGTAACTTAACGTAAACTCTCAGAGCTCATGTTGGTCGCAAAAAAGAGAGGAATTTATGTGATTTTGCAGTATACTCCCTCTGTTTTATAATAATATTTTTTTGAAACGAGACAAAAGCTTTGCCTTTCATAAATATAGTAGAAAAGAGCTGGCCCGCTTATAAGAAAAACTAGCAAAAAACCGTTATAACACAACACCACACGTCAGTCCTGAGGCTACGCTCCACACGGGTCGATGACCAGCCAGGTTGAGACCACATCTCAACACAACAGGCGGAAGCATAAAACCGAAGCCACCACTCCAACTACCACGCCGGCCCCAGGGCCGCGCCTCTCCTGGCCTAAGACGAACCCGCATCCGCCAAACCACCAAACACTCCACAGGTCCCTCTGTCCGGTGGACGTCCAAAGCGAGGCCCCAAGAGTCAAGAGGCAGAGCGACACAATAGCGCCGCCCACGCCCGATCCCACGAGGGATCTAGAGTTTCACCCGGAGAGCCCACGCGGCGGAGCAAGAAACACCCGCTTCGACCACTACTTCAAGAAGGATGCGGCGCCTACGGGCGTCACCGTCGTCGGTTCCGACCAGCCGCCGGGACTAGGCTTTCGCCCAACAAAGAGTCCCAAACCTCACGCCCGCCCAACAAGGGCCGGCACAACCACCACACCTCCCCTCCTCCTCCAAGCTCCCGACGATCATCAAGCAAAACCTTCCGCCGCTACGCCTAGGATCCCTGTCGCCGCGACAAAAGTCGCCATCCATATCATCACCGCTGCCCGCGAGATAGTTGCTGAAACAACCAGAGCAAACCACGACAGCCGCCACCACGAAAGGGACCGAAGATCACCATCACCAAACACCTCCCTGGCGGCCAAGATTGAGCCCCCAACGAGATCGCGCCGCCACGGAGAGCCTCCGACCATGCGCTGCCTGCCAAGCGCCACCACCCTCCGACCAGGCACACAGACGTGGCGTCGCCGCGCCATCCAGCCACCCGCACAGGCAAAGGGCCCCATCACGACCGAACGAGGCCACCCACGCCATCCCCACGCGTCGGAGCCACAGCCCGCACGAGCCCATCTAGGCCCAGATGGGGCCCGCAACCGAGCGCAGCCACCCGACGATAAGAGCTCCGAGCAGCGCCATGTCGCCGCGCCGCGCAGCCCATGCGAAGCTCCGTCGCCACGCCGCCAGCAGGCCACCCGCGCCAACAACATCCTCCGCACAACGACACAGCAACCCATCCGGGCCCAGATGCACGCCCGCAGCAAGCCTCCCGCGCCGCCTCCCCGCCGCCAACCGTCAGCAGCAGCACCTCCGCCGGGAGGAGGCCGTCGCCTCCATGATGGCCAGGAGCACCACGCCATGGATCCCACGCCGTCCAGCCGGCATGGCCGAGAACCCCAAGAGCTTCGCGAGAGTAAAAAGAGGCACGCCGCCAGCGGGCTTTGCCTAGCGACGTGAGCAGACGGCAGCGAGAGAGGAGGAGGGGATGGGAGCGGCGGCGCTGCTTTTTTGGGGTTCCGCCCGAGCCGCTCCAGAGGAGCGACGCGGGGGAGCAGAAAAGTCTGTTCGTTCAATCCACTTTTCGGTTTCATAATATAAGATGTTTTACCTTTGTGAAACTAATGAATCTAGACCAATTTTAGTGTATAGGTTCACTCCGAACTCTCCGAACCTATATAATAAAACGAGTCTAAATATATTAGCTTCACAAAGCTAAAACATCTTATATTTTGAAAAACGGAGGGAGTATGTGTTACAAAATTAGTGGTCAGAATTGTGTTTTGCAGACCATACCACTGTTAGAGAAGTTTTGATCTATCAAATAACATTTTACATATACAAATAGTTAAAAAGAAGTTTTTTTAATAACGGATAATTTTGCCTCGTTTTATTTAAAAGAGTAGAAGAGAATTGGCCAATTCATTAGTAGGAACCACCCGAAAACCGTTACAAATACACCGATGCCGCCCTTTAACATGACCACATTGGACACCATCGACGGACCTGGCCACCCACACAAAGTACAAACGCGTCGTCGAAAAGAGAGACCATAGTCAGGGTTAGCAACGATCGTCATCGTCATCACTTCTTCTATAGCAAGCGACTTCGACTTCACCTTCAACAACCACCGATAGAGCCTTCGCCTCCGACAACATCGGAGCCCATGCCAGACAATTCCGACTTTGGCGACAAGATTCGGAAGAGAAATATGCCGGGCTCCGCAAAAATAAGTTCGACTATGTGTATTTTAGTACGTCATCATTTTTTTAGTGGAGGTAGTAAATTTTAATGCGTGATAACGCAAATGACAGCGCATGCCCGACTAGTTTGGCCAGAAAATGCTTCGTGGGTTTTTGAGATCTGGGAGCGCATCCAAAAAACACGGTTCTTGACCGATCAGAAGCCTGCTCCTCAACGTGGCTGCATCGATCTCGCATACATGTAATCACCTATTGAGATTATAAGCTGTGTCTGTCAGACAACAGCCCGTATACAGGGGAAGAATGAGTGGCCCAGAACTTGAGAACAATGCACCTGTACTCCCTACAGTTAGATTGCGGCTGAATATCTGTATTCACTTGGTGTTTATTTATTACTACTTCAGATTTTATCCCAAACATCTACTGACAACTCAAAGTACTATTGCCTGAAGACAAGAGATTATTATTATTATTTTTAGATGGGGACCTGTCAGACAACCAGTGGGCCACCTTGGTAAGCCCAGAGGCAGACCAGGAACGATCATCTACAGCGGTAGACCGAACACACAGGTGTGATCTGAGCCGTTAATCACGCTCTGGCCCACTGGTCAGACTTCATCAACCAGGCTTAAGTGCTTGCCTCCTTATTAGTAAAGGATGCAGCGGTACGATCCTATAGAACAGATCGCTAGATATTGTCATTATTTTGATGCAAGCATTTAGCATTGACATAATCATATAATTAGACAGCTCCTTTCTTTATTCCTTTCCTGCTGCCTGCAGCTTCCTTTTCCTGAAATGTGCTGGCAACTTTCTATAAGTCATAGCAAATAAAGTCTTCCCGTCGGTGATGTCTGTAATGCCATTGCCGAAGATAAAGGATGGGAGGTGATGCAAATGCTGCCTGCTCCTAATGTCCAGATTGAACAGGCAAGAAGAGTCTGGGGTATCAACATCATCACCTTCTATCTTGAGGTATGCACATCATCTTTTTACCCCTCTGCCATTTCTCCCTTTTGTGTCGTATGCGATCTAGCTTCTTACGATCCGGCTACTGATCTAAATTCTTTGAGAAAGTAGGCTCACCTTGGTTCTTGTGTTTTAGTTTCCAAAGGGCTTCGGCACGTTGCTGTGCACAACATCTACCGATGGCTTACAAGATGAAAGGGGTCTTCAAGGGCCTCAGGGTCATCTCTCAAATCTTCGGTACGCGATACTCGAATTCATGTCTCAATTCTGAAGATTTGAGTTCAGTTGCTTCACTTCCATTTGCCATTCTCTGATGTATTCCGTGATGGCAGTGGTGAAGGAGCAGGAGATGGAGATTGGTTATCCGACAGACGTGAAGCATGTCGCGCATATCGGCTGGGATAGCCCAACGGGGAGTGCTGCTACTTCTAGTCCTAGCTGGGTACATACCTGACAGAGTTCAGAACCGTGCTGCAAATCTCAATTGTCTTGTTGATAATCCCCATTAGTCATGGCTTAGTGGGAACCTGAGATAGTCATCCTTAATTTGCAGATGAATGACATGAAGGGTTCACCGGACTTTTCGTCGTTGAACAATCTCGCACCATCTACTGGAACCTCATGGACTTCTCAAGGTATTTTCAGATCTTCAGCTCTTGCAGTGGTGCACATGTTTCGGTCTCAATTGCTTCGGTTTCCATCATGGGAAGAAGATTCGGTCTTTGTTCTTATTTAGTAAGATCATGTATTGTTTATTATAGTGGAATGTGTAAATGGGGAAGGGTACTTGCTGTTGGTTGTCCTAGGGACGTGCTCTCATGTTGCCTTATATGCTTAGCAATCTTCGGTTGGTTCATGAAGTAATCATGACGGGTATCAGAGATTCAGAGTTGCAGGAGCACACGATGCCGTTAAACAACTGGGTTAATATAATGGAACTGACGGAATAATGGGTGTATCATGGACTAAATTAGTACGTATAAGATTTTAACTTCATAGTAGTAATATATTTGTCCTCTGATTTCTTGGAGTTCTTTGGCAGATTTTGACCAGCCTCGAGACATATCTCCGTACGGTATACTTCCTGAAAATAGCGGTCAGGAAGCAATCCCATACCCTGACATACCAAAGCCACCCAGGAAGACCAGAAGGAAGAAATCTTCCAAAAACGGTTCCCCAACAGCATCAGCGAGATCATCAAGGTCATCAAGATCAAGATCCAAGGATTCATTTTCATCCACTACTCCTGACACCATTGGTGCCCACGACATACAACGTGAAATCCGGATTGTGTAGGCAATACTACTATTTTGTACTATTCCGTTTCTCAGGATTATGCAATTATTACTTTAAAACACATCTTTAAATAGGAACACACATGATTTTGATCTTCGATTGATTCCGAGTTTAGCTGAAAAGAAAACATTGGCAAAGGTAGGAAGGGTTCTGAAACTATGATGCATGATGTCTAGCTGTGAATCTGTGTGCCGGGAGAATAATTTGTTCTTAGAGATTCTTGTCTTGAGTATGTCAAGACAAAATCAGCTCTCGAAATAGGCTTTCGTCCCGCTATATTAATATAGCAACCACGGTACAACCATCGATATTGCTGGGGCAGCAGCACATTCCAGCCTAAAAGAAAAGAAAGAGAAAGTAAAAAAGAAACAAATGCTGACCTCCGGAAGATCGACCAAAGGAGGATGACCTGCAACCGTTGTGTCGTCGCATTGAATACAAGTACACCATGACGGGGTCCTCGAGGCATGGGAAAAGGTGGGGTGTGAGACATACGGTTTTCCATGACGGTGAGCACACAAGCTTACCCAGGTTCAGATCCGACTGCGATGGACGGATCCTACTCCTGCTAGAAATCTAGTATATCGGCAGAGCCGGAAGTACAACAGATTATAAGAGAGGTTTCGTCTGTACGAGTTGTGGTTGTAGTGTGTGCCCTAAAGGCTGGTTCCTAAGACGGCTTATATAGTCATTCAGTCTTCGGTTCTAGAATCTTGAAAGGGTTCCTGAAACTTTAAAACAAAAGGTAGGATCTGAGTCACAAGTGAGTCAGACTTGTTGATGTAAGACTTGTTGATATCACATCATTGCTTCCATGCTCAGAGATAGAATTTGGTCAGTGTGACGTAACCAGACAATGTTCTAGGTCTTGTCACATCACTGACAAATATTTTGTCGGTGTGACCGTTGGTAGGTCCCGCATCGTGCGAAACCGAGAAGTCGTTTCAATGCAATCACAGAGATCGAGGCGGCGGAGGCTTCGTGAGGAAGTTGCCCCTCCTGTTCCGTGACGCGTGGCGTTAATTTCGTGCATTTAACACTAATCTTGATGCAAATGGGCTTTATAAGGGGTAAAGAATCCTTATTTTCTCCATTGCTGGTCATGTTCTTCCTCCTCCCCAAAGAAACCCTACACTCCTCGTCTTCCTCTTTCTCCTCCACCAAATCCACCAGTGCTACCCATTCGTGGTCAACCTCATATGATATGGCTGACACATCGAGCTCTATGGGCGCGACATCATCTATGGTGGAAGACAAAAAGTATCGCGGGATTTGGATCTCATGCATTCTGAGCGATAAGAAGCTCAAATTCATGGAGGAAGAAGGACTTCTCCGCATCGCGGCATGGTGAAGCACTTTGAACGAGGCCCTCCCCGCGCCACACGATGGTGAATGGGTTCACTTTGGGACCCATCTAGATCGTGGCCTCAGCTTCCCGCCGTCGAAATTATTTTTCGAGGTAATCTCCTATTACGGCATCCAGCTTCATAATATCCCCCAATTTCTATTTTAGAGCTTAGTTCCCATGTCTCTCTCTGTGAGGGATTTCTCGGAATCAACCCGACTCTTCTTCTCTTCCATTATTATTTTAGTACTCAAATAAAACTCTATCACTGCCGGTGTTCCATATAATACCGGAACTCTTAGCCTAGTAATTAGGAGAGACTGAGTCTATCCCAAGGTCATAACTAGCGATTTAGTGAAGAAATGAACAGCCACCTTCTTCTATCATAACGATGTGCCGCCTCCCGACAAGAAGGATAGGTTTCCGGTTTTTGTCGACGGTGCCACTACTCCCCAAGAGTCTTGGGATGTAGAAGCGCTGGCTCTGACTGAAGACTTGATCCACGCCAAGAGGAGGATTGAGTTCTTGATGAAGAACAAAGTCTTGAAGGGATCTGACTTAGTACACTGTTGGCTATCACGTCGGATCCAACCTCTTCAGTACCATGGGGACCGGCTGATGCACTCAGTCACCCTTGCCAAGAAGGACAACTTGAAGGTTAGCTCTACTCCGATCCACTCTAGGGACTACAAGTCCTGAATCCAATGTTGATCAAGGAACAGGTTAACCGGAAAGTTCCAGAGCTCTCCATACCAATTTATACGGCAGAGAATCCTCTGGCCCCGGTTAGTTCTTCGGCTTTTACCTACTGTATCATATTCGTCTTTTACATAATATTGCAATACTGAGATATTTCTGACTTTCAGCTTGCTGCTCTCCCCGAGTCGGAGCTTGCTCCCCTCAAGGGTTATCGACCTGAAGATCTGATTCCTCTTTGTGAGGATGAGGAACTTGAAGAATTGCTAGAGATGCTTACTCGGAAGCATAAGACTCCGACTGTTTTGGCAGGACCGCAAACACTGCTAGTTGTCTAAAAGTAAGTTCCACTTTACCATTACTTGTGTTATTATCATTTTAATGAGTCATAATGTTTTTATCTTCTTTATGGCTCACAGCTAAACCATTGGGAAAATGAAAAGGGAAAATCGGGAAAACTTTGCACCGACAGAAGTTGAATTTGGTTTCTCCTGCTACCACTCCTCCGACTCCCAACCCCAACCCATCATCAGCGCCGGAAGATATTCCTTCTCCACGCGCTGGAGCTGTTGAGACTCATTCTGAAGAGCCAGTGAACACCAGTTCAGAAACCGATGTCACGATCTGTGACTCGAGAAAAGATAAGGGTGAACTCGCTAAGGGTAATGATTCCTTAGTTGATTCTTTTGCCGACAATCTCCTGAAGATTCCTGGTGCCACGAATCTTGTCCTCACTAAGAAAAATGCGTAAGAACTTCGGAAACTTGCTTTTGCTTGTTTGGAATCTCAGAATATTTCTGCCGAGGAAGAGGCTCAAGAAGCCGAGGATGTCAAGCTTGAAGATTTGCTGGGAAGATTCATTCTCTGAATGAGAGACTAAGGGTTGGTGAAGTTCCACCTCCACCAGTGCAACCCTTAACCTTGATTGAGAAAGTTTTTGTTGAGGTCAACGCCAGCCTTAAGAACCTGCATCATGAGCATATTGTAAATCATTTCTCCGACTCTTTTATTGTCTTTATAACATATCCTCTAGCCCCCAAGCATGATGTTGGATGGAAATAGAATATGAGTTTATGCTTTTGTAGGATGCCAAAGAACAAAGTAATGTAGCCCCCAAGACTCATGCTACAAATTTAACTTAGTTAAAATAATAACTTGAGTTTTAGTAGACTTCTAACTCTGGTTACTATTCTGACTTAGAGAAAGTTAATGTTTACAACCAGGAATTGTTGAAGAACATACGCAACAAGCAGAGAGAGATCAAAGGTCTCCGTATTAAAAAATGCTCAACTTAAAGTGGAGAAGGACGAGGCGGAAGTAAACATTTTCCGGCTCTCTATCCAAATTCGATTGATGTGCCGAATATTTATTCGACTTTGCCCTTTTGTCATTCTAGGTTTGTTGACCCGGTCCTGCAAACTTGTGGTGGAGGCCAAAAATTTGAAAGTATTGGAGGCATAGAATGACGGATTGTGAGATGAGCTCAAAAAGTTGAAGGCTGACCATGAACACAGTGTTAGTAATATCCTTGAATCTAGCAACATGGCCACTTAAGAGCATGACTGAGGTCACGGTCGGCGAAGGATCTGGGGCGAAGCCTTCTACTATGGTAGTTGCGCAGGTTCTGCTGGTAGATCATGGATCTTTGTGCAGCGATTTTTCTTGCCTCGTCGAGAAGTTCTACGAAGTCTTCGAGTGCAAGAGATGACTCTTCGCTATAAGTGACTATGCGCGGCGCCTTGTACCTTACTTCGGCGGGTAGTACCGCTTCTGCTCCGTGCACCATAAAGAATGGCGTGTAGCCTGTGGCGCTGTTTGAAGTTGTACGTAGGCTCCAGAGTACGGATTGGAGCTCATCTGGCCAGCAACCCGCGGCTTGTTCGAGTGGCCGAAGGAGTCGCTTCTTGATGGCGCTACAGACGAGCCCGTTTGCTTTTTCCACCTGACCGTTGGTCTGTGGATGCGCGACTGAGGCATAACTGATGTTGATCCCCAGGTTTCCGCAGAATTCTTGGAACTCTTTGGATGTGAAGTTCGTCCTGTTGTCAGTAATGATGCTGTGCGACACGCCGAAGCGGTAGACGATGGACTCGAAGAACTTGACCGCGCTGTGACCTGATTGCTTGGTCACTGGCATGGCTTCAATCCACTTGGTGAATTTGTCGACTGCAACCAGAAGGTAGACGTAGCCTCCTTGTGAGGACCTTGGGAGCTTGCCTACCATGTCGAGCCCCCATTGTGCGAAGGGCCAGGCCAATGGAATAGGACGTAGTTCTGCACCTGGTGCGTGTGGTTTGTCCACGAATCGCTGACAAGCGTTGCACTTTTGGACTATGTCCTTGGCGTCGCGCATGGCCATGGGCCAGTAAAATCCAGCTCGTAGAGCTTTGGCAACGAGGGCGCGACTGCCGGCGTGGTGTCCGCAGGTCCCTTCATGTATGTCGAGGAGGACTGCTCTTCCATCGGCCAGGGAGATGCATCGTTGTAACACGCTTGTGATGCTGCGTTTATACAGTTCGCCGTTGATAACGGCAAATGCCTTAGAGCGTCGCGCGATGTGTCGTGCGTCTGTCGGGTCGTCCGGTAGGCGCTTGCTGAGGAGATATGTAATGTACGGCTGCGTCCAGGATTGTTCGATCATCATGAAGCTCATTGGCCCTTCGAGTCCTGTGTCTGGCTCCAAGTTATCGAGTGTCATTGGCTCATTGGCTGGCGTAGCCCCCGAGTCAGTTGATGCGCTTGTTTTCTTCTCTGCGGCCTTTGGCTTGATGGAGCGTTCGCAGATGCGCTCGAGAAATACCCCAGGTGGTATGGGGGCGCAGGTAGAGCCTATGTTGGCGAGTGCGTCCGCCTCCTCGTTGCTTTCGCGACCTACATGTCGCAACTCGCAACCATCGAAGTCTCCCTCGAGTGTATCGTAGAGGTCGCGGTATGCGATCATGTTGTCATTGAGTGCGTCGCACTCGTGCATTGTTTGGTTGACGACCAACTTGGAGTCGCCATATATGATGAGCCTCTTTGCGCCGCAGGCTTTTGCCATCCTCATCCCGTGCAACAGGGCCTCGTATTGAGCCTCGTTGTTTGAGGCTGTGAACTGCATTCGCAGGATGTATTTCCGCTTGTCCCCTTGAGGTGATGTCAGTATGACACCTGCTCCTGCTCCGTCTTTCCGCTTGGATCCATCGAAGTGCATTGTCCAGAGGTAGGACATATCTGGCTTGTCCGGGAGTTGGTTTTCCATCCAATGCATGAGGAAGTCAGGGAGAACTTGCGACTTGATTGCGTCGCGCTTTTTGTATGTGATGTCTCGTGGAGACAGTTCGATTCCCCAAAGCGCGACTCGTCCCGTGGCGTCGGGGTTATTGAGGATATGTCCCAATGGGGCGTCGCTGACTACCACGATTGGGTGTTCCTGGAAGTAATGGCGCAGTCGCCGGGCAGTCATGAAGACGCCGTACGCTAGCTTCGGGTAGTGCGGGTACCGTTGTTTTGTTGGCGTGAGGACCTCGCTTAGGTAGTATACCGGGCGTTGTACGCCATGGACCTTGTTTTCCTCGGCCCGCTTGACGACGAGCACTGTGCTAACCACTTGGTTGGTAGCGGAGATGTACAGCAGTAGTGGCTCCCTTTCTCGTGGAGTCACCAGTACTGGCGAGGTGGATAACAAGCGCTTGAGATCTTCGAATGCTTCTTGCGCTTCCTTGGTCCACTCGAATTTGTCAGCTTTGCGGAGGAGCTGATAGAAGGGCAGTGCCTTTTCTCCCATTCGACTGATAAATCGACTGAGGGCCGCGATTCGTCCGGCTAGTTGCTAGACACCTCTTATGTTCTTTGGCTTCTCCATTGCCAGTATGGCCTTTATATTTTTCGGGTTTGCCTCAATCCCTCTCGCGGAGATGAGATACCCGAGCAGCTGCCCAGATGGTACGCCGAAGGCGCATTTGTCCGGATTGAGCTTAATCCGGTAACGATCGAGATTGGCGAATGTTTCACGCAAGTCGTTGATTAGAGAGGCTTCCTCCTTGGTTTTGATTACTATGTCGTCGACATAGACTTGGATGTTGCGACCCAATTGCTCCTTGAGGCAAGCCTGCAAGCACCGCTGGTAGGTGGCTCCCGCGTTTTTTAGCCCGAAGGGCATTGTGTTGTAGCAGAACACACTGAAGGGCGTTGTAAACGCGGTCTTCTCCTGGTCTTCCTCCTTCATTCGAATTTGGTTATAGCCTGAGTAGGCATCGAGGAAGCAGAGGCGCTCGCATCCAGCGGTGGAGTCGATGATTTGATCGATCCGCGGTAGCAGGAAGTGATCTTTTGGGCAGTGCTTGTTTAAAGAAGTGAAGTCCACGCACATCCGTAGGATATCCGTGTCCTTTTTTGGCACCAGCACCGTATTGGCAAGCCAAGTGCTTTCCTTGATCTCGCGTATGAATTTCGCCTCGAGGAGTCTGTTGATCTCCATTCCAACTACCTGCGCTCGTGGCTCAGACAGTCGCCTGATTGTTTTCTTGACTAGCCTTGTGTCGGGGTTGACGTTGAGTGCGTGCTCGGCGAATTCCCTGGGAACTCCTGGCATGTCCGCAGGACACCAGGCAAAAATTTCCCAGTGCTCACGGAGGAATTCGACGAGCGCGAGTTCCTATGCGAGACTCAAGTTGTTGGCGATGAGGGCCGTTTTGGCGGGATCTGTCGGATGGACCTGCACCTTCTTTGCGTACACAAATGAGTCGAAGGAAAGATCAGGTGAGCTTGGCCTACTCAGGGGAGGCAGACTGTTGTCTGTCGTTTCCTTCAATCACGCGAGCTCCTCCTACATGCCGAAGGACTGGGATATTCTGTTGAATTCCCTGTCGCAATTGTCAGATCGCTCAAAGCTTCCATCGATCGTGATGACGCCGTTGGGACCTGGCATTTTCATCTGCAGGTAGGCGTAGTGGGGTACCTCCATGAACCTAGCGAACGCGACGCGTCCGAGGATGCAGTGGTATTGTGAGGGCCAGTCGACGACCTCAAAGTCAATGCGTTCGCGCCGGAAGTTCTTTGGCATGCCGAATATGACGTCGAGGTTGATTTTTCCCAGGGGTATACGCCTTTCCCTGGGACGATGCCGTGGAACGTTGTGTCCGATGCCTCCAAGAAGGTTAGAGGGATCCTCATTGCTCGCAAGGTACTCGCGAATATGAGGTTGATGCCGCTTCCGCCGTCCATGAAGACGTGACTCATGTCGAAGCCTCCAATTTGCGCCTCGAGTACGAGGGGGCAGTGACCTGGGCGAGGTACTTGAGGCGGGTGGTCGTGTTTATCGAAGGTGATGCACGACCCACTGCCACTGAGGTACTCAGTGGTGGATGGTGGTGAGTGCGTGGCCAAGTTGACTTGGCGAGTAATGGCTTTCTGCACCCTGTTGGAGGGCGCCCCTTTTGGATCATCATGGTACCCCATGGCCCGTGGGTACGGTTCTTCTCCGTGGTGCTGGTCCGGTGCGGCTCCGTTCAGGGGTGGCCCTGGTGGTGGTGGCGGTGCGCCATGTGCCACGGCGCCTGGAGCGGCTCCGTAGCCTCTTTCGATTGCGTTGCGGTTCATCCGAACCAATCCCTCGTGTAGCTTGACGAACTCGTGACAGTCCTTGAGGAGGTGGCTGGACTTTCTCTTGCCGTCATGCTTGTCGATGTAGAAGTGTACCGTGCATGGCTCGGACAGTTTTTCCTCGATGGAGGTCGCGGGTGCCTCGTCGCGAGTGCGGCGTTGCCACACTTGCATGGTTTTCCCGGAGTCGCGGTATCCGATGTTGCGGTTGTCGTCGCATCTATCGGCGTAGCCGGCTGCGACCATGTTGACGTCGTCATGATCGTCGTAGATGCGCATGCGGCGTTTGCCCCGGCGGTCGCGTCTGTGTTGGAGTTCTGCCTCCTCGTTGGAGTGAGCGCGGTTCTTAAATCTTCTCCATCAGCCCACCGATTCGCGATCTCCATCAGGTGGTCGATGGTCTGGGGCTTTGAGCGGCCCAGCTCCTCCCTGAGCTCTAGACGGCGGACGCCACCATTGAATGCATCAATCGCGCGGTCCTCCGAGATGTTTTCCGCGGAGTTCTTGATGATGGACCACCTTTGGATATATGAGCACAACGATTCGCCAGATCTTTGCTGGCAGCATCTCAGTTCTTCGATTGATGCGGGCCGTTTGTACGTGCCCTTAAAGTTGCGCACGAAGCTATAAACCAGCTCATCCCAACTGCGAATGGATCTGCATGGGAGGTTATTGAGCCATGCTCGGGCGGCACTCGGCAGCTGTACCTGCAAACATTACATGGCAGTACTTCGACTGCCTCCGTGGATCCTGACGGAGGAGATGTGATCCTCTAGCCAGATTTTAGGGTCTTGTAGACCGTCGAACTTCGGATTTTCCGATGGAAACCCCTTAGGCATTCGCTTCTGCCTAATGGATCTGCTGAAGCATCTAGCGCCGCAGAGCTCCCCATCTTCCTCTTCCGAGTCAGTCGACCGAGCACGTCGTGCCCTTGACTTGTCGATCTTGCGTTGTGTGAGGTCGTTGCGCGCATCATAGTCACGATCGTGTCGTCGTGAGCGACGGCGTCGAGACAGGTCGTGACTGTCATCCTTGGATGAGGGCGAGGAGTAGCGTTTTGCTAGTGCTTTGCCCTTTTTTGGGTCTGGTACCGGCTCCTTGTCGAGGGCGGCCTCGATTAGCCCCAAACTTGCGATCGTAGATCGGTGCATGGCGGTTCAGGGATCTCCAGCCGGTGGCTGGTTGTTGAGGAGGTACATGGTGGCTACTGTCACCGCGGCCTACGGCGTCCTGGGGACCACGTTGCCTCTCGTGTCGACTGTCATAGAGCCGAAGTCGAGGACTTTCGCGGCGTCTATGCGTTCTTTTTCGGTGAGGTGAGCCATTCGCGACTGCCTCTTCTTGGCGATGTACTCGTTGCCTCGTGAGGAAGATCCTCCGTAGGAGGAGAGCCCAGCGCAACGAAGGCTCGACTCGTCCGCCACCTTTTTACGCGCCTCAAGTTGCGCGATTGCTTTTTTTTGGCGCGTGAACTCTTCTTTTAGGAGCCAGTGGTAGCCCATCAGTAGTTCTTGCGGGGACCCAAGGGGTAGAGGTGCACCTCGTAGGGCTTCGCGGCAACGCTCCCACTCTTGCTCGTTGAGCCTGATTACGATGCGTTTGCCGGTTTGTTCATTGATTATGCTAGGAGGTTCGACTGCTCCCCCGCTGGCGCCGTTACCGCCGTTGCCACCATTGCCAGTGTTACCGCCGTTGCCGCGATTGGCGGAGGTGTCGCCTGCATTAATGACGGTGCACATGAAGTGATTGGGGAAGCTGCTGCTTCCACAACTTTCAGATTCGGAACTGTAGGTTCCATCTTCTGTGGCCTGATCACTCAGATCGGAGTCACGACTGCTGTTGCTGATTGTGTTCCCGACTGCCACCGGAGCATTGAGCTCGCTGAGGGCACCGATCAATGGAGGGAACCATGATGGCGGGGCAATCGCCGGTGCTGTCGGTTGATCAGGCATGCGAAGCGTGCCCATCTGACCAACTTGGAAACGGAAGCTCCCAATCGCCAGGCTAATTCTGTCGCCCACGGATTCGAAGGCCGGGCGGGTGGCCAGCGTGTGGACGGTGAAGTCGAAGGCGCCGAAGAGCTAGCGAATCTCCGCTGTTGCGGAGTTGTAGATCGCAGTTGATGGGGCCGAAGAAGCCGCAACATCAGCACTCCTAGTTCCCACAGACGGCGCCAATTGACGAGGGTTTAACTCATCAATGCCCATTGTTATGGACTTGGGTTTTGGAGAAGGAGGGAGTGCTGGAGACATCTATCGGCTAGCAAACAAGCACACAGGGGACAGAGGATTTACCCAGGTTTAGGCCTCGTAGAGGTCCCTACTCCTGCTTGTCTGCTCGTGGAATTATCGAAGGAGTCGAAAGTTACAATGGTGCGCAGATGCAATCTGGCGAGAGTTGTGGAAACTAGGGTTGCGCGTGTCCTCCTCGCCGCCCCCTCCTAGCCTTTATATAGATAGTCTAGGTCTCGGGTAGCAGGTCGAGTTGGTTACAAGTTAGGGTTTTCCCCTTCAAACTTTCTATCTTTAGCTTCTTCTTGTCTCTCAAGCAATCGAGAGTCCGCAGGTTACTCGAGTCCTTTCGTCTGGGCCTTGGCGACACCGTGGGCCTGTACGTATTTAGACCGTATATACCAAGCTCGAGTACCTGTAGGGTATACCCATGTCAACAGGCATCTGGGATTAAAAATCTGGGTGTTGACAAGTTGGTATCAGAGCCATCCTGACCATAGGAGACCCTAGTTAGAATGGACGTCCGAACAAAAACTTAGTTTCAAAACAAATGAAGTAAGTATTTATGAAAACATATTCCCACTCTTATCCTTGTTTCTTTCACAAAAATTCATGTTCCTAAAAAATTCTTACATTACTACATAAAATTTGGCACACTTGATCACCTCACTAACTTACTCCTCCTAAATTCTTATAGATGGAAGTTCAGTATTGCAAGTTCTACCAGTTGGGAAACGGAGGCTAGCTGATCTTTGAGAGGGATCTTGATGCACTGTCAGAGTACCTTGAGCGTCCGCATTCGGAATTCTTCGAAGCTCAACTTAAGGATTTCCCAGGAGGAGATCTACAATGGCTAATAGTTGTAGATCTTCGAGGCAAGATGGAAGCACCCCTTTCTAAGAAGATTCAATTCACCGTGAGAGAGAACAACTGGCTAGATGGATTAGCCAGGGCTATGCATGAAGCTCTTACCCGTCTGTGTGGGCAAAACATCAACTTGATCCAGGGAACTCGCTTTGCTCATTATGCAAGGAATGATTCTATGGGAATGCCATTGGAGATGCCAAGTCACCCGGAGATGAAGCGCCAAGTGGAGAATCTTGACTTCCCGCTATTTGATAGACAGAAGGAATTGGACAATGCTCGAGCCTACACCAACCACAACCTTTCCATTGCCGCCAAGAAGGACCATACTTTCACCATGCTCGTCAAGGATTGCCAATCACTTCGCCGTCAAAGCGAGAAGAAGGATCGCACCATCGCTCGTCTTCGCAAGAAGGTGGACAACCTCGAGAAGACCATCCATGAGCAAGAAGTCCAGCTTGAAGCAAAAGAAGAAGAGGAAGAAGGTGAAGACATCCAGGGAGATATTCACTCGTACCTCAGTGATGACAATGACTACCTGGAGGATGATGCCATGGATTTCTACACCGATGATGATGACTCCGACTTCATTGATGATGAGTAGATGCACTTGATCACTACCGTAGAAGTGAGTTGTATCGGTCCCACAGTATCTTAGTTCACAGAATGGTTCTTAAAACCATCTGTTTTCCTTTTGTGTTGTGGTTTGTGTTTGTATTGTGTGCTTGAATGAATGAATGAGAAGAAGTTAGTTGCAAAACCTGAGTGCAAACTCAAGTTTTAAAGATTTTGAAAACAAACCATGAACCTTAGAACTTTCCCTCTTACCCCATTATCTATATCAACCTTCAGATGACTCGTGGAAACCCCGGAGGGAGCAGCTCATCGCAAGACCCAATGTTGCAGATTCTACAGATGCTAGTTTCCGACCGTGAAGCTAGTAGAGCAGAGCGCCAAGCCAACCTAGCCACCCTGCAACAGATAGCTCAGATGGCCCACAATAATCAAGGCCAAGGAAATCAGGATCATCACGGATCCAAGCTTAAGAATTTTCAGAATACGAATCCCCCTATCTTCAACAAATCTGAGGATCCCTTAGATGCTGATGACTGGTTGCAAACCATGGAGAATAACCTAGAAGTCGCAGGAGTTGATGCCAAAGAGAAGGTACTGTTTGCCACCGACTATCTGGCAGGAGATGCAAGAGCCTGGTGGAATAGCACTCGTACTATGAACCACAGTCAGATCATGACTTGGGAAGCTTTCAAGATCAAGTTCAGCTGCACCCATGTGCCGCAAGGTTTAGTCACCAGAATGAGAGATGAGTTCATAAACTGAAGCAAGGAAGGATGATGGTAGTTGAATACCATGACAAATTTCTATCTCTCACTAGGTATGCACCCGATGAGATCAACACTGAAGCCAAGAAGAAGGAAAGGTTCCTGGATGGATTGCATGATGAGATGCAGACTGTGTTAGTTAACACCCGTTTTGAAGACCTAGAAGAGATAGTTGACTCTGTTATCCAGATGGAAGGGAAGATAAACCAAGAAAATGACAACCGCAAGCGCAGAATGATGCACCAGACTGGGTCCCATAATTCCTAGAAGTATCGCCCCAACCCATCTTCGGGATATGCCCCAAGAAACAATCGACCCCTGATGTCTCGTCCAAGCTACCCCAATCGTAGCGGAGGAAACGTGAAGTCTAGAGGAAACCACAACAACAACCCTGGCAACTCCAACAACTTCAACCGTGCACCACCCAAGTCCAATAACAACAACAATACTTCCCCAAGGACTGGAAGCAATGTCATGGTTGTTGCAGCCAAAGACAAGTCCCTGATTACTTGCTTTGAATGTGGAGTCAAGGGTCACTACTCCATCGAGTGTCCCAAGAAGCTCGCAGCCACCACCAATGTGAATTCCCTAGCTCAGCAGCAACGTCGTGTTCAGCCTGGAAGAAGATTTTCCCCATGGAACTCTCTCAACCGCAACGGCCGTCTGTTCCACATGAATGCTGAAGAAGCCCAGGAAGCGCCAGATGTCGTGTTGGGTATGTTTTCTGTTAACTCAGTATTAGCAAGAGTGTTGTTTGATTCTGGAGCATCGCACTCGTTTGTTATAGAAGAATTTGCATGCACTAGTAAGATTGAACCAACAAAATTGAAGCATGTAATGATAGTTCAAATAATTGGTTCAACCACCAAATCTAGAAAAATTTGGAAGGCTGTACCTATCAGAATCCATGGGATAGATTTTTATGTCAATCTAATAGTACGTGGAACCAAAGGTTTGGAAGTAGTACTAGGAATGGATTGGATGTCGAAACATAAAGGATTGATCGACTGTGCCAAGAAAGCCATAACCATGACCAGTAGCTCTGGAGTATCAGTAGAGCATATATCTGAAACCTTGCCCCGTCAATTCTAATGCAACAAGAGTCTAGCCCAACCAACCATCGACCAAGTCAGAGTAGTCTGTGAATACCTCGATGTATTCCCAGATGAATTCCCTAGTATGCCTCCAGATCGGGATATCGAGTTCAGTATTAAACTAATTCCTGGAACTGGACCCATAGCTCAGAGACATTATAGTATGAACCCATCTGAATTAGTGGATCTTAAGAAGCAACTTGATGCTATGTTGGAGAAAGGTCTGATTCAACCAAGCACATCGCCATGGAGATCGCCTGTTTTGTTTGTCGACAAGAAGGATGGAGGTAATCGTTTGTGCACGGATTACTAGAAGCAGAATGATGTCACCATCAAGAACAAGTACCCACTAACCAAGATAGAGGATCTATTTGATCAGTTGACTGGGGCCAGAGTGTTCTCTAAGATTGATCTTAGAACTGGTTTTCACCAACTCAAGATTCATGCAATGGATATTCCAAAGACCACCTTTACCACCAGATATGGATTGTACGAGTATACGGTCATGTCTATTGGATTAACCAATGCCCCCGCTTATTTCATGAATCTCATGAATAATATTTTTATGAACTTTCTGGATAAGTTTGTCGTTGTTTTTATCGATGATATTCTTATCTATTCCAAGTCAGAAGGAGACCATGAGGAACACCTGAGAACCATCCTTGAAACCCTTAGAGAGTATCAGTTGTATGCCAAGTTTAGCAAATGTGAGTTTTGGCTGAAAGAAGTAGGATTCCTCGGACATATTGTGTCGGTAGGAGGAGTCGCTGTTGATCCCGCCAAGATCAAAGATGTTGAAGAATGGAAATCCCCAACCACTCAAACTCAAGTCCGTGCATTTCTCGGATTAGCGGGATATTACCGCAAGTTCGTAGCAGTATTTTCAAGCATCGCAAGACCAATGACCCAATTGTTGAAGAAAGACAAGAAGTTTGAATGGACCGACAAATGTGAAGCAAGTCTCCAAGAACTCAAGAAGAGATTGATTTCAGCCCCAATTCTGATCATGCTAGATATCAAGAAGCCGTTTGATGTGTACTGTGATGCATCCCAGATTGGTCTTGGATGTGTGTTGATGCAAGAAGGCAAAGTCATAGCATATTTTTCCAAACAACTGAAGCAGCACGAGCAGAACTACCCTACTAATGATCTTGAACTAGCAACTATAGTTTTAGCCTTGAAGACATGACGTCATTACCTTATGGGTAACCGCTATGAGATTTACTCAGATCACAAGAGCTTGAAGTATATTTTCACTCAGGAGGAGCTGAATATGAGGCAAAGGATAGGATGGAGTTAATCAAGGATTATGATCTGGACATTCACTATCACCCCGGCAAAGCCAATGTGGTAGAGGATTCTCTTAGAAGATTGCCGTGTAGATTAAACACCATGATCAAAGAAGCCCAGCCAAGTTTGCATGCAGAGTTGGAGCAGTTTATAACAAAGCTAGTTAACAAAGGTTTTTTAGCTAGCATTGAACTTCAACCCATGTTGATCAGTCAGATCAAGGAAGCCCAGAAGGGAAATGCAAGTATCGATGGAATAAAATGTCATATTGGTACATGAAAGGTACCTAGATTCACCGAAGATGATGAAGGAGTTTTATTGTACAAAGGACGTATCTGTGTGCCAGCAGATTTGGAGCTGAAGCAAGTTATCATGCAGGAAGCTCTTGATACTCTTTATTCTATCCACCCCGGAGGAACAAAGATGTATCAAAATTTGAAGGAGCAATTTTGGTGGCACAATATGAAGAGAGAAATTGGAAGCTACATAGCCAAGTGTGATATCTGTCAAAGAGTCAAAGCGGAACATCAGAGACCCAAAGGACTTTTGCAACCATTGCAGATTTTGGAATGGAAATGGGATTCCGTCAGAATCGACTTTATCACCGGTTTGCCTACTTCTAGTAGGGGAAATGACTCTATTTGGGTCATACTTGATAGACTGTCCAAGGTAGCCCATTTTATACCTATCAAGACAACCTACCAGAGTTCGAAGCTAGCAGAGATGTACATTGCTAGGATTGTCAGTTTGGATGGAACCCCCAAGACCATAGTGTCAGATCGAGGAACCCAATTTACCTCAAGATTTTGGCAGAAATTCCAAGAAGGATTAGGAACCAAGTTGAATTTCAACATAGCTTATCACCCACAAACCGACGGACAGACTGAAAGAGTCAACCCGATCTTAGAAGATATGTTGAGAGCTTGTGTGTTAGAGTATGGATCAAAATGGGAAGATTGTCTGCCTTTCGCAGAATTCTCATACAACAACAATTATCAAGCCAGTTTGCAAATGGCCCCATTTGAGTTCTTATATGGAAGAAAGTGTCGTATACCTTTGAATTGGTCACAAGTAGGAGAGAGTCAGATTTTCGGACCCGGCATCCTACAAGAAGCCGAAGAGAAGGTTCACAAAGTCTGTGAGCACCTCAAGACCGCCCAATCCAGATAGAAGAGTTATGCTGACAAGAGACGTAGAGACTTGACTTTCAGTGTCGAAGATTTTGTATATCTCAAAGTTTCGTCGTTCAAATGAATGCAGCGTTTTTAGCTGAAAGGAAAGTTAACCCCTAGATATTTTGGACCCTTCAAGATTTCGAATCACCAAGGAGAAGTATCTTATCAACTGGAACTGCCAGAGGAGATGTCAGCCATCCATAATGTGTTCCATATCTCGTTACTTCGCAAGTGCTTAGAAGTTCCGGAGAAGACCAAAGTGTTCAAGAACATTGATCACCGAGCCATTGATATCAACAAGGATCTGGCATATTGTGAAGTACCCATTCGTATCTTGGAAAAAGCCTTTAGAACCACTAGGACCCAGAATATCAAGTTTGTCAAGATCCAATGGAGCAACCATACCGAAGAAGAAGCTACTTGGGAGCGAGAAGATTATATTAGGACTGAGTTTCTAGATCTCTTTAGTTCCTAGTTTTTCTTAAATCTCGGGACGAGATTTTTGTTTAAGGAGGGAAGGTTTTTAACACCCCAAATCTTTAATCAAGGTTATCAAGTTCCTAATCACCCAATTTAGGGTTAACAAAAACTTTTATTAAGAAAATGAACATGAATGGAGGTGTGTTTGCATTAGTGTAGAATTGAGTGTATATGCCATGATTGATTGTTTTAAATGATATGAAATGGTTTAAAGGTGAATGCCACATCATCTAGACCATTTACCAACAAAATCCAAAGAGAAAGAAATCAAATAAGATAAAATAAAGAAAATGGTCATTTTGACCATTTTAAACCACTAGGCCACTTTAGGTGTTCCTAGAAGAAAATTTCTAACATAAGCAATTCTATTTCTTTTCACCCCTTGCTAGACCAAGTAAAGATGTATCAAGGCCCACTTTACAAACTTAAAAAAACATCTAGCAAATCAATTTAATGGACATTTGAAAATGGAATCAAGTGTATGTGCTAAGATCACACTTTTTCAAAAACCTATCAAATGAATTCACCTTGACTTATCCAAGCAAACCTAGTCTCTCAAGCTTAATATAAGATCACTCAAAAAATTTGAATCAAAAATTCAAAAATAAATTTCATGCGGCCATTTCATCAAACACTTGGCATGCACAGAAAAAGCTCTAGCCTAACTTCACTGTTTTGTACAATGATCATCGACCAAATAGTTCCCTAGTTACTACCCTGTCTCTCCTAAGCCTAACCCAGCCCCAGACCAGCTTCCCCCTTCGCCGCTTGCACAGTGGATCACCCCCCAAATGTGGTCATCGCCGGCCGACCACGGCCAGCTCGCACCAAACCACCCCGTGCCGATCGAGCATGTCAACTAGCATCACCGCAGCCTACCGCCACTCCCCGTCCAGACCACAGCCCCAGCCGAGACGTGGACCACCCGAGTTGTGTCGCGCATCGCCTCTCTGCGCCATGTCCAGAGCGCGCCAGTGCGCCGTGCTCGACTAGCCGCGCCAGCTCGTGCCTTGCCCTCACCGCGCATGTGCAGCCTCGCCATGATCACGCCACCCCGGCAGACACCCCCGTTCGGCACCGCATGACCTGTAGCAGCCGCACGCGGCCGCAAGCACCTCTGCCTCCGCTCAGAGCGCGGCATGCGCTAGACCAAACCAAGCCACCACACGCCGTGCCTTTGAGTCCGAGAGAACAGGCAGGAGACACCGCACCGTCCTACGCCCTCTCCCATGCTGTTAGCCGTCTGTAGCGACGCCACCGTCGACCTCACCGCCGCACCGCTCGGTCCCTTCGCCGCGCTATAAAAGGAGGCCACCCCCGCCTCCATTCTGCACACCATTCGACTCCCCACTCCTCACTGACCTTCCCCACCTCTTCACGGAGCAAGGCGTGCACCACTGCGCCGGAATTTCACCGGACTCTGCCTCTGCTGGAGGAGAAGGGCGCCGTTGATTGTGACTACCCCAAGCCTCGCCGTGACCATGCCTCGCCTCACCATTGTCTACCACGCCGTTTGCCCCCGTCGCCGAGCCTAGCTAGAGCCCAGGTGAGCCCCGTGAGACCCCCACCGTTGTGCTAGGTCAATGTCCTCGCCGGAGCTGTTCGTCGTCGATGATGATGCTCGGCCGTTGGATTAGAATAGGATCGCACGGCTCAGATTCACTGATACCGTTTCGCGTTAGAACAGTCACTGACCCGTGGACCCTCTCTATCAGCCGCGTGCTGCGCTGCGTTGTGCAGTTGCGCCGGCCTATTTAGCTTTCTCGCCCAGGCCTAGAAATTCAAATAAGTATTTTCCTTTTTAGTTTAAATCATATTCTATCCACTTATTCAAAAATCAATTCAGAGAGTTTCACATAACCAAATTGCATGATTCAAATTTTACTAGAAAGAAATTAAAATATCTATCCAAGCCCGTTGGATTTAAATTATTTGGAGTTAGAGATAATCTATAGCAAAAATAACAAGACAGAGACTTTTCTACATTAAAACATTTTTCAAAAATCAACCATAATAGCTTCTGAGTTGATTCCAACTCTCAAAAACCCCGTGTTTCTATCAGATCATATGCTTCATCGGGACAAGCGCATAATACAATACATCCCATCCTGGTAGAGGGGTTTTCTAGCTCGGTGGGCTAATAAAACACGCTAGGATCGGCTTTGAACAGCTCTCACCTAACCAAAGAGCTACTTCAATACCGATTAAAAAACGGTCGTAGCTACTGGGCGACAAAAGGGATTTTGGAATTTATTCACATTCTCTAGAAAGGGTGTGCCTTTTATTTGGACTCCGGAATCTGAGACTTCCTTTCAAGCGTTGAAATTTAATTAATCAGTGCACCTGTACTTGCTTTACCTAACTTTAACAAGCAGTTTGTGCTAGAAACTGATGCATCTGATTCGGGCACTAGTGCTGTTCTGCTTCAGGGCCCGTGGCTCTTTCCATTGTGCAAGCAAGATTGGTTGGATTAGCTCCACTACTTTAGCTACTTTAGCAGCTTGGCTAGTTACCCGGAATTCGCGATTATTCTATTTCCTGATGCTCGCAATGTATAGTGGTCAAATAGGATTATTTTCGCCGACCTGTCTCGAACTAAGCAGGGCACCGTGGTGTACAACTTCTGATTGTTTATCATACTTTCATTCCGGAAGATACCGATATGTCCATTGGGAATTAGCGGTCAGAATTTCTTCGAATATGTCCTTGAGTCGAGACTTGAGCAAAATGCTTTTCCTTTGCTTTTATTTATGGGGGATTACGTGATTCGTCAGAAAAGGAATGATAGTTACTTTTTTCTCTATAACAGGATTCCTAGTTTCTCGTTGGGCTTCTTCGGGACATTTTCCATTAAGTAATTTATATGAGTCATTGATCTTCCTTTCATGGGCTTTGTATATTCTTCATACCATTCCTAAGATACAGACCTTGGCCGCTATTACTTTTAGGCCTCATGGGTCGAGGTGGAGGTGGTGGTAGTTCTTCTTCCCCGGTAGAAATCAATATCCAATCTCTGGGTATCTTTATAAACAAACTGGATAGATAGTTGAATAATCTCTTAATTGGAAGTGAACGTGGTTTCACGTATTTTATATTCTGCTTATTAGATCAAAGCTTTCAATTCGTTGTTGATTATTTATGGTTTCTCATACCTATCCCGTTTTTGTATTTGATGCATAAATACATCGTTTTCATCTACAATACTACAGTACAGTCAAAGAAAAAAAGAAGTGCCTTGCCTACACATTTTTGGTAGGCGAGCAAGTTAGCGAAGAGGCTTAGGGATAAGAGAGTGTCGGTGCGTACGTAGCCTTCATTCTACTACGCTACACAAAGTCACTTAGCTCGTCCGGCCCCTTTCCCCCTATCCCTCCCTTATGTTTAAGAGCGGGATCTGCCCAAGAACATTTTTTCTGAGTAAAGAGGAACTTGTCATTTTTAATTCTTGGGTTCAGGAATTCTTGTATAACTTAAATGACTCAATAAAAGCTTTTTTTATTCTTTTAGTTACTGATTTTTTTGTTGGATTTCACTCCACCCGCGGTTGGGAACTACTAATTCGTTGGGTCTACAACGATCTTGGATGGGCTCCTCACCGCGAAGCATCTGCGATATTGCTTGGGTAGCGGTTCCTGGAAAATAGGATCCCGAGGTTAACTCGATGGGTAATCTCGATCACCATTTATGCAAATACGAGATCCTTGTTTTTATGGAATTAAGGTCCGTTTTCGAGATGAGAATAATCGATCATTCTAGTTTCTGAGGTATTTTGATAATATCTATCTGAATATGTAAAAATATTTAGGTTTGCATGCAGTGACATTGGACTAGTACCAAAAGAATGCTATTAGGGCATTTCTAGTCACTTTAAATCTATTAAATAATAACCTTAAACTTTATAAAATGTGACCAACCCTTTCAATCACATTCCCATGTATTAGAATATGTGGTGATGAAATGTGTCCACATGATCCCATATTTTGATTGGAGAATATTAAATCTTAATTAATTTCAATGAGTAGAAATTACTTTTCTCAAATGAACTAAATAAAACTAATTCTTTAATTCATGTGATGATTTTTATGATGCTAGATCATCAAGTGTGAACCTTAGTGTGCTAAATAGACAAGTTAAGTATTGTTTGGTGATTGTGTACCCTGTATTCCTTTATAGACGATAGTACCGACCAAGGATACGAGGAGGAGTTCTACCCCGAAGAAGACGAATAAAACTTCAATCACTGCACCAATCAAGGCAAGCCATCACTAGATACAAGTTAACCTAAGCAAGATGCCTTAGGCATGCTTTGGTTATTTATTTTGATTTATACCCATCCCAAGTTTTACTTGCAAGCTTTACTCTTTTTCTTTACCAATGTTCTTTACTTTTAGTAATGCTTTGTGAGTTTTGGAAGAGAGTATAGATAGCATAAAGAGTATAAAACTAGGCCTATGATAGATGTCATTCTATGGCATGAGATTGAGATTAGCATCCCTCATTAGTGAACACTCTTAACCATAGTGTCTAGTGCTAAACATAAAACTTGATCACGTTAGATGGGAATACTTGGTGAAAATGATTATGAAAATCTTGGAATCATGAGTCATTTTATTAAGATGTTTTGACATGTGTTGAGAAACACAAATGTATTTTGGTGATGAAAATGTTGAGGCATGAGCCTTAGCCCTTTATAAAAACTGATGGTTAGGTTCGTATGCGATACCATTCCAATTTTTTCGTACAACCATAATACCTTAATTGGGTAAGGCTTAGCCAAAAGTTTATATGCATTAGTATGGGTTCCCTCTCGGAGGAGGTTTGAGATGAGGCTACCTCTTGATGATGTCCACCTATGCAGTGCCCAGCATGGCAGATGGCCATGGCTGGGAGGCCAAGCTCCTAGGAGAGGTGCTTATAATAGAGTGTGTAAAGGAAAGGTTATGATTGATTATCCGCATACCAAGTATTATGATTCAGGGTTATCCCTGACGGATGTATCGAATTTTGTGGTGAAAGTGTACCACCTCTGCAGAGTGTCAAACTATTCAATAGCCACGTCCGTGGTCATGGACAGTTGGAGTGGCCATACTGTTCCGTCGTCAGATGTTTTCATAATGACTTCTGAAGTGAACTATGATTTTGACTTGACCACAACAGGGTGGTGAATGTGAAAACTATGTTACCAACTTAAAGTGATTTAGAACTTTTACTTAGTTTTCTTTACTTCTAAACTCAGTTTAGATAAATCTGGATTTTTGCAAATAAACTTAGAGCTTAGGATTCCTACTAGAACTACCTTACTTGTTAGTGATAGTTTGCGAGTACTTAAAGAGTACTCATGGCTTTGTCCCTGGCTATTCCCGTGGACAGACTACGAGGAGGATTATCAGGAAGATGGACAGCAGGACGGCTACAACAACTAGGATCATCTCCCATCGTTAGCATTGCCTGTGACACTGAATATGGAGCCCGCTGCTACGCTTATTAATCCACTGCTTGTTTGTATTAAGACTGGATCATGAGATCCTTTATTTGTGTAAGACCTTATTATGGTTTGTAATGGATGATGTATTGTGATATCCAATCTTTTATGTCTCGCAAAAATGGTAATCCTGGGATTGCGATGTATGGCATAACAGGCATCTGGGATTAAAAATCTGGGTGTTGACACTCTCATCGCTGGAGGAGGGTGAAGAGTAGCGTTTAGCTAAAGCCTAGTTATTCTTTTGCTCCGGTGTTAGATCCTTGATGAGGGCGTCTTTGACTAACCCTAGGCCCCTGATCGTAGATCGGTGCATGGCGGCCCACGGATCCCTAGCCAGTGGCTGGATGTTAAGCAGGTACATGGTGGCTGCTGTCACCGCTGCCGGCGGCGTCTTTTGGAGCACATTTCCCCGCGTATCCACCATCATGGATGAGAAGTCAAGGACTCGTGCGACTTCTTCTCGCTCCTTATCAGTGAGGTGGGCTAGTCGAGAGCGTCTCTTGGCAGCCACATGATCGTTGTCCTTGGAGGTGGATCCTTTCATGGAGGAGAGGTGAGCTCGCAGAAGGCTCGGCTCGTCCGCCAACCTTCTGCGCTGGTCGAGCTAGGCGATTACTTGTTGCTAGCACTTGTACTCCTCCTTGAGCAGCCAGTGGTAGCCCATCAACATGTCTTGCGATGAGTTTGGTGCCAGGGGATTGCCTCACAGGGCCTCACGGCAGCGAGCCCACTCAGCATCATTGAGCTTGATCAGCATGCGCTCTTCAGTACGCTCATTCGCAGTAAGATGCGGGTGGCCTTCCGTCCCGTTGATGGTGGGTGCACCGTTGGCGGGACCACCGTTCACGACTGGTATACCACCACCGATACCGGTGTAGTCTCGAGTGCCACGGTTCTCGCTTGTGTTGACGACGGCGCACATGTAGTGCTTGGGGAAGCTGTTGCTTCTGCAGCTTTCAGATCCAGAGCCATAGGCTCCTTCTTCTATTGCTAGATCGCCCAGATCGGATCCGCGACTGCTGTTGCTAATCGTATTCCCGACTGCTGTCGAGGCGTCGAGTTCGCTCAAGGTGCCGATCGGTGGTGGAAACGACGATGCTGGAGCAATCCCGGGAACCTTCGGCTGGCAGGGAGGCGAAGTGTACTAAGCTGGCCAACCTGGAAGCATAAGCTCATGATCACTAGGCCGATTCCGTCGCCCATGGACACGAAATCCAGGCGAGTCGCCGGCGTGTGCACGATGAAGTCAAAGGCACCAAAGAGGAGGCGAATCTCTACTGTTGCAGAGTTGTGGATCGCAGTTGATGGGGATGAGGAAGCCACAACATCAGCACTCCCAGTTCCCACAGACGACGCCAATTAATGAGGGTTAAACACATCGATGCCCATTATTATGGACTTGGGTTTTGGAGAAGGAGGGAGCGTGTGACACCCCCAGGATCAGGGTTAAACAAATCCAGACATTAGCCTGACATAAGCTTAACCTAGAGCTCGAGGATATCCAGTGAGAAATCGGTAACACAATAGTAACCCTAGGACACAAAAATTATTACAGCAAGCTCATAACTGAGCAAAGAACCAAAATATTACAAGTAGAAGTCACTGACCACAAACATCAAACCACGGAAGAAAAATTATGATATTAAGTATAGCAAACTTAACAAATTGCCTAAGAGGCCTGAAGCATAACGATGACGTCTCGGCCCATAGATTTCAGGCTGCCGGTCGGGAACCCCAAGCTACTCGTCCGTGTCGATGTCGTACGGAACTCGTCTTCAGGGAACACTTACTCTGAAAGTAACAACAAAGAAAGGGTGAGTACAGGGTGTACTCCGCAAGACTTATGGCTGGTCGGGTTATTTTGCATAAAGCAATCTTTCTTTGTAAAACAAGAGGGAGAAGAAGCTCGTCTACTCAGAATATTTTAAAAGGGGATAAGAGAGCGACATCTCTGAAGAATTGGTCATCATCTTTTGATATCTGATGTCTACGCACTGCTATTCCTATAGACAGTTGTTGGGCTCCATGTGCAGAGGTTTATAGAACAACAACCAGTTTTCCCTTAAGTGGATCACCCAAGGTTTATCGAACTCGGGGAGGAAGTGGTCAAAGGTATCCCCTCTCAAGCAACCCTACAATCAAGATACAAGAAGTCTCCTGTGTCCCCAACACACCCAATACACTTGTCAGGTGTATAGGTGCACTAGTTCGGCGAAGAGATAGTGAAATACAAGTGGTATAGATAGTTATAAGTGGTAACGGTGATAGAAAATACTTTGATGGCGTGGAAAAGACTAAAGGAAAACTGAAATAAAGATGGAAGCAAGCAAACATGTAACAGATCTAATTGCAAACGGTGTATCAATACTTAGAAACAAGGCCTAGGGATCATACTTTCACTAGTGAACACTCTCATATAAATATCTTCTCTTTATGATACTACTCTTAACTCCTCTCCGGTTGAACACTCTAATCGATGGTAGGGCTATAACATCACACCTCAAAGTAAGTCTTTCCCATCTAGAAAACCCCACACTATCACCTTGAGTACTAGATGAGTCCAACAAACACCACAATTTCATAAAGACATCCAACTCCAAATATAACTCATAACAAGTATTTGTAATATCTAGCCTAAGTGCCACCATGGTGTGCACGCTGTCACTTTCACACACATGGGGAGAGCAGAGATCTATTAAAGCAATTGAGTAGCAAGGTGGATCTACAGATTACAAGCTCATGATCACAATATGATCATGCATAGAGAGAGAGATGAACACATAGCTACCGGTAGAACCCTTAGCCTCGAGAGAGAATTACTCCCTCCTCATCATGGGAATAAGCTCCGGGGGCACTTCCTCGTCCTGGCAGGGTGCCGGAACAGAGACTTTCTGTCTTCTCCCATTCGGTGGCGGCGGCGCTGCGGAACTTTTCGTGGATTTCTGATTGACCATCTAGGGTTTTGGTATCGGGAGGCTCTTATAGGCGAAGGAGGCAAGGTCGGTGGCCATCCAGGGGGGCACACCATGCCCTGGCGCGGCCTGGGGGTACCCGCGCCTAGGGGGGTGTGGCCACCCTGTGGCCCCTCTCCGACTCTCCTTCTGGCTCCGTGAGTCTTCCGGGAAAATAGGAACTTTGGCTTTTGTCCCGTCCAATTCCGAGAATATTTATTTTCTGACTTCCTGGAACCAAAAACAACAGAAAACAGGCAACTGGCACTGTGGCATCTTGTTAATATGTTAGTCCAAGAAATCATATGAAAAGTACTCCAAAGTGTGGACAAAACATAAAAAAGTAGATAAAACCAAGCATGGAACATCAAAAATTATAGATACATTTGCAATGTATCAACATCCCCAAGCTTAACTCCTTCTCGTCCTCGAGTAGGTAAGTGACTAAAAGACAGAATAATTTTTGAGGTCACATGCACCATCATAAACTTGATCAAAGTATTTGTAAAACATTGATATCTAGGATCATAGTACTTCAATCATAACATGAAAGACAACGTTCTAGCAATAAGACATAGCAACTATGTTGTGACATGAAAGGACACGAATAAAAGATTCATGAATAACAATGCTTTGCAAGACGTTTGTTTGTTTCACATAAAGAAAACATAGCATAATAGTATTCAACTTGTCCCTCATAGAGTAGCACATATAAATGCATAGGACAGCTTCAAAGTTCATAAGAGTGACTAGATACAAATAGTTTAAAAGAAGCAATATCAAGTTATGCATCAATCAACTAGTCTTGGGACAATGCACATAGAACTAAGAATGGCCAATATGCTCTCAAAGTAGGTGCATAAAGGTAGAAGGTGGAGACTCAATATAATGGTGGAAGAAAGGCCTTCATAGAAGGAAGTAGGGATTCAAGTCTCATAAAGAGCTTCCAAAAATTATGGTACTTATAGCTTTTAGATCTCATTGCCCCTATCATAAGCATCTTGAAGGTGATTAAGGTTAAAGTGACACAACTAAGAGGATATGCTTGACAAGTTATAAAGCGAAATCTCATGCCCCTTACTTTCGAAGAACAACCTCATGCTACTCAACTTTAGTCACGAGTAAGCTCTTGTCATTGTAAGTACATGTGTATCACAAAGAACCGCCAACGGGGTACCCCTTGCACACGACACAGGAGCTATCCCATAATCAAAATGACAAGGCAAGCAGATAATGGGCATCTCAGCGATCTTTTTATTTGCTATTTGGATAGGTTTTTATTGAGGATGCTTCATAGAGTGCTCATTATAGTAGTACTGAAAGTTTCCACCATGATTAGGCATGGCTTAGGCTAGCAGCCCAGGCGTTTCTCTAACACACATACAAACTCCATGATCTTACAAGTTCCACTTTTATTTCACACCGCCGGGATCCATAAGCAAAAGAACATGATATCAACGGGGGTACAAAGTACAAGTGCAATGTTGAAAGCGTTCCCCATGAAACATGGTTCTGCTAATTTCAACTTATAAAGCACAAGCATATACGCAACAAAGAAGGACCCAATGGTTAAAGTTTATTAGATGCAAAAAAGTAAAGTGTGCCATCAAGTTCGTGAGAGCTTTAATCACTAGGTTTCTCATAACAAGTTTAATTTGGAAGGTAAACAAAAGCATGAATATACTTGGAATAGCATAAGCTAATAGGTAGGTATGGTGGACTCTTTGGAATAACTTGGTTTAGGGAGTTGGATGCATGAGTAGAAATCATACTTGGTTGTGGAGGCTAGCAAAAGACTGAGAGCGACAAACTAAGAGAGCAATAATGGCCATAATCATATAGAGCGACAAAACATTATTGATCAAAGCATAAAGTGATACTACAAGTTGAAAACTAATGGATCATAAAGGCTATGGTGACTTGGGATAGTCATAACATGGTGTGATCATGTGCCAAGTCAACCCAAATAAAGCATCAAAGGAGAATACCACTATACTATGCTTTAATATGCTAAAACAACGCATGATTCATCCAAGGCACATTAAGCAATCTCAATTGTTTATAACAAGTCATGCTACAGCAAATAATACTAAGCATAAAGCCAAAGCAATATCAACCATGGCATGACAAAGCGTAGGCCACAGTCAAAAACAAGCTCTTTTTACCACATAAGCATAAACTTTCCTACTCTTTTCCAATCCAAACCAAACTATTTGAAAACCAATGCATGAAAGAGGGGGTCCAACCAATTTATTCAGAAAACTAAGAAAACAAAGCAAACGAAAAACCAAAACGAAAACGAAAAAGAAGACGCTCCAAGAACGACACAACTGTGCATGAAACAATAAAAATGAAGTGTTTGGAAGAAACCTGGGATATTTATTGATGAAGAAGGGGATGCCTTGGGCATCCCCAAGCTTTGACGCTTGTACTTCTTGGATATTTCTTGGGGTGACACGCGTGGCATCCCCAAGCTTGCGCTTTAGTGCATCCTTCATCTCATTACTCATTCCTTCCATACACCTGAAATTTTTCCTTCATACAAAACTTCACACAATCTCATTAGCAACATTAGTGCACTCAAGATAAATAAGGCTTTAGGTTAAGTTCTAACACCAAATAAACTTCCATTAGTATCTACTGTAGCACTTCCCTCAAAAAGCTCAATTCCCCAAAAGAACTCAAAAAGGAACCAACAAGAAGCCAATGCAGAAAATGGCAAAAATCTGTCAAAACAGACCAGCAGGTAAAGACTAATTTTTTCGAAGACCTTCTGTTGCTCAAATCAAAAAGTGTTGAACTAACGAAAGTTAGATAACAACCTGGGGCAGAAGCACAAAAATTCACGCCTCAAAAAGGCGTTCAGAGATTTTACACGAATATTTACGGTGAAGCACAAAAATCTGTTTCGGGACAGCAACTTTCCCAATCATTACTTCTCTCTCATTAGAGGTTACTCTATGCACAAAAAGCAAATAAAACGGATAAGGAGCGAAGTAATAACTTCCAAGACTCATCTAAAACTTTTGGGTTATCTCCCAATAAGTACTTTTCTTTAACGCCTTTAAGTTAGGCTTGATAGTTTGAGAAGATGCTCACATAAGAATTATGAATTGAAGTAAAAGAGAGCATCAAGAAGCAAATTCAAAACACATTTAAGTCTAACCCACTTCCTATGAAAAATAATCTTGTAAAGAAACAAGTCATGAAAGCATAAAGCAACAAGCATAGGAAAACAAAACAAGTGCAACTTCAAAATTTTCAACATAAAGAGGGGAAACATAATATTATTGAGATGCATCAAACCATGTTTCCCTCTCTCATAATAACTTTCAGAATCATGAGTAAAATTAACAATATAACTATCACATAAAACATTCTTATCATGAGCCACATGCATAAAAGAATTAATACTCTCCACGTAAGCATAGTCATTCTTATTAATTGTAGTGGTAGCAAATTCAACAAAATAGCTATCATTATTATTCTCATCACCATAATCATCAAATATAGGAGGCATATTGTAATTAATTTTCTCCTCAATAGTAGGTGGACTGAAAATATCATATTCATCATTGTAATCATCATATATTGGCGGTTTTGTATCATCATAAGCAATAGAATAGCTATCTTCCAAAGATAGGGAACTAAAAAGATCATTTTCATAAAAACTAGCTTCCCCAAGCTTAGACTTTTCCATAGCATTAGCAATAATGGTGTCCAAAGAATTCATACTAACAACATTGCTATTAGCATGCAAATAAAGTTCAATAGGTTTTTTAATTTTCTCTTCAAACACATCATGTCCTAACTCAAGATAAATACTATAAAGCTCTCTAATTTTTTTGTTGGTTTCCATTAAGCCTAACTAGTGAAAACAAGAAACAAAAAAGAAAAAATTGCAGAATCTAAAGGAAATAACTTCGAGCACTCACACCGGAGGATGTTAGTACCTTTAACCTTACCTCCTTGGCAACGGCGCCAGAAAATAGGTGTTTGTCGTGGGAGGTTCTTCTTCTTTAATCCTCCAGTGTGAATACCTTTTACCTTTCCTCCCCGGCAACGGCGCTAGAAAATAGCTTGATGTCTATGCACTTCTATTCTTGTACACAGTTGTTGGGCCTCCAAGTGCAGAGGTTTGTAGAACAGCAGCCCATTTCCCTTAAGTGGATCACCCAAGGTTTATCGAACTCAGGGAGGAAATGGTCAAAGGTATCCCCTCTCAAGAAACCCTGCAATCAAGATACAATAAGTCTCTTGTGTCCTCAACACACCCAATACACTTGTCAGGTGTATAGGTGCACTAGTTCAGCAAAGAGATAGTGAAATACAAGTGGTATAGATAATTATAAGTGGTAACGGTGATAGAAAATACTTTGATGGCGTGGAGAAGACTAAAGGCAAACAGAAATAAAGATGGAAGCAAGCAAACATGTAACAGATATAATTGCAAATGGTGTATTAATGCTTAGAAACAAGGCCTAGGGATCATACTTTCACTAGTGAACACTCTCATATAAATATCTTCTCTTTATGATACTACTCTTAACTACTCTCTGGTTGAACACTCTAATTGATGGTAGGGCTATAACATCACACCTCAAAGTAAGTCTTTCCCATCTAGAAAACCCCACACTGTCACCTTGAGTACTAGATGAGTCCAACAAACACCACAATTTCATAAAGACATCCAACTCCAAATATAACTCATAACAAGTATTTGTAATATCTAGCCTAAGTGCCACCATGGTGTGCACGCTATGACTTTCACACACATGGGGAGAGCAGAGATCTATTAAAGCACTTGAGTAGCAAGGTAGATCTATAGATTACAAGCTCATGATCACAATATGATCATGCATAGAGAGAGAGAGAGATGAACACATAGCTATCGGTAGAACCCTTAGCCTCGAGAGAGAATTACTCCCTCCTCATCATGGGAATAAGCAATGACGATGGATATGATGGTGGAGATCGATGGAGATGGCTCCGGGGGCACTTCCTCGTCCTGGCAGGGTGCCGGAACAGAGACGTTCTATCTTCTCCCCTTCGGTGGCGGCGGCGCTGCGGAACTTTTCGTGGATTTCTGATTGACCATCTAGGGTTTTGGTATCAGGAGGCTCTTATAGGTGAAGGAGGCAAGGTCGGTGGCCATCCAGGGGGCCACAGCATGCCCTGGCGCGGCCTGGGGGTACCCGCGCCTAGGGGGGTGTGGCCACCCTGTGGCCCCTCTCCGACTCTGCTTCTGGCTCCGTGAGTCTTCCGGGAAAATAGGAACTTTGGCTTTTGTCCCGTCCAATTCCGAGAATATTCATTTTCTGACTTCCTGGAACCAAAAACAACAGAAAATAGGCAACTGGCACTATGGCATCTTGTTAATAGGTTAGTCCAAGAAATCATATGAAAAGTACTCCAAAGTGTGGACAAAACATAAGAAAGTAGATAAAACCAAGCATGTAACATAAAAAATATAGATACATTTGCAATGTATCAATATCCACCAAAGTAATCCTCATCTCACAAATAGGATCACCCCCTCATACCCATGAGGAAGCACCCTTAAGCAGACATTGAACTGCAAAGTTTTACGATTAGGTTAATGTTCTCTATGATCTTAGAATTCGGTCACCAACCATTCATAACCATGCACACGGCTTTTAGAAAAGATTTAACCTTGCAGGGGTGTACAACTTTACCCACACATACCAACCGACTCTTAATGCCACTAGTAATAGCCCTCTTCCTTGGAAGGCGGACAGAGGGTGGTTGGACATGACCTTTACCTTGCTTTCACCGAGACCATGAGTCACGCCCTAAGGATGGTTCTTCCCTAACGGGTCAAATCCCGAAGTCGGTCCCTAGATATGTGGGCCAGGTTGGTTTACCAGGGGCTCCATCGACCCCAAGCAACCCCGGCCATGCTTACCTACCTGTTATGATGCACCTTCACCCGCCAAATCTTTTAAAACATTTTCTATGCATATGTCGAATGGAACGCCGAACTATGTGACTCATGGAATCTACTAGGCAAGTTAGTTACTCATGAGGTTTTCTAGGACCCGTGTGGTTGTACGCTCGTCTCGGTTCCAAAGGCAAGAACTCAGTTCCTAGTGGTGGCGAGCATGGGACTAGAAAAACCACATCCCACTGTGGCCTCCCATACAAGCCTTAGCATCTTTAACCTTTACCACTGATCTTACCTCATCAGTATACCTTGTTCCCCTATCATACTAGATTCTCTGCATCTGATACATCATCTAGAAGAACCAGGACTGACAGCTAAGCATGGCTAAGAAAGACACAGATAGTAGCTCTAGCAGTGCACACAAGCCAAACTTAGTTAGGCTAGGAGCAGTGGATTAGGTAATATAGGCTCTCAAGGAGTAATGCAATAGATAGGATACTCTATTTATCGATAAAAGACCATAGTAGAATCGTATACATCATGGCAAGAATTGAAATACTTTTGAAACCATAGGATTATATAATGGTGGGGCTATGCTTGCCTTGTTTGTTGATACCCAATATATAGAGCTTCGTAAGCCTTGTACTTGACTTGATTATAGTTGGTCAAGTATTGTTATTCAAGCTTTGATGGTGTTGATCTCGGTCTTTGATCTCGATCTTGATATCGTATTCTACCGGGAAGAAGCAAACACCGGAAAGAAAGGAAAACAATCAACACATGGCATTGATGCAATGCCCAAGCAAGGATGATGATATGACAAGTTATTTAGAGTTGAAATGTAACCCTAAAGCATGCTTGGCAATTTAAACGGGATCCAAATTTAAAGGGTCCAAACCCTAATACATGAGAGACCCTAGAATCACATGCGAGGGTTCACTTCGTTCTCTAATTAGACATGTAATAAAAGTTGTTGAACAATGCATGATATTGATGATATGAGATAGATCTCATTTTTCTGAACATTTTGATATATTATACACATTTCTTGACTTATAAATAATTAGATATTGATTTTATAAGATTTATTCAATTTGTGGAATTATATAAACAATTTAAAACCTTCATTGCATCAGCACTGACGCAGGCTGACATCACCACAGGGGTGGGGTTGTTTCTCACCGAGGCTTGGGCTACCCACTGTGATTGATGAGTGGGGCCAGGGCCACGTCGGGCTGCCATGCTGGTAGAGCTTGCTTGACACCCACGTCAGGGCCAGATAGTGCCACCTCGGCGCCACATGGGCTCACCGGAGGGCACGTCGGCCGGCGGTGGTTAGCGTCGCTAGAGGGCTTGCTAGGACACGCGAATGATCGGGTTCGAATGAGCACGACGCGAGGAAGCTAATGGTGGATGTGCCGCCCTTTATTGGTCATCGGAGCGTTGTCTGCGACGACATCCGATGATGGCGCTCGTCGGTCTCGGAGAAGACGATGTCGAAGCGGCCGATTATGCTCGATTCCTCTTGCACGGAGACGAAGGAGACCACGGTGGAGCTCACGGCAGTCTCCGATGGACGAGAAGAGCATGGCAACAACGTGACGCCGGCGCATCTGGCAGGGATAGGGTTCGAGCTCTCGGGGGAGGAAGAAGGAGAGCGCTAGGGGGAAGAGAGGATATGGTTGAGGATGAGGCTGTCGTGGTGATCTTATCCCTCTCCAGCTGCGACGAATGGCGATGAGCAAGTGGCGCAGATCGATGGCGGCTCGGTGGACATGCAGCTTCTCGCTGTCGTCGTCGAAGATGACGAGAGCGAAGGGGTACGCGGGCTGGGCCTTGCTAGGCTATGGTTGGTCCGCAGGAGCTACTGGCTGCTGCGTGCTAAGCGGCAGGGAGAAGGAGAGAAACTATGGGCCAAGTGGGTTGCTCGGCCTGAGGCATCTAGTTCTCTTTTTTTAGCAGAAATCTTTTTCCTTTAAGTTTTTCTCTCTTTTCTCTTTGTATTTTCATTTCAAACCTGGTTTTTGAGTATTTCAAAAATACAAGAGGATTTGTAAAAGTATGAAATTACAGAAGGGGCCCTCTTATGTCAACACCCGGATTTTTAATCCCAGATGCCTGTTATATCATTCATCGCAATCCCATGATTACCATTTTTGTGAGACATAACATATTGGATATCACAATACATCATCCATTACAAACCATACATAAGGTCTTACACAAATAAGGATCTCATGATCCAGTCTTAATACAACAAGCAGCGGAATAAAAGATAAGTGTAGCGGTGGGGTCCATCTTCAGGGGCACAGGCAATGCTGACGAAGGCAGATAGTCCTAGTTATCATAGCCGTCCTACTGGCCATCACCTTGGTAGTCTCCTTCATAGTCTGGCCATGAGAATAGCCAGGGACAAAAGCCATGAGTACTCTTTAAGTACTCGCAAACTACCACTAACAAGTAGTATAGTTCTAATGTAAAGTGCTAACTCTAAGTTTAACTATAAGGTTAAGTTTGAAACCTAAGCTGAGTTCAGAAGCAAAGAAAGATAAAATAAAGTTCTAGAATCACTTAAGTTGGGAAGCTAGTGTCAAAAACACAACCCTGTTGTGGTCAAGTCAAGATTCATCATTCCTTTCATAAGTTGTTTTGAAAACATCTGACAACGAAACAGTATGGCCATTCCAACTGTCCATAACCACGAACGTGGCTATTCGAATAGTTTGACACTCTGCAGAGGTGGTACACTTTCACCACAAGATTCGATACATCTGTCAGGGATAACCCTGAATCATCATACTTAGTATGCAGATAATCAAACATAACCTTTCCTTTACACACCCTAGTATAAGGACCTCTCCTATGAGCATGGCCTCCCAACCTTGACCAGCTGTCATCTTGGGCACTGCCTAGGTGGACAACATTGAGAGGTAGCCTCAGCTCAAACCTCTCCCGCGAGGGAACTAATACTAATGCATATAAACTGCCGGCTAAGCCTTAGCCAATTCAGGTATTCTGGTTGTACGGTAAATTTGGAATGGTATCGCATCCGAATCCAACCATCAGTTTTGTAAAAGGGTTAAGGCTCATGCCTCAACATTTTCACCCTCATAAACCATTTGTGTTTCTCAACACATGTCAAAACATCTCAATAGAATGACTCATCATTCCAAGGTTTTCATAATTCATTTTCACCAAGTAATCCCATCTAAAGTGACTCAAGTTTTTATCTACTCTAATGTGATTTAAAGGTTGGATCACAATTACTTTGGTTTAAGTTCATTATTTAATGATTTAAAGTGACTGGAAATTCCTATATAGCATTATTTTGGTACAAGTCCAAAGTCACTGCATGTAAACCCTAATATTATTACATATTTAGATAGGTATGGTGAAATGTGATTTTTGAGAGTTGGAATCAACTCAAAAGCTATCATGGTTGATTTTTGAAAAATGTTTGAATGTGCAAATGCTTCTGTCTTGTTATTTTTGCTAGGAGAGATCTCTAACTCTAAATGAATTAAATCCAACGGCCTTGGATAGATCTTTTCAGTAGCTTTCCAACCCAATTTGAATCACTCCATGTGGATTTGTAGATCTTTCTGAATTGATTTTCAGACTAGGGGACATAACTAAGTTCAAACCTAAATAGAAAATCCTACGTTTGAATTAAATGGGTCACGCGGGAAAGCTAACGGGCCGGCCTAGTGGCGTTCCGCGGCACAGAGGACAGCTGACAGGGGGTTGACCGGTCAGCGGCTCTTTATACGCGAAGTGGTACGGGGCGATGTGGGTTGTTAGATTAGAACTAGGATCTACGGCTGGGGCTCGTCGTCGACCACGGATAGGTCGCCGGCGAGGTCTAACCCTAGCAGCTCAGTGGGGGTGCTCAGGGGGCATACCAGGGCTCCAGCTACTGCGGCAATGGGGGCGATCGAACGTGCTGTCGACGGTGGGCTCAGGGGTGGTCGCAGCTGCTCCTAGGGTGGACGAAATCGATGGCGCCTTCTCCTCCTCTGAAGCGGGCTCCTCCGGCGAAATTCCGGCGAACCAAGGCTCAAGCTGCTCCGACAAGAGGTGGGGAAGGACCAGTGAGGAGAGGGGAGTGGAATGGTGTGAGTGGTTTGTGCCGGGGTGGCCTCTATTTATAGCTCGACGAGGCGACCGAAAGTGATGGGCGGGCGACTCCGGCGAGGGCTGCACAGTGTGCTAGCGGCGTGGCTTGAGGTAGGGGACGGTGGCCTGCCTCCTGGCGGTGCTCTACGACATAAATGCGTGGCTAGGAGCGGTGGCGTTTGGTCGGGAGCGTTGATGTTTCCACACTTCTATTCTTGTAGATAGTTGTTGGGCCTCCAAGTGCAAAGGTTTGTAGTACAATAGCAAGTTTTCCCTTAAGTGGATCACCCAAGGTTTATCGAACTCAGAGAGGAAGTGGTCAAAGGTATTCCCTCACAAGCAACCCTGTAATCAAGATACAAGAAGTATCTTGTGTCCCCAACACACCCAAAAAACTCGTCCGGTGTATAGGTGCACTAGTTCGGCGAAGAGATAGTGAAATACAAGTGGTATGGATAATTATAAATGGCAATGATGATAGAATATAACTTGATGGCGTGGAAGAGACTAAAAACAAACTGAAATAAAGATGGCAGCAAGCAAACATGTAACAGATCTAATTGCAAACGGTGTTTCAATGCTTAGAAACAAGGCCTAGGGATCATACTTTCGCTAGTGAATACTCTCATATATATCTTTCTCTTTATGATACTACTCTTAACTACTCTCCGGTTGGACACTCTAATCGATGGTAGGGCTATAACAGTACACCTCAAACTAAGTCTTTCCCATCTAGAAAACCCCACACTGTCACCTTGAGCACTAGATGGTTCCAACAAACACCACAATTTCATAAAGACATCCAACTCCAAATATAACTCATAACAAGTATTTGTAATCTCTAACCTAAGTGCCACCATGGTGTGCACGCTGTCACTTTCACACACATGGGGAGAGCAGAGATCTAATAAATCACTTCAGTAGCAAGGTAGATCTATAGATTACAAGCGCATGATCAAAATATGATCATGCATAGGGAGAGAGATGAACACATAGCTACCGGTAGAACCCTTAGCCTCGAGAGAGAACTACTCCCTCCTCATCATGGGAATCAGCAATGGTGATGGAGATGGTGGTGAAGATCGATGGAGATGGCTCCGGGGCACTTCCCCAGCCCGGCAGGGTGCCCGAACAGAGACTTTCTGTCCCCCAAATCTCCCCTTTGGTGGCGGCAGCACTGCAGAACTTTTCCTGGCTAGAGGCTTGATGATTTAGGGTTTTGGTACCGGGAGGCTCTTATAGGCAAAGGAGACAAGGTCGGTGGCCAGCCAGGGGGCCCACACCAAGCCCTGGCGTGGCCTAGGCTGGCCCGCGCCAAGGGAGGGTGTGGCCACCCTGTGGCCCCTCTCCAACTCTCCTTCTGGCTCCGTGAGTCTTCCGGGAAAATAGTAACTTTGGCTTTTGTCCCGTCCAATTCCGAGAATATTCATTTTCTGACTTCCTAGAACCAAAAACAGCAGAAAACAGGCAACTGGCACTATGGCTCTTATTAATAGGTTACTCCAAGAAATCATATGAAAAGTACTCCAAAGTGTGGACAAAACACAAGAAAGTAGATAAAACCAAGCATGGAACATCAAAAATTATAGATACATTTGCAATGTATCAACATCCCCAAGCTTAACTCCTGCTCGTCCTCGACTAGGTAAGTGATAAAAAGAAAGAATAAATTTTGAGGTGACATGCACCATCATAAACTTGATCAAAGTACTTGTAAAACATTCAAAGCTGGGATCATAGTACTTCAATCATAACATGAAAGACAAAGTTCTAGCAATAAGACAAAGAAACTATGTCGCAACATAAAAAGGCACAAACAAAAGATTCATGAATAACAATGCTTTGCAAGACGTTTGTTTGTTTCACATAAAGAAAACATAGCATAATAGTATTCAACTTGTCCCTCATAGAGTAGCACATATAAATGCATAGGACAGCTTCAAAGTTCATAAGAGTGACTAGATACAAATAGTTTAAAAGAAGCAATATCAAGTTATGCATCAATCAACTAGTCTTGGGACAATGCACATAGAACTAAGAATGGCCAATATGCTCTCAAAGTAGGTGCATAAAGGTAGAAGGTGGAGACTCAATATAATGGTGGAAGAAAGGCCTTCATAGAAGGAAGTAGGGATTCAAGTCTCATAAAGAGCTTCCAAAAATTATGGTACTTATAGCTTTTAGATCTCATTGCCCCTATCATAAGCATCTTGAAGGTGATTAAGGTTAAAGTGACACAACTAAGAGGATATGCTTGACAAGTTATAAAGCGAAATCTCATGCCCCTTACTTTCGAAGAACAACCTCATGCTACTCAACTTTAGTCACGAGTAAGCTCTTGTCATTGTAAGTACATGTGTATCACAAAGAACCGCCAACGGGGTACCCCTTGCACACGACACAGGAGCTATCCCATAATCAAAATGACAAGGCAAGCAGATAATGGGCATCTCAGTGATCTTTTTATTTGCTATTTGGATAGGTTTTTATTGAGGATGCTTCATAGAGTGCTCATTATAGTAGTACTGAAAGTTTCCACCATGATTAGGCATGGCTTAGGCTAGCAGCCCAGGCGTTTCTCTAACACACATACAAACTCCATGATCTTACAAGTTCCACTTTTATTTCACACCGCCGGGATCCATAAGCAAAAGAACATGATATCAACGGGGTACAAAGTACAAGCATCCCCATATAAATATGACAAGGCAGGCAGACAACAAGCATCTCAGCAATCTTCTTATTTACCATGGGAATATGGTGCTTTTTTCTCTCTTTCCTCTTTTCATAATATCTCTTTTTTTCTTTTTCTCTTTTTTCTCAATATAGGACTCTTTTTTTATAAGAAGAATGCTTCATAGACAGCTCATTATGGTTACACTGCAGGTTTTCACCATGTCAGCATGGATTAGACCAGCGGCCTAGGCATTTCTCTAACACATATACATAACTCCGTGGACTTACAAGCTCCCCTTTCATTTCACACCGACGACATCCATATACAAAAGAGCATGATATCAACTAGGTACAAGTACCAAGTGCAATGTTGAAAGCGTTCCCATGATAGCATGGTTCTGCTAATTCCCAACAAATAAGTGCAAGCATATACAACATAGACGACACAATGTTTCAAGTTTACTAAGGGCAAGAAAAGTAAAAGTGTGCCATCAAGTTCGTGAGAGCTTTAATCACTAGTTTTCTCATAACAAGTTTAATTTGGAAGGTAAACAAAAGAATGAATATACTTGGAATAGCATAAGCTATTAGGTAGGTATGGTGGACTCTTTGGAATAACTTGGTTTAGGGAGTTGGATGCATGAGTGGAACTCATACTTGGTTGTGGAGGCTAGCAAAAGACTGGGAGCGACAAACTAAGAGAGCAATAATGGCCATAATCATGTAGAGTGACAAAACATCATTGATCAAAGCATAAAGTGATACTACAAGTTGAAAACTCAAGGATCATAAAGGCTATGGTGACTTCAGATAGTCATAACATGGTGTGAGCATGCGCCAAGTCAATCCAAATAAAGCATCAAAGGAGAATACCACTATACTATGCTTTAATATGCTAAATTAATGCATGATTCATCGAAGGAACATTAAGAAATCTCAATTGTTTATAACAAGTCATGCTACAGCATAGTATACTAAGAATAAAGCCAAAACAATATCGATCATAAGATGACAAAGCATAGGCCACAGTCAAAACGATCTCTTTTTACCACATAAGTATGAACTTTCCTACTCTTTTCCAATCCAAACCAAACTATTTGAAAACCAATGTACGAAAGAGGGGGTCCAACCAATTTATTCAGAAAACTAAGCAAACCAAGCAAATGAAAAACCAAAACGAAAACGAAAAAGAAGACGCTCCAAGAACAACACAACTGTGCATGAAACAATAAAACTGAAGCGTTTGGAAGAAACCTGGGGTTTTTATTGATGAAGAAGGGGATGCCTTGGGCATCCCTATGCTTTGACACTTATACTTCTTGGATATTTCTTGGGGTGACATGCGTGGCATCCCCAAGCTTGAGATTTAGTCAATTCTTCATCTCATTACTCATTCCTTCCATACACCTGAAATTTTTCCTTCATACAAAACTTCACACAATCTTTATTAGCAACATTAGTGCACTCAAGATAATAAGTCTTTAGGTTCAGTTCTAACACCAAATAAACTTCCATTAGAACACTAGCTACTGTAGCACTTCACTAAAAAATCTCAATTCCCCAAAACAACTCAAAAAGGAACCAACAAGAAGCAAATGCAGAAAATGGCAGAAATCCGTCAAAACAGACCAGTAGGTAAACACGAATTTTTTCGAAGACCTTCTATTGCTCATATCAAACAGTGTTGAACTAACGAAAGTTAGATAACAACCTGGGGCAGAAGCACAAAAAGTTACGCCTCAAAAAGACGTACAGAGGTTTTACACGGTTTTTTACGGTGAAGCACAGAAATCTGTTTCGGGACAGCAACTTTCACAATCATTACTTCTCTCTCATTAGAGGTTACTCTTGGCACAAAAAGCTAATAAAAAGGATAAGGAGCGGTTATTACATAGGTAATAACTTCCAAGACTCATCTAAAACTTTTGGGTTATCTCCTAATAAGTACTTTTCTTTAACGCCTTTAAGTTAGGCATGATAGTTTGAGTAGATGCTCACATAGGAAATATGAATTGAAGTAAAAGAGAGCATCAAGGAGCAAATTCAAAGCACATTTAAGTCTAAACCACTTCCTATGCATAGGAATCTTGTAAAGAAACAAGTCATGAAAGCACAAACCAACAAGCATAGGAAAGAAAAACAAGTGCAACTTCAAAATTTTCAACATAAAGAGGGGAAACTTAATATTGTTGAGATATATAAAACCATGTTTCCCTCTCTCATAATAACTTTAAGTAGCATCATGAATAAAATTAACAATATAGCTATCACATAAAACATTCTTATCATGAGCCACATGCATAAAAGAATTAATACTCCCCACATAAACATAGTCATTCTTATTAATTGTAGTGTGAGCAAATTCAACAAAATAGCTATCATTATTATTCTCATCACCATAATCATAAAATATAGGAGGCATATTGTAATCATAATTAATTTCCTCCTAAATAGTAGGTGGACTGAAAATATCATATTCATCATTGCAATCATCATATATTGGAGGCATAGTATCATCAAAGTAAATTTTCTCCTCCACGCTTGGAGGACTAAAAAGATCATTGTCATCAAAACTAGCTTCCCCAAGCTTAGACTTTTCCATAGCATTAGCAATAATGGTGTCCAAAGAATTCATACTAACAACATTGCTATTAGCATGCAAATAAAGTTCCATATGTTTTTATTTTTGTCTTCAAACACTTCATGTCCTAACTCAAGATAAATACTATAAAGCTCTCTAATTTTTGTGTTGTTTTCCATTAAGCCTAACTAGTGAAAACAAGAAACAAAAAGACAAAATTGCATAATCTAAAGGAAAATAACTTCGAGCACTCACACCGGAGGATGTGAGTACCTTCTACCTTACCTCCCCTACAACGACGCCAGAAAATAGGCGTTTGCCGTGGGAGGTTCTTCTTCTTTAATCCTCTGGTGTGAATACCTTTTACCTTACCTCCCTGGAAACAGCGCCAGAAAATAGCTTGATGTCTACGCACTTCTATTCTTGTAGACAGTTGTTGGGCCTCCAAGTGTAGAGGTTTGTAGTACAACAGCAAGTTTTACCTTAAGTGGATCACCCAAGGTTTATCGAACTCAGGAAGGAAGTGGTCAAAGGTATTCCCTCTCAAGCAACCCTACTATCAAGATACAAGAAGTCTCTTGTGTCCCCAACACACCTAATACACTTGTCAGGTGTATAGGTGCACTAGTTTGGCGAAGAGATAGTGAAATACAAGTGGTATGGATAATTATAAATGGTAACAGTGATAGAAGATAACTTGATGGCGTGGAAGAGACTGAAAGCAAACTAAAATAAAGATGGCAGCAAGCAAACATGTAACAGATCTAATTGCAAATGGTGTTTCAATGCTTAAAAACAAGGCCTAGGGATCATACTTTCGCTAGTGAACACTCTCATATAAATATCTTCTCTTTATGATACTACTCTTAACTACTCTCCGGTTGGACACTCTAATCGATGGTAGGGCTATAACATCACACCTCAAAGTAAGTCGTTCCCATCTAGGAAACCCCACACTATCACCTTCAGTACTAGATGAGTCCAACAAACACCACAATTTCATAAAGACATCCAACTCCAAATATAACTCATAACAAGTATTTGTAATCTCTAGCCTAAGTGCCACCATGGTGTGCACGCTGTCATTTTCACACACATGGGGAGATCAGAAATCTATTAAAGCACTTGAGTAGCAAGGTAGATCTATAGATTACAAGCTCATGATCACAATATGATCATGCATAGGGAGAGAGATGAACACATAGCTACCGGTAGAACCCTTAGCCTCGAGAGAGAACTACTCCCTCCTCATGATGGGAATCGGCAATGGTGATGGAGATGGTGGTGGAGATCGATGGAGATGGCTCCAGGGGAACTTCCCCGTCTCGGCAGGGTGCCGGAACAGAGACTTTCTGTCCCCCGAATCTCCCCTTCGGTGGTGGCGGCGCTGTGGAACTTTTCGTGGCTGGAGGGTTGATGATTTAGGGTTTTGGTATCGGGAGGCTCTTATAGGCGAAGGCGACAAGGTCGGTGGCAAGCCAAGGGGCCCACACCATGCCCTGGTGCGGCCTAGGCTGGCCCGCGCCAAGGGGGGTGTGGCCACCATGTGGCCCCTCTCTGACTCTCCTTCTGGCTTCGTGAGTCTTCCGGGAAAATAGTATCTTTGTCTTTTGTCCCGTCCAATTCCGAGAATATTCATTTTCTGACTTCCTGGAACCAAAAACAACAGAAAACAGACAACTAGCACTATAGCTCTTGTTAATAGGTTATTCCAAGAAATCATATGAAAAGTACTCCAAAGTGTGGACAAAACACAAGAAAGTAGATAAAACCAACATGGAACATCAAAATTTATAGATACATTTGCAATGTATCAAGCGTCCCACGCTCTAGGAGACAGAGGCGGTGCTCGACACGGCGCAGGGCGACTGTGGATCGCGCGGCGGTGCACGGCTGTGTCTGGCGGGTTGCTGGGGTCGAGGCGGGGCGGCGTGCGCGGTCTGCGGTCGAGGCACGGTCTGTGGTGTGCTGGCAGCGTTGGCGCTCTGGCTGCGCGCAGAGGCTTAGTGCGCGACGGTTCCTCGGTGGTCCAGGGGCTGGCAGTGAGCGTGGGTTGGACCGTGGGCGGCGGTGAGGTCACGATGTGCTCCGTGGAGCGGCGGAGAGGGGTTGGCGGTCTGCTGGTGCGTTGGCAAGGTTGGCCGGCGAGCATGTCCTCGGGGTGGCGTGGTACTGCTGCTAGGGACAAAGGGGTGGGGTGGTTAGGCTTTGGTTAGATCTAGAAGGGACAGAGGGAGTAAATTGAGGTTAAATGGGTGGAAAAACCCTGTAGAAACAGTGAGCTAGGATTAGAGTGTGATTCATGCCTGCCAGGTGTTCGACACAATGGCCGCATGAACTATAGTTTGAAATTTTTTAATGAATTTTGGTGGGTTTTCTATACACATGCTTAAGCCGCAGTGGTTTCTTGGGATTTGAAACTGGAGCTCATTTGAGTGGTTTTTGAAATAGTAGGATCTTCCATATGAACTACATTCAATTTTCAAATGCCATTTAAAATTAGTGTTTGCAAGTTTTTGGCAAATCACAAAGTGGACCTTGGTACATCATTATATGTACTAGCAAGGGGTGCAAAGATCCTCATTTGTCTCTGTTAAGAATTGAGTCCTAGGAATAGCCAAAGTAGGCATGTTGATTAAAATGGCACAAATGACCATTTCTTTCTTTTATTTATTTTGAGTTGTTTTTCTTTGGGATTTGTTTGGGAATGATCTAGATGATTTTTATTTCACCTAAGAATCATTTTACAAGCAATGGATCACTTAATCATGGCAATTCAAAACAACTCCTATTTAAATGCACACACATACGAATGCTTTAATAATTTTAATTGGAAAAGTTTTTGTTAACCCTAATTTTGATGATTTGGATCTTAATAACCCTGGATTAGAGTTTTGGGATGTTACAAACCTTCCCCCCTTAAACAAAATCTCGTCCCGAGATTTACAAAGAAAACTAGGAACTAAAAAGATCTGGGAACTCTGTCCTAATGTAATCTTCTCGCTCCCAATTGGCTTCATCTTCGGTATGGTTGCTCCATTGAAACTTGAGAAACCTTATACTCTGGGTCCTGGTGGTTCTGTAAGCTTCTTCTAGGATACGGATGGGCATTCACGATATGCCAGGTCATTGTTGATCTCCACAGCTCTATGATCGATGTTCTTGAAAACTCCAGTCTTCTCTAGCACTTCCAGGCATTTACGAAGTAACGAGATATGGAACACATTGTGGATGGCTGACATCTCTTCCGGTAGTTCCAATTGATACGATACTACTCCTCGACGGATCAGAATCTTGAAGGGCCCAATATATCTGGGGGCTAAATTTCCTTTCAGACTAAAGCATTGGGTTCCTTTCAATGGTGAAACCTTGAGATATACAAAAATCTCCGACATTGAAAGTCAGGTCTCTCCTTCTCTTGTCAGCATAACTCTTCTATCTAGACTGGGCGGTCTTGAGATGCTCACGGACTTTGTGAACCTTCTCTTCGGCTTCTCGGAGAATGTCGGGTCCAAAGATCTGACTCTCTCCTACTTGCGACCAATTCAAAGGGATGCCGCACTTTCTTCCGTATAGGAATTCAAATGGTGCCATTTGCAAACTAGCTTGATAACTGTTGTTATCTAAGAATTCTGCGAAAGGCAGGCAGTCTTCCCATTTTGATCTATACTCTAACACACAAGCTCTTAACATATCCTCTAGGATCTTGTTGACTCTCTCAGTCTGCCCATCAGTTTGCGGGTGATAAGCTGTGCTGAAGTTCAATTTGGTTCCTAATCCTTCGTGAACTTTCTACCAAAATCTCAAGGTAAACTGGGTTCCTCGATCGGATACTATGGTCTTGGGGGTTCCATGCAGACTAACAATCCTAGCAATATACAGTTCTGCTAGCTTCGAACTTTGGTAAGTTGTATTGACAGGTATAAAATGAGCTACCTTGGACAGTCTATCAATTATGACCAAGATTGAGGCATTTCCCCTACTAGAAGTAGGCAAACCGGTGATAAATTCCATTCCGACGGAATCCCATTTCCATTCCGGAATCTGCAATCGTTGCAATAGTCATGCGGGCCTCTGATGCTCTACTTTGACTCTTTCACAGATGTCACACTTGGCGATGTAGCTTCCGATTTCTCTCTTCATCTTGTGCCACCAAAATTTCTCTTTCAAATCTTGATACATCTTCGTTCGTCTTGGGTGGATAGAATAAAGAGTATCATGAGCTTCCCGCATGATAACCTGCTTCAGCTCCGAATCTGCTGGCACACAGATACGTCCTTTGTACCACAGAACTCCTTCTTCGTCTTTAGTGAATCCTGGTACCTTTCCTGTACCAATACGACGTTTGATTCCGTCGATACTTTGATTACCCTTCTAGGCTTCCTTGATTTGGCTAATCAAAGTGGGTTGAAGTTCAATGCTAGCTCAGAATCCTTTGCCTGAACTGCTCCAACTCTTCATACAAACTTGGCTGCTTCTCCTTAATCATGGTGTTTAGCCTACACGGCAATCTGCTAAGAGCATATGCTACCACATTGGCTTTACCGGGGTGATAGTGAATGTCAAGGTCACAATCCTTGATTAGCTCTATCCATCTCCTTTGCCTCATATTCAGCTCCTTCTGAGTGAAAATATACTTTAAGCTCTTGTGATCTACGTAAATCTCACAGCGATTACCCATCAAATAATGACGCCATGTCTTCAGTGCCAATACTACGGCTGCTAGCTCAAGATCATGGGTCGGATAGTTCTGATCATGTTGCTTCAGTTGTCGAGACAGATAAGCAATGACTTTTCCTTCTTGCATCAACACACATCTGATGGCTCAATGCACGGTGCCTAGAAAAGTGTTGATAGCTCGTGGTTGATGTAGAGCTCGTTGGGAACCCGAAGAGGAAGGTATGATGAGCACATCAGCAAGTTTCCCTCAGCTATGAAACCAAGGTTTAATCGAACCATTAGGAGCAAGGAAACACCCCAAAGGTGTTACTAGCTGAGCTTTGGCAGGGCGCACTATCGGTACTAGTAGCAACGTGGAGACCTGCACAACACAACCACAGAACTTGGTCCCCAACTTGCGATGAGGTTGTCAATCTCACTATGTTTTGTGGAAAACAAAGGATTAAACGTATCGAATAGAAAGAAGTAAAAGTTTGCAGAAAGTAAACAGGAAGCAGTACAAGGTTGTAGATTGTATGTAAAGAAAAAGGACTGGGATCCATAGTTCACTAGAGGTGGCTCTCCTTAAGATATATAACATGCTGGGTGAACAAATTACAGCGGGGCAATTGACAAACACCGAGAAAGCAATACATGCATATACTAATCATCTTGACTCCTCTGAGATTTGATTGGGCATTACAACATAATACATAGACCGCCATCCAACTGCATCTATAACTAATAATCCACCTTCCGGTTATCATCCGAACCCCCTCCAGTATTAAGTTGCAAGCAACAGATTATTGCTTTATGAACTGCGTGTAAAGTAAACAATACGATTATTCTATGAACAAACGATTGTTGTTTTATCCCTAGTAGCAACAACACATCTAGTACCTTAGAGATTTCTGTCACTTCCCCATATTACCAGAGGCATGAACCCACTATCGAGCATCAATACTAACTCTTGGAGTTGCTAGCATCTACTTGGCCAAGATAGCTACTAACAACCGAAAGCATGCAAGATCTCAAATAACAAAGACATGATAGAATCAATAATAAATCTGAAATACCATCTCAATATCCATCGGATCCCCGCAAACACAACATGTATGAATTACAAATAGATGATCTTGATCATGAACGGAGCTCACAAGATCTAAACATGAAAGCACAAAGGAGGAGAAACTAGCCATCTAGCTACTACATGGATCTGTAGTCCAAGGATGAACTACTCACGCATCACACCGGAGGCTTGCATGGTGATGAAGAAGGCCTCCAGGGTGAATTCCCCTCTCTAGCAGGGTGCCGGGAAGAGCTTCAGATCCCTCCCGATCTAGGGATGGAGATGATGGCGCCTACAGACTCTTTCGTGGATTTTTGATCGGGTACTTAGGGTTTTCGTCCCGAGGGCAATATATAGGCGAAAGAAGAGGCCGAGGGGGTGCCGGCAGCAACCACACCACCCCCTGGCGTGGGCCCAGCCTAGCCGCGCGGCCAGGTGGTGTGGCCGGCCCCTAACCCTTCTCCGTCTCGTATTCTGGCACTTGATCCCTTCCGGAAAAATAGGCACTTTGGCTTTTGTCCCGTCCAATTCCGAGAATATTCATTTTCTGACTTTCCTGGAACCAACAACAGCAGAAAACAGGCAGCTGGCACTATGGCTCTTGTTAATAGGTTAGTCCAAGAAATCATATGAAAAGTACTCCAAAGTTGGAACAAAACACAAGAAAGTGGATAAAACCAAGCATGGAACATCAAAAATTATAGATACATTTGCAATGTATCAACATCCCCAAGCTTAACTCCTGCTCGTCCTCGAGTAGGTAAGTGATAAAAAGAAAGAATAATTTCTGAGGTGACATGCACCATCAAAGACTTGATCAAAGTATTTGCAAAACATTCAAAGCTGGGATCATAGTACTTCAATCATAACATGAAAGACAAAGCTCTAGCAATAAGCAAAGAAACTATGATGGAACATGAAAAGGCACAAGCAAAAGATTCATGAATAACAATGCTTTGCAAGACGTTTGTTTTTTTCACATAAAGAAAACATAGCATAACAGTATTCAGCTTGTCCCTCAATAGAGTAGCTAATATAAATGCATAGGACACCTTCAAAGTTCATAAGAGTGACTAGATACAATAGTTTCAAACAAGCAATAACAAATTATGCATCAATCAACTAGCCTTGGGACAATGCACATAGAACTAAGAATGGCCACTATGCTCTCAAAGTAGGTGCATAAAGATAGAAGGTGGAGACTCAATATAATGGTGGAAGAAAAGCCTTTGTAAAAGGAAGTAGGGATTCAAGTCTCATAAAGAGCTTCCAAAAATTATGGTACTTGTAGTTTTCAGCTCTCATTGCCCCTATCATAAGCATCTTGAAGTGATTAAGGTTAAAGTGAACAAACTATGGTGTACATGCTTGATGAAGTATAAGTCAGAAATCTCATGTCCCTTGTATACGAGGGCCGCTCCTCATGCTACTCAAGTTTAGTCACCGGTAAGTTCTTGTCATAGTAAGTACATGTGTATCATTGAGAACCGCCAACGGGGTACCCCTTGCCCGATGATACGAAAGAATCCCCATAAGAAAATGACAAGGCAAGCAGACAACGAGCATCTCATCATTCTTCTTATTTACCATGGGAATATGGTGCTATTTTCTCTCTTTCCTCTTTTCATAGTATCTCTTTTTTTCTTTTCTCTTTTTTTCTCAATATAGGACTCTTTTTTTATAAGAAGAATGCTTCATAGACAGCTCATTATGGTTACGCTGCAGGTTTCCACCATGTCAACATGGATTAGACCAGCGGCCCAGGCGTTTCTCTAACACATATACATAACTCCATGGACTTACAAGCTCCCCTTTCATTTCACACCGACGACATCCATATACAAAAGAGCATGATATCAACTAGGTACAAGTACCAAGTGCAATGTTGAAAGCGTTCCCCATGAAAACATGGTTCTGCTAATTCCCGACAAGTAAGTAAAAGCATATACAACATAGAAGACACAATGGTTCAAGTTTATTAAAGGCAAGTAAAGTAAAGTGTGCCATCAAGTTCGTGAGAGCTTTAATCACTAGTTTTCTCATAACAAGTGGAAGGTAAACAAAAGCATGAATATACTTGGAATAGCATAAGCTAGTAGCTAGGTATGGTGGACTATTTGGAATAACTTGGTTTAGGGAGTTGGATGCATGAGTGGAACTCATACTTGTTGTGGAGGCTAGCAAAAGACTGTGAGCGACAAACTAAGAGAGAAATAATGGCCATAATCATGCAAAGCGACAAAACATCATTGATCAAAGCATAAAGTGATACTACAAGTTGAACACTAAAGGATAATAAAGGCTATGGTGACTTTGGATAGTCATAACATGGTGTGAGCATGCGCCAAGTCAACCCAAATGAAGCATCAAAGGAGAATACCACTATACTATGCTTTAATATGCTAAAACAACGCATGATTCATCCAAGGCACATTAAGCAATCTCAATTGTTTATAACAAGTCATGCTACAGCAAAGAATACTAAGAAAAAGGCTAAAACAATATCAAGCATGGCATGACAAAGCGTAGGCCACAGTCAAAAACGAGCTCTTTTTACCACATAAGCATGAACTTTCCTACTCTTTTCCAAACCAAACCAAACTATTTGCAAACCAATGTATGAAAGAGGGGGTCCAACCATTTATTCAGCAAACTAAGCAAAACAAACCAAATGAAAAACAAAACAAAAACGAAAAAGAAGACGCTCCAAGAAAAACACAACTGTGCATGAAACAATAAAAATGAAGCGTTTGGAAGAAACCTGGGATATTTATTGATGAAGAAGGGGATGCCTTGGGCGTCCCCAAGATTTGACGCTTGTACTTCTTGGATATTTATTGGTGTGACATGCGTGGAATCCCCAAGCTTGAGCATTAGTCCATCCTTCATCTCATTACTCATTCCTTCCATACACCTGGAATTTTTCCTTCATACAAAACTTCACACAATCTCATTAGCAACATTAGGGCACTTAAGATAAAAAAGTCTTAAGGTTCAGTTCTAACACCAAATAAACTTCCATTAGAACACTAGCTACTGTAGAACTTCCCTAAAAATGCTCAATTCCCCAAAAGAACTCAAGAACGAACCCACAAGAAGCGAATGCAGAAAATGGCAGAAATCTGTCAAAACAGACCAGCAGGTGAAGACGATTTTTTTCGAAGACCTTCTGTTGATCAAATCAAAAAGTGTTGAACTAACTAAAGTTAGATAACAACCTGGGGAAGAAGCACAAAACATTACAGCTCAATCCAACATACAGAGCTATATCACGAATCTTTACGGTGAAGCACAGAAATCTGTTTCGGGACAGCAACTTTCCCAGTCATTACTTCTCTCTCATTAGAGGTTACTCTTGGCACAAAAAGCGAATAAAAAGGATAAGGAGCGGTTATTACAGAGGTAATAACTTCCAAGGCTCATCTAAAACTCTTGGGTTATCTCCCAACAAGTACTTTTCTTTAACGCCTTTAAGTTAGGCATAAGAAGCAAAGAAAGAATCAAGTGTTCTCAAATGAAGAAGCATTAAAACCAACTTTCTTGCCCTTACCTCTCTTATTTTTGTTCTTAACCTTGGGGAAAATATGATTGTTTGGTGGAGAATAAAGGTGCATGGTCCTATTTCCCACATCTATTATTGCTCCAAGGAGTTCTAATAGGGACCTTCAAAGTGTAATTTGTCCTTTTCCTGCACATTCAATAACAAGATAATCAATAGAAATTGTTTTCCCAAGGATCTTTGTAAACACTCCTTCAGATATTCCAAGAGGTAATATGGTAGTATTATTAGTAAGGTGTATTTCTTCTCCTCCTTCAATGATCCCCCAAGTATTCAGAGATTTATAAATATCTTTGGGCAAAAGGCAAAATTTAGACATGATATCACAGCGAGCTTGAAAAGTTTCATTGTTCATCTCGATCTTTACTATAGGGAACCACTTTGATGGTTCAGAGTTTTTTGGAGCATAATCATGATGCTCCCTAAGCGTATTATAGCAACTCTCTAATCTAGTAATGCTAGCCTCAAGAGTGCCCACCCTAGCAAATATTTTTGCGAAAGAAGTATCAGTTTGGCTAGGCAAGTTGTAAGTGAGGATCAATTTATTTATAGAATTAATAGCATCATCCTCATTACAATGGAGGAAATCTCCTCCCACAACAGCATCCAAAGCATATCTATAGAAAAGAGCAATTCCAAGGTAAAAACTGCTAAGGAACAAGCTTTGAGTCATTTTATGCTCATTTTTTTTATGTAGATCGGAGATTCTAGACCAAGCTTCCTTAAAACTTTCCTCAATTCCTTGTTTAAAAGTGAAAATCATATCCTCGGGTGACATAGTGATTGGAGCAAGGCTAGACATAGTGACAACTAAAGGAGACTTAATTTTTGTGTGTTTTTGAATAAGAAAGCAAACTAGTAAAACTAATTTTTTTGTGTTTTTTTGAAGAACAAAACAAGCAAACAAAGCAAAAAGAAACTAAGCAAAAAAAACAACAAAGTAAAGAGATTGGTTATGAGGGACTCCCCTTGTGAAGATGTCCTTGACTCCCCGGCAACGGCGCCAGAAAAATGCTTGATGGCTCAATGCACGGCGCCCAGAAAAGTGTTGATGGCTCATGGTTGATGTAGAGCTCGTTGGGAACCCCAAGAGGAAGGTATGATGAGTACAGCAGCAAGTTTCCCTCAGTTATGAAACCAAGGTTTAATCGAACCAGTAGGAGCAGGGAAACACCCCAAAGGTGTTACTAGCTGAGCTTTGGCAGGGCGCACTACTGGTGCTAGTAGCAACGTGGAGACCTGCACAACACAACCACAGAACTTTGTCCCCAACTTGCGATGAGGTTGTCAATCTCACCTTGTTTTGCGGAAAACAAAGGATTAAACGTATCGAATGGAAAGAAGTAAAAGTTTGTAGAAAGTAAACACAAAGCAGTAAAAGATTGTAGATTGTATGTAAAGAAAAAGGACCGGGATCCATAGTTCACTAAAGGTGGCTCTCTTAAGATAGATAACATGCTGGGTGAACAAATTACAGCGGGGCAATTGACAAACACCGAGAAAGCAATACATGCATATACTAATCATCTTGACTCCTCTGAGACTTGATTGGGCATTACAAAATAATACATAGACCGCCATCCAACTGCATCTATGACTAATAATCCACCTTTAGGTTATCATCCGAACCCCCTCCAGTATTAAGTTACAAGCAACAGATTATTGCTTTATGAACTGCGTGTAAAGTAAACAATACGATTGTTCTATGAACAAAGGATTGTTGTTTTCTCCCTAGTAGCAACACCACATCTAGTACCTTAGAGATTTCTGTCACTTCCCCAGATTACCAGAGGCATGAACCCACTATCGAGCATAAATACTAACTCTTGGAGTTGCTAGCATCTAATTGGCCAAGATAGCTACTAACAACGGAAAGCATGCAAGATATCAAATAACAAAGACATGATAGAATCAATAATCAATCTGAAATAGCATCTCAATATCCATCGGATCCCCGCAAACACAACATGTATGAATTACAAATAGATGATCTTGATCATGAACGGAGCTCACAAGATCTAAACATGAAAGCACAAAGGAGGAGAAACCAGCCATCTAGCTACTACATGGATCTGTAGTCCAAGGATGAACTACTCACGCGGAGGCTTGCATGGTGATGAAGAAGGCCTCCAGGGTGAATTCCCCTCTCCGGCAGGGTGCCGGGAAGAGCTTCAGATCCCTCCCGATCTAGGGATGGAGATGACGGCGGCTACAGACTCTTTCGTGGATGATAGGCGGAAGGAGAGGCCGAGGGGGTGCCGGGAGCCACCACACCACCCCTTGGCACGGGCCCAGCCTTGCCGCGCGGCCAGGTGGTGTGGCCGACCCCTGGCCCTTCTCCGTCTCGTATTCTGGCACTTGACCCCTTCCGAAAAAATAGGCACTTTGGATTTTGTCCCGTCCAATTCCGAGAATATTCATTTTCTGACTTTCCTGGAACCAAAAACAGCAGAAAACAGGCAGCTGGCACTGTGGCTCTTATTAATAGGTTTGTCCAAGAAATCATATGAAAAGTACTCCAAAGTTGGAACAAAACACAAGAAAGTGGATAAAACCAAGCATGGAACATAAAAAATTATAGATATATTTGCAATGTATCAACATCCGAGACCAATATTGGATGCATCACAATATACATCAAACGGCTTCTTGATGTCTGGCATGATCAATATTGGGGTTGATATCAATCTCTTCTTCAGTTCTTGAAAACTGGCTTCACATTTGTCGGTCCATTCAAACTTCTTGTCCTTCTTTAACAATTGGGTCATGGGTCTGGCAATGCTCGAGAATCCTTCTACGAACTTGCGGTAATATCCTGCTAATCTGAGAAATGCACGGACTTGGGTTTGAGTGATTGGGGCTTCCCGTTCTTCGACATCTTTGATCTTGGCGGGATCAACAAAGACTCCTCCGGTAGACAGAATATGTCCTAGGAATCCTACTTCCTTCAGCCAAAACTCACACTTGCTGAACTTGGCATATGACCGATGCTCTCTCAGGGTTTCTAGGATCATTCTCAGATGTTGCTCATGCTCTTCTTATGACTTGGAGTGGATAAGGATATCGTCGATAAACACAACTACAAACTTATCTAGGAAATTCATAAAGATCTTATTCATGAGATTCATGAAATAAGCAGGGGCATTGGTTAATCCAAAAGACATAACCGTATACTCGTATAAACCATAGTGAGTAGTAAAGGTGGTCTTCGGAATATCTGTAGGAATCTTAAGTTGGTGATAACCAGTCCTAAGATCAATCTTTGAGAATACCTGACCTCTAGTCAAGTGATCAAATAGATCCTCTATCTTTGGCAAGGGGTACTTGTTGTTGATGGTGACGTCATTCAACTTTCGGTAATCGGTGCATAGACGGTTGCCTCCATCTTTCTTGTCGAAGAATAACACGGGTGATCTCCATGGCGATGCGCTTGGTTGAATCAAGCCTTTTGCTAACATGGCATACAACTGCTTCTTCAATTCCACTAACTCTGAGGGGTTCATGCTATTGGGTCTCTGGGCTATGGGTCCGGTTCCAGGGATTAGTTTGATAATGAACTCAATATACCTATCCGGGGCATACCTGGCAATTCATCTGGGAATACGTCGGGGTATTCATAGACTAATCTGACTTGGTCTATGGTGGGTAGGTCTAGACTCTTGTTGCACTTGAATTGGCGAGGTAAGGTTTCAGAGATATGCTCTACTGTTACTCCAGAGCTACTGGTCATGGTGATGGATTTCTTAGCACAGTCTATCATTCCTTTATGCCTTGATACCCAGTCCATACCTAGTACTACTTCCAATCCTCTGGTTCCAAGTACAATTAGGTTTGCATAAAAATCTATCTCATGTATTCTGATAGGCACCGCTTTGCAAATTTTTCTAGCTTTGGTTGTTGAACCGGGGATTTGCACTATCATGACATGCTTCAAGTTGGTTGGGTGAATCTTACTAGTGCATGCAAATTCTTCGGTGACAAATGAATGCGATGCTCCCGAATCAAACAATACCCTTGCTAAAACTGAGTTGACAGAAAACATACCCAGCACTACATCTGGCGCTTCTTGGGCTTCTTCAGCGTTCTTGCAGAAGAGACGGGCGTTGTGGTTGTGAGGGTTCCCTGGGGCAAATCTTCTTGCTAGTGGAACACGACGCTGCTGAGCTAGGGCATTCACATTGGCAGTGGCGGCAGTCTTCTTGGGACACTCATTGGAATAGTGACCCTTCACTCCACACTCGAAACAAGTGAGATGGGACTTGTCCTTTGCTGCGACAGGCACAACATTGCTGCCCGTTCTGGGTGCAGTGTTGTTGTTGTTCTTGGGAGGTGCACGGTTGAAGTTGTTGGCATTGCCGGAGTTGTGATTGTTTCCTCCGGACTTCACATTGCCTCCGCTACGGTTGGGGTAGCTTGGGCGAGACATTGGGGGTCGATTGTTCCTTGGTGCATATCCTGGTGAGGGGTTGGGATGGTACTTCTGGTGACTGCTGGATCCAGATTGCTGCATCATACGACGTTTGCGGTTGTCGTTTGCCTGATTAATCTTCCCTTCCATCTGAATGGCAGAGTCGACTAGCTCTTCGAGGTCCTCGAAGCAGATGTTGACGAGGACAGTCTGCATCTCGTCATGCATTCCGTTCAGGAATCTCTCTTTCTTCTTGACCTCTGTGTTGATCTCATCAGGGCGTACCTTGCAAGCGACAGGAACCTGTCACGGTATTCCACCACAGTCATTCTGCCTTGCTTCAAATCGCGAAACTCATCCCTTAGTCAGGTAACTAGACCTTGTGGCACATGGGTGCGGCTGAACTTGGTTGTGAAGGCTTCCCATGTCATCACCTGACCATGGTTCATATTACGGATACTAGTCCACCAAGCTCTTGCATCTCCCGCCAGGTAATGGGTGGCGGAGAGAAATTTCTTGTTGTCATCAACTCCTGCAACTTCTAAGTTGTTTTCCATTGTCTGTAACCAGTCATCAGCATCTATTGGGTTTTCAGCTTGGTTAAAGATTGGGGGATTGGTATTCTGAAAGTTTTTGAGTTTGGATCCATGGTGATCCTGATTTCCATGCCCTTGGTTGTTTTGGGCCATCTGAGCTATCTGCTGCAATGTTGCTAAGTTGGCATGGCGCTCTTCCCTGCTTGCTTCACGGTCTGCAACTGACATCTGCATAATCTGCAGCATTGGGTCTTGCGACGAGCTTCTCCCTCCTTGGTTTCCATGAGTCATCTGAAGATTGAGGTAGATAAAGGGATAAGAGGGAAAGTTCTAAGGTTCATGGTTTTGGTTTCAAAGTTAAAACTGTGAGTTTGAGTCAGGTTTTGCAACTACTCCATTTCATTCACTCAAACAAGCACACGGTACAAACACACACCACAACAGTAAAGGAAAACAGATGGTTTGAAGAACCATTCTGCAAGCTACGATACAGTGGGACCGATACATCTCATGCTACGACAGTGCTCTAGTGCATCTACTCATCGTCGTTGAAGTCGAAGTCCTCATCGTCAGTGTAGAAGTCCATAGCATCCTCCTCCAGAATGTCATCATCATTGCTGAGGTAAGAATCCATATCTCCCTGGATGTCTTCACCCTCCTATTCTTCCTCCTTTGCTGCAAGCTGAGCTTCCTGCTCCTTGACGGTCTTCTCGAGGTCGGCCACCTTCTTGCGAAGACGGGTGATCGTGCGATCCTTCTTCTCACATTGGAGGCGAAGAGACTAACGGTCCTTAACTAGCAGTGAGAAAGTCTGGGCCTTCTGAGCGGCAATGGCGCAATTGTGGTTGGCGAACTCCCTAGCATTGTCCAATTCCTTCTGGCGGTCGTACAACAGGAAGTCAAGGTTCTCCACTTGACGCTTCAGCTCTGGGTGACTGGGCATCTCCATTGGCATTCCCATGAAGTCACGTCTTGCGTAGTGAGCAAAACGGGTTCCTTGGATTTGGTTGACGCTAAGGGCACATAGACGTGCGAGAGCTTCATGCATTTCCCTGGCTAATCCATCTAGCCAGTTGTTCTCTCTTACGGAGAACTGGATTCTCCCGGACGTTGGTGCTTCTATGCTTCCTCTCAGATCAGCTGTGACTGTCCACTATAACCTCCTCCTAGGGGTTCTGGAAGTTGAGCTCCAAGAAACTCCGGATGTGGGCGTCCTAGTAACTCCAACAGTGAATCCAGATCCCTCTCGAAGATCAGCTGACCTCCGTTTCCCAACTGATAGAACTTGCTGAACTGAGTCTCCATCTACAAGAATTAAGGATAAGGAAGTTAGTGAAGTGATCAAGTGTGTCAATTTTTAAGTAGTAATGTAAGAATTTGAGGAACATCAATTTTTGAGAAAGAATGAATTCCCAAGGATAAGAGAGGAAATAGTTTTTCATAAATACTCACTTGGGTCTTGAAATTAAGTTTTTGTTTGAACGTCCATTCTAACTAGGGTCTCCTATGGTCAGGATGGCTCTGCTACCAACTTGTCAACACCCGGATTTTTAATCCCAGATGCCTGTTATGTCATTCATCGCAATCCCATGATTACCATTTTTGCGAGACATAACAGATTGGATATCACAGTACATCATCCATTACAAACCATACATAAGGTCTTACACAAATAAGGATCTCATGATCCAGTCTTAATACAACAAGCGGAATAAAAGATAAGCGTAGCGGTGGGGTCCATCTTCGGGGGCACATGCAATGCTGACGAACGCATATACTCCTAGTTATCATAGCCGTCCTGCTGGTCCATGGGCTTAGTGTGCGGCGGTTCCTCAGTGGTCCAGGGGCTGGCAGTGAGCGTGGGGTGGACCGTGGGAAGTGGTGAGGTCACGCCGTGCTCCCTGGAGCGGCGGAGAGGGGTTGGCGGTCTACTGCTGCGTTGGCAAGGTTGGTCGGCGAGCATGTCCTCGGGGTGGCGTGGTACTGCTGCTAGGGACAAAGGGGTGGGGTGATTAGGCTTTGGTTAGAGCTAGAAGGGACATAGGGAGTAAACTGAGGTCAAATGGGTGGCAAAACCCTGTAGAAACAGTGAGCTAGGATTAGAGTGTGATTCATGCCTGCCAGGTGTTCGACACAATGGCCGCATGAACTCAAGTTTGAAATTTTTTAATGAATTTTGGTGGGTTTGCTATACACATGCTTAAGCCTCTGTGGTTTCTTGGGATTTGAAACTGGAGCTCATTTGAGTGGTTTTTGAAATAGTGGGATCTTCCCATATGAACTACATTCAATTTTCAAATGCCATTTAAAATTAGTGTTTGCAAGTTTTTGGTAGATCACAAAGTGGGTCTTGGTACATCATTATATGTACTAGCAAGGGGTGCAAAGATCCACATTTGTCTCTGTTAAGAATTGAGTCCTAGGAATAGCCAAAGTAGGCATGTTGATTAAAATGGCACAAATGACCATTTCTTTCTTTTATTCATTTTGAGTTGTTTTTATTTGGGATTTTTTTGGGAATGATCTAGATGTTGTTTATTTCACCTAAGAATCATTTTACAAGCAATGGATCACTTAATCATGGCAATTCAAAACAACTCCTATTTAAATGCACACACATATAGCTTTAATAATTTTAATTGGAAATGTTTTTGTTAACCCTAATTTTGATTATTTGGATCTTAATAACCCTGGATTAGAGTTTTGGGATGTTACATCTTATCCATTTGGGCTCCAACATTTTTGGTAGTTGTCTTTCAAAATTCAAAACCCATTTTGAATGTTTTCAAGAGAGAGTAAATAGCTAGGGTTTAGGGTTTTACTTTATTTTCTTTAGATGCATTTTAAAGAAAAGATGCTCATGAATGCAATCAAAGCCCTAATTAAGATTAACTAAAACTGGGGCGTTATAGCTCTATCCCCCTTACGAGAATCTCGACCCAAGATTCCGCATGTAGGAAGAAGAAAGTGAAATAGGGTCACTCTTCGTTCAACATAAGACGGAAAGGTGTTTTTGTGGCGAGGACTCATAAGAGTCACAAGGAACATGTAACAAGAGAAATTTCTGATTACCAAAACCATAATAGCTCTTCGAACATGTTTGAGATACGAAGGAAACTCTTTATTCAACCAGGGTTATCAAAATCTTTTCCAAAGATTGTGATATCACTTTACTCCACCAAGATGAAGAGGTAAGAAGATTCCTGATGACACGAGGAAAAAGAAACTTCATTTTCAGACTTCAATTACTTGGCATAACAAATGCTTGCCAACATGAAAGGGTTTGGAGGATCGACCGAGAGACATTTAGCAACACTACTTTAAATATTCTCCTTAATGTTCGAGTCACGAAACATCAAGTAAAGGCCGGACTTCGGATACAAAGGAAACCATAAGCACAACTCCTATAATAGATCATAGAAGAAGCCTCATGAAGAGTGGTTGTTATTGCTGATTCAAGAAAATTTGTCGATAGGACATCCAACTAATTGTGTCAATCATTACATCAATCTTGCCAGATTTATAAGGAGACCTATGTCAAAACCTTAGAGAACACCAACCATCGTATCTTCTTGAGATTAAGATTTGGTTAGGTGAAATGATACTTCAGACTCAGCATGTCTAAATAGAAAGGTTGCAACATTTACCACAAAGGTAAAGTCACTAGATTCTCAAGACATGGACTATAGTGTTAAGCTCCAATAACTGAGCTAGATTGTTAGACCCATGCATTAACAACTTGTCAGAGGATAGCTACACATACATCAAGTACTTGCAATGAAATACACCTGTGTCCTTAAGGAACAAAATAACTCTACTCTAATCCACGACGACATCTTTCAACATTTGCACGTGAATCAAAGAAGGTCACTTCTAACATACAGAAATACATACTTAGAGATATCATGAAGAAGGTTCTTAAAAAGTTTCCAACATTAATGCCAACTTTTCCATATGAATCTATTCTAGCATGAAGAGGATAATAATGTTATCGATGGGCTCAACAACAAACTTATCGAGATATTCCAGGAAGATGGACTCATATGTTATATGAACAAGGGAAAAGTATTGGTCAGACTAGAGGATATGAAGATGTACTCAAGTGAAACATCACGAGTAGCAACATCGTCAAGATAATCCTTGGAACTGAGTTTGATTTGATGATAACCCAAATCAAATCAAAGGCGGGGGAAGATAACATATCCACAAAGGAAACACTATCTTTCTTCAACACGAACAAAACTAGACATCCCTTTAAGAAGGATCTAAGTTAGATAGAACTTTTGTCTTACAACTCTCCAAGTTGTTGTTTAAGCTCAACCAACTAATTCAAGGTATCTAGTACGGATCCTTGGCGAAAGGAGAACTTTAGAGAACTTGCTTGCTTAAGAACTTGACAACACGGTCATGTGGCAACATGGCGATACTTCTAGAAAGACGTCTAGAATATCACGAACCACCGATATGTCACTTAGTTCGGGAGGAAACTTGCTTGGTAAGGCAAGGAGACATAGTCTCAGAGTTTCGGCACGAGCCTAACTCTTTGACCGAGGAGAGTGTACCAGAATAGCGGACTTGGTAGCACAATCATCCATCTCTTAGTGATAGGGTTAACCAATCATACTAAGAATGACAAAAATGTCCTTAGAGTTCAAAGCAATAACGAATTGCTAAGAATCCTAGATGGCCACATTATTACGCACACACGTCGTTCACGAGCGAGGAGGCTCGAGAGAGGAGTGGGTAAATATGTGTAAGAGCATCACTTCATTAAGAGGGTCATGAGACTCAGCATGACCTCTTAGTGTAAAAGGGTGTGATACTCTTAGGTAGAACGGTTACAAGCTAATCAATGCCTCTTAATCTGCGGACTACAACACTTTGACTTGGTCCAAGATATGACAAGGTACTGGAGTTTGTTTCTCCTAATATCCCAAAATGGTTTGTCTTGGTGGTCCACAAGAGTATCTTGCATCGGAAGACACCAATGCACATTTACTACTTGGCTACCAACTGGTAGACAAAGGTCAGAAACAACAAGGGGAGAAGAACATGCTCATGAGGGAATCACGAGATGTGGATGCATAGTTTATCATTCTTCTGAAAACCAATGCAGAAGAGGGGGAGGTGTGGCAAAGTCACAAGTATAGATGCGAGACTCTCAAAGAGCACTCATGTCGTGATCTATTTGGTTCCATTAAAGAACATCTGCCATAACTAGTGGTAGGGGAAGTCCTTAATTGCCGAAATCTAATCGCGACAATAACCACAAGCTTGAAGGCTATACTAAAAGGTACTAGCCATCATGAGGTAATGCTTGAACATTAACAACATGGGTCAATGGAATGGATCTTGGGTTAAAGATCAACTTCATGTACAAGATTCATAACACCAGAATCCAGCATAATCCGGGATCTTCGGTTCAAGTCCAAGGGTTAAAACCCGAGAAAAGAGTAACTACTACTTGAGTAATACAGCGTATACTACAAGGTAGCAACCATGAGGTAGCTTCCAAGAGAAGAAACAACTTCTAAAGTACTCATCAAATAAAAAGGCGGCATACGAGGTGAAAGGAATCCTCGAAGCCTAGAACAGAACACTTTGGATCCTACAATATAATATTGTGGGTCCATAAGGTAGAGAGATCATGATGGAAAGGAATCTCTCAGCCGAAACAGAGCAAAGGATGCAAGGAATTCACAACACACACAACTCTAGAGAACTCAACACTAGGTCAACTGGTTGAGAAATGACATGCCCAGAAGGCACCTAAGCTTTGAAGGACTAGAAGAGATATCAAAACTTTTTCCGAATCAACACAAGGTAAGATGACAAGAGTTAGAGTGAAACTGGATAAGCAGAAAAGAAGCATACCAGAGTTTTTGTAAATAATTTTCATCTTTGAAATAGTTTTCACAAACACTAGACTCAACATCGACCAATAGCAAGGTTTTCCTATGGTCGGTACTGCTTTGATACCAATGACTGTGACACCCCCGGGATCCGGGTTAAACAAATCCAGACCTTAGCCCGACATAATCTTAACCTAGAGCTCGAGGATATCCAGTGAGAAATCGGTAATACAATAGTAATCCTACGACACAAAAATTATTACAGCAAGCTCATAACTGAGCGAAGAACAAAAATATTACAAGAAGAGGTCACTGACCACAAACATCAAACCACGGAAGGCAAATTATGCTATTAAGTATAGAAAACTTAACAAATGGCCTAAGAGGCCTGAAGCATAACAATGACGTCCCAGCCCATAGATTCCAGGCTGCCGGCGGGGAACCCCAAGGTACTCATCATTGTCGATGTCGTAGGGAACTCGTCTTCAGGGAACACTTACTCTGAAAGTATCAACAAAGCAAGGGTGAGTACTGGGTGTACTCCGCAAGACTTATGGCTAGTGGGGTTATTTTGCATAAAGCCATCTTTGTTTGTCAAACAAGAGGGAGAATAAGCTCGTCTACTCAGAATATTTTGAAAGGGGATAAGAGAGCGACGTCTCTGAAGAATTGATCATCATGTTTTGATATCCACCAAAGTAATCCTCATCTCACAAATAGGATCACCCCCTCGTACCCATGAGGAAGAACCCTTAAGCATAAATTGAACTGCCAAGGTTTACGATTAGGTTAATATTCTCTATGATCTTAAAATCCCGTCACCAAGCGTTCATAACCATGAACACGGCTTTTGAAAAGATTTAACCCTGTAGGGGTGTACAACTTTACCCACACGTACCAACCGACTCTTAATGCCACTAGTAATAACCCTCTTCCTTGGAAGGCCGACAGAGGGTAGTTGAACATGACCTTTACCTTGCTTTCGTCGAGACCATGAGTCATGCCCTAAGGATGGTTCCGCCATAACGGGTCAAATCCCGAAGTCGGTCCCTGGAGATGTGGGCGAGGTTGGTTTACCAGGGGCTCCATCGACCCCAAGCAAACCCAGCCATGCTTACCTACCTGTTATGATGCACCTTCACCCGCCAAATCTTTTAAAAAAAATTCTATGCATATGTCGAATGGAACGCCGAACTATGTGACTCATGGAATCTACTAGGCAAGTTAGTTACTCGTGAGGTTTTCCAGGCCCTGTGTCGTTATACGCTCCTCTTGGTTCCAAAGGCAAGAACTCGGTTCCTAGTGGTGGCGAGCATGGGACTAGAGAAATCACATCCCACTGTGGCCTCCCATACAAGCCTTAGCATGTTTAACCTTTACCACTAATCTTAGCTCATCAGTATACCTTGTTCTCCTGTCATACTAGATTCTCTCCATCTGATACATCATGTGGATGAAGCAGGACTGACAGCTAAGCATGGCTAAGCAAGACATAGATAGTAGCTCTAGCAGTGCACATAAGCAAAACTTATTTATGCTAGGAGCAGTGGATCTGGTAATATAGGCTCAAAGGGAGTAATGCAACAGATATGACACTCTATCTATCGATAAAAGACCAAAGTAGAATCGTATGCATCATGGCAAGAATTGAAATAATTTCGAAACCATAGGATTGTATAATGGTGGGGCTATGCTTGCCTTTTTTGTTGCTACCCAAGATATAGATCTCCATAAGCCTTGTACTTGACTTGATTATAGTTGGTCAAGTATTGTTGTTCAAGCTTCGATGGTGTTGATCTCGAACTTCGATCTCGATCTTGATATCGTATTCTACCGGGAAGAACCAAACACCGGAAAGAAAGGAAAACAATCAACATATGGCATCGATGCAATGCTCAATCAAGGATGATGATATGACAAGTTATTTAGAGTTGAAATGTAACCCTAAAGCATGCTTGGCAATTTAAGCGGGATCCGAAGGGTCCAAACCCTAATATAGGAGAGACCCCGGAATCACCTGCGAGGGTTCACTTCGTTCTCTAATTAAACTTGTAACTAAAGTTGTTGAACAATACATGATATTGATTCTATGAGATATATCTCATTTTTCTGGACGTTTTGATATATTATACACATTTTTCTGACTTATAAATAATTAGATATTAATTTTATAAGATTTATTCAATTTCTAGAATGATATAAATAATTTAAAACCTTTATTGCGTCAGCACTGACGCTTGCTGATGTTACCACAGGGGTGTGGTTGTTTCTCACTGAGGCTTGGGCTACCCACTTTGACTGATGAGTGGGGCCAGGACCACGTCGGGCTTCCACACTGGCAGAGCTTGCTTGACGCCCACGTCAGGGCCACATAAGCGCCACCTCGGCGCCACATGGGCTCGTCGGAGGGCACGTCGGCCGGTGGTGGTTAGAGTCGCTAGAGGGATTTCTAGGACACGCGATAGATCAGGTTCGAACGAGCACGACGCAAGGAAGCTAATGGTGCACATGCCGCCCTTTATTGGTCATCGGAGCGTCGTCTACGGCAGTGTCCGACGGCGGCGAACGATGAGCTTCGGTGCAAGCGAGCAATAGAGCGGGAGGGGGTTGTAGGAGAGGCCCTAGGGGACCACTATCTCACCTTGGTTTGGTCGGAGGCGTCGGCGAGGAGCGAGGAGACCGGAGGAAGGAGTAATGGCAACGGCAGCGCTCGTCGGTCTCGGAGAAGACACAGTCGAAGCAGCCGATTACAAGTGCCCGGGCTCGATTCCTCTGGCACGGAGACGAAGGAGACCAAGGCAGAGCTCATGGCAGTCTCCGATGGACGACAGCAGCATGGCAACGGCGCGACGCCGGAGCATCTGGCAGGGCTAGGGTTTGAGCTCTCGTGGGAGGAAGAAGGAGAGCCTTGGAGGGAAGAGAGGATAGGGTCGAGGATGAGGGTGTCATGGAGATCTTATCCCTCTCCAGATGCGGCGGACGGCGATGCGCGAGCGGCGTGGATCAACGGTGGCATGGTGGACACGCAGCTGCTCGCCATTGTTGTCGAAGACGACGAGAGCAAAGGGGTACGCGGGCTGGGCCTTGCTGGGCTGCGGTTGGGCCGCGGGAGCTGCTGGCTGCTACGCGTTGAGCGATAGGGAGAAGGAGAGAAACTATGGGCCAGCTGGGTTGCTCGGTCTGAGGCATCTGGTTCTCTTTTTTTTAGCAGAAATCTTTTTCCTTTTATTTTTCTCTTTCTATATTTTCATTTCAAACCTGGTTTTTGAGTATTTCAAAAATACAAGAGGATTTGTAAAAGTATGAAATTATAGCAGGGGCCCTCATATCCATTTGGGCTCCAACATTTTTGGTAGTTTTCTTTCAAAATTCAAAACCATTTTTGAATGTTTTCAAGAGAGAGTAAATAGCTAGGGTTTAGGTTTTACTTTATTTTCTTTAGATGCATTTTTAAGAAATGCTGCCCATGAATGCAATCAAAGCCCTAATTAAGATTAACTAAAAGTGGGGAGTTACAGAGCGTTGGAGGCATCAATTGACTAGCAAACAAGCACACAGGGATGCAAGGTTTACCTAGGTTCAGGCGTCGTAGAGGATCCTACTCCTGCTTGTCTGCTCTTGGAATTATCGAGGGGGTCGAAAGTTACAAGGGGTGTACAGATGCAATCTAGCGAGGTTGTGGAAACTAGGGTTATGATTGTCCTCCTCGCTCCCCTTCCTAGCCTTTATATAGATAGGCTAGGTCTCAGGTAGCAGGTTGAGTCGGTTACAAGTTAGGGTTTGTCTCTTTAAACTTTCTATCTTTGAACTTGCCGTGTGCCGCAAGCAGTTGGAGTCTCCTTTAGTCACCAGAATCTTTGATTGGGTCCTGGTAACGCAGTGGGCTTTTGCCATATCGGGCCATATATACTAAGCTCGAGTACCTGTAAGGTATGCCCACGTCAGTGGTTCTTCGACACCTATCTTCGCCCATATCTATTCTCATCACATCCATCTTTGCAATGCCTCCAACCTCATATGTTTTGGAGCCCTGATGCGCTCGTAATCGACTCACAAACTTCGGCTCAGCTAGCTGTGCATGCTAATCAAAACCCAGTTTGATTTTTCAGAATTCTCGACCCGTCCATGGCCATCTTGCGGCAAGGCCCCAAGAATTTCTATTTCATCAACCCACAGTGCCGCGCTCGCACACGTGTCAAATGTCAGCGGCCTGCGTGTGAGCTAGGCCCATTGCGTCTCTAACCCCACTAATCAGTGAGCATGGCTAGAACCCGCCAGAGTGAGAAAAGCCCAGCACAATTTTCTAATTTAAATAAAAATCCAGAAAATGAATATAATTAAAATAATTCATATCTTTTGAAATCTTTTGAATTTCAGAAAACTCGTAAAATGAAATATGAATCATTTTTAAATGTGAATTCAAACATATTTAAATTTGACTAGATTTGGCCCAGGCTAGGCAAGCATTTGACTTTGACCCCTTTTTAAAATGTTTTGGATTTAGATAATGTTTTAATTTCATATTTCCAAATCATACAAATGATATATGTTTTGAGATTAGAAAAATGTCATGAATATGAATATGCTATTTAAAATAGTTCTCGGCAATTAAAATTTTCGAATTAATAAATACCATTAATATGCCTTTATTAATAAATTCATAACTTTAATTCCATAATTCCAAATTCGACAAATAACATGTCTGAATCGATGAGAGCGACGAGCCCGTTCTAACTATGCATTCCATGATATCAATTGAAGCATGCATCATATAAGTATTAAGTACACAGAAAGGTTTATGGGATCGAAACATGCCTAAATAACTAATTAAAGTGTTTTATTAATGTTTTTACACTTCACCCATGTCATGCTATGGTATACCATGCAATTGTGCATCATTCCATCATGGCATACTTTGTTTTGTTTGTTTCATATGTTATTATGATTACACTTTCTTTATTATGGCCCTTTGTATGTTTGGTTTTTATTCCGAATAGACGTCGAGCAAGGGAGTTATCAGGAGAACCAAGAGTACTACCCAGATCCCGGTTATCCTACTACTGATCTGACAGACAAGCAATTCCCCATGCTTGCATTATATATATCACCTATGCATCTATCTTATTCTTGCATCATTGTGTCGCGATTTGCATTAAATTGAAATCCCAAGTACTGCATATTCTTTACTTTTAAACCCCGCCGAAACTTGTACCCTCAATCCTATGAGCCATTACTGCATGAGTTGTTTGAGCCATGCGAGTCATAGAATAGCATGTGTAGGGTTTGTGGGAATCTTTGGATCACGAGGTATGTAAACAACTTAAACTGTGTAGTAATGGGATAACTAAAGAAAGAGGCACTGGTGGGCAATAGCTGTTATTTGGTTCTTCGCTCACTTGTGTCCTGTAGGACCCGAGTACTTGATTCTAGTTCCTTGACTATCGCACTATCCGTATGTGGGATGATGAATCCCCTTAGCCTGAGTCTGATTTACATCTTCTTGCTTGGGGCCACAAACTAGTTTGGGGCGTCATTACTATCATGTATTTATGCCATGCTTTGCTGCTTTATTCACTATTACGCATGGAGCACCAGTATTATTTTGGTTCGCGGCGCGATTCCGCGGTATCGACATGCCGAGTCACACTTTCGGGTTCCCAGTCGTTTACAGTCGTTCTCGAACCCTGGGTCCATCTCGGAGCTGCCCAACTTCGTTGCGGGTAGCTTAGTGGGGTGGCCCCTTGAAATCATTTTTAAATCTTGTGAATGCTTTGTCGTGATGCCTCACTTATTTTTATTTGGTTCTTCCCGGGGTTGATCGTGCGTGTGTTGCTATTGTACACCCCTTCAGGCTAAATCTTTCTGAAAGCCGTGTCCATGGTTATGGATGACTTGGAGCATAGTTTCTCAATCATAGATAATTTTAACTAAACTACAGTGTTTAAACTGACTAAAATATTACTAGTAAATAGTGCAACACTCATATAATGGTTAATAAAATTGCCAACGTATGGGATGTTTGATACCTTCGATCCGGATTCACGGATATAGTATAATAGCTTTTCCCTAGAAGACCTAGTTTTAATCGAACCTCGGAAAGCACAACTAAAAGGTAATAAAAAGGACACGTCTACAAGACTTTGTTTGTTTGTTTTACCTTAGTTGACCAGAGCAATCTAGTTTACTTTATAATGGGTTTGAATCAATGGATGGAAATAGGCCAGGGTTCAAGATCCACCTGCAGCTGCACATCAAATGAGATAAAAGATAATAATAAGCATAGTTATGTATAATGTTTGAATGGAGATAATCTCTTGTGGGCAACACATCCCAATATTCTAGAGCCCTCGTGATGCAGCAGGCATAGCAATAGACTTTTAATCCAACCAAGAGCACACCGAAGCCACGGGTTACAAACGATTATTAAGTGTAAAACACAGATAAAATATTTAAGTAGTGATGTTGTTGTTGATACCGAATGGGACGCTAAGAGAAGACCTTACTACCCTTTCTGTCACTTAGGTTCCTATGAGATCGCCGCTAGCCAATTATACCACCTCAAGCCTTTATCAATCTACAGGATCTTGGGTACCTACAAGTCCATAGATCGAGATAGGAGACAAAGAAACAAAAGATAAAAATCACAATTCCAAACAAAATACAATTCTCCCATGATCTAGATGCACATAATCGTCGCAAGATTTCTCCCCAACCCGTAGCCTATGAGGACTACTCACTAATAACAAATAGATCGGAGATAGAAAACATCATACAAATACTTAGATTGAAATCAAATATTCTTACAATGGTCGCCAAATCACAAGGAGATCTAAAGTACAAAGAAATGTCTATAGCTAGTGGATGGATGGATGGGAGAAGTGATGAACAATGGATGAACAATGGTGTGGATCTCCTTTGGTGGTGTTGTGATATAATCTGAGAATGGCATCTCTCTAGCTGGCAGCTGGAGCCTCAAAATATATAGGCGTCTTCCTGAAAGTTGTAGGGTTTGACAAGACGAAGCCATCGCCACCTGGTACGGGCAGGCGGTACAGGCCGACCACGCCCGTACCAGTGGCCGTTAAGCATTCTGGCACCTTGGTACAACATCCCAATTACTTGGTTGTGTGTACTTCCTCAAAATCCTTCATTATGGCTCCTTATTTCGCGTTAAAACCCGTGATTTCTTACACAACATAAATCAGAGTTAGGATTTGCATATCTTTGAAATTATTCGTCATTGGTGGCAAGGATTGAGAGTTTCTTTGGAAATTGCTTGAACAAAAACTATATTTAAACACAGTGGAAGATGGAAAAAATCGGAGCCATCAATGTTCTTCTGCCTTCTCATTCGATAAGCGAGAAGGAGGACGGGCGATATTTATTTATGTTACTTACATAACTGTTGGTTTTCAATTAACGAGCGTCCGTCCATATGTGGTTGCGCAGATGTTGTAGCGTGGCTCTCTAGAATTGTTTAGATATTTAGCTTTCGCTGCAATTGCGTCACCTCCAGGTGGTTTCCTTTAGATGCATAAAGACTTGCTGAGTGCCCTAGGGTCTCACACCATAAATATTGATCAGATTATAAGGTATACCCCTATGGAGGCTACTATGTCGATGAGGCATATGACGGAGGCAACGACCCTCTTGCATAGATATTCCAATGATGGGTATCTCTCAAATCTGTGGGAGGGAATGTGCTTATTTGTGTGCCATCTTATGCCGATTTGACTCTTAATCCCTACTCGGATATGTGTTTCCGCTTCCACTTGGTGATTTGTAGACTGATGTATGAGGATATACTACTAAAATATTATTACTACTATCTATATAATTTGGTTCTTGCCATAATGGTGTTGCAATACATTTCTATTTCTTTTAGATGGAATTGCTCTGATGTACTCTTGTATGTTGATGTCGTACATACTCACTTGTGTACATTAGACTCACAGCCAGCCAGTCACATTTCTCGTACTCGAAGGTATAACCATGAATACTGAGGTGGTTGGTTGGCCGAAACCGTGCCCTGCCATTGCGGCCTGCTTGTGGGCGGCCTCGTGGCCTCCACGAGTATGTCCTCCCCTGATTCGTGTTATACCAGCTTATGATTTAGAAACATGAGGTACGGGGATTACATCTGGTATTTGATGAGTGCATATTTGCATCATGTTTTATATTATTTTATTTTGCACTGTAGTTGTAGGATCTTGGTATTTTACGGTGTTCGCGCGCATATTTTATGTCTATTTTCACCAGGATTAGGACAGATGATGGATACAATGGACACAATTCTTGGAGCAGTTATATTGGGGAGAAAAGGAGTCAAAAACAATGTAAATCGCTTATTTGGGAAATATCAATAACACCACAAGAAAACTCAAAGCGATCGAGGCATCCAGAAGGTTTAACGACCAATTATACGGCGGGAATTAATTTCCGGCCGTATAGTTCCCGTCGTATAGTTGGCGCCGCCACCGCCTCCTCAAATAGTTTCAGCTCGTGCATCTGGAATGGAGAGACGACATATAGAACAACCAGAAATCGCTGAAACCTCACCTCCAGAAGGCATCTGGAGGGGAAACTCGTCCACCAGAAATCCATCTTCACCCTGTGCAGATCCGGGAGGCTAAGGCATTGATCTTCATCATCAACCGCTGCATCACCACCATCTCCATCCATCCCATCTATATCTTGTCTAGATCTTGTTGTAATTTCCATACTCGTTGTGGATTTATACAAGTACTATTCATCTATGATAGATTACATTGTTATTGCGATGATTTTGATTGCTTCCATGTTTGAGTAGATCATTAGTTCTTGGGGAGATGGAGAAACCCTAGTATGGGATTGACATAATATAAAGTTTATTATGATATTCATCGTTGTGACCGTGTGTTAGATTTTCTTCATCTCGATGTTGGGAGAAGTCGACCTCTCAATATTTTCCTCTTGTGGAGACTTGATGGAGGGAACTACTTGTTGGTAGACGGAGGTGTGTTAGCACTTACAATGAGTATAAAGTTGTTGGCACCCCTTACGTATCAACTTGGGAACCGAGGAAACTCACGGAACACTATCCATGCCTTGGGATATGTCCTATGAGATTAAGTCTCTTAATAGCGCAGTAATTCGATTGATGTTGATTGTTGTCTACTTTGGTTATGAGGATGATGTGAGAAGTGGTTGCTGCGTATTTGTCCAAATACGGAGTTCCTCCCACACATACATAGTTAAGAATGTTAATGATATTAATCTTTACCTTAGCTCTTTATAATGCTAGAGGTGTATCTGCTACTCCCTGAGAACGCTTATTCCTATTACAGTTTCAAATCTCTTTTACATATGCGATACTTACTTTTTATGTTTAGTTGTTTTACTTTACTTATTGTTCTCTTATACCAAAAACCCAAAAACACATTTTTACACAATACTCGCATTTTATCTTGTTACTTAGAACTTTATTTAATATTTATATTGTAGTATTTAATTCAAGAGTTATTAGACTTCAGACTCCTGCTCCTTGTGGGATCGATATTTTTATTTCGAAACTAGCTACAAACGATCTGTGCACTTGCAGTCATCAAGCTATTTTCTTGGCGCCATTGCCGGGGAGCTAAGCGTTGAAGGTCTTTTAGTTTTTTCTTATTCATTTTTTGTCTTGCTAAGTTTTGTTTTGAGTTACAGGTTTGCACCAACATGATGGAGTTTCAGCATATGGCTAGTGCTAACCCACTCAGCCACTTTGGGAAGCCCTATGATATTAATAAAAGAGACAACTCCAACGAGAAGAGAAAGGGGTTTGAAATAAATCCTCTACTACTTAGTATTCTACACAAGGAGCAATTTACTAGAGATGAAGAAGATCCTGATCCATATGAGCATATTGCATGTTTCAAAGATATATGTGGCACTTTCCAATTACCGGGATATACTACTAATGAGGTAAGGGTTAAACTTTTTAGTCAGACTTTGACTAGTACATCTCTCTCATGGTATAGATATCTACCCCAAAAGCCACTACTACTTGGGATAATTTAGCATGTGACTTTCTAGCAAAATATTATCCATTATCAAAATCTTTCGAAATCAGGCGTCTTATAATGACTTGGAGGAACCGTCCTAATGAAGGACTAGTAAGTGCTTATATCATATTTAAAGATTAACTTAATCAATGTCCTCATCATGATTTGTCTGAATTGTATTTGTTGCATATCTTTTATGGCGGTTTAATTGAATCTAATAAAACTAGTCATTAACCCGTGCACCTGCACGGGCTAAGGATATTATTCTCCTTTACTATTATTGTGAAATCTATGGTATTTATACACAACCATGCTTATATACTTTGTGAAGCTCATTGGTCATAAGAATTGTGACGATACTTTGCAATACAAAACCGGTAAGAAATAATGTGTAAATAGTTATTGCCTATATCTTTAAGTACTAAGATGTACGGAATTTAGTATCTTTGTTTTCCTAGTTGAACATGCACACTTATACGATGGCCCAATTTCAGAACGAATCCAAGTGAATAGTATAAGACAAGTTACAAAAAATGGGGTCTATTCATAATACATCGTTTGATTACAAAGAGGATCATTGTTTCTTCTCAAGTGTTCTCCGTGTTTTCTGGAATAATTTTAAAAAAATGATAAATCAACAAGCACGGAGTACTGGTATGCTGTTGTAAACTATGATTTAGTGTAATAGCCTTGATAAACTTACTTGTACAAACTTTCCACAATATGGCAAGCTGGCAGGAATAAGCGAAGTCCAAAACTGCTCATGCTTACCTGGGATAAGTTGCATCAACTTTTTTTCTTGTGAATGCAACTTAAAATATCTAACTTCCTATCAAATACAATAGATATCATTTAATATGTTCTATCTAACTTCCTAAAACAATATGTTCTATCTAACTAATCAATTTTTTTGCTAAAAAAAGTAATTTCACAAATACCAATTTCTACTATAATTTAGTGTGCTACAAAACCTCAATTTCAACTTTGTAACCTTGATTATGAAATCGCATAAAATATAACAATTAGGAAAGGAGCAAGAATTTTTTTTTAAATTAAAGAGAAGTCGCAGCTTAGTTTTGATAGGAGGACTGTCTTGAAATCCCCAGGTCCGTTAGAGAGTCAATAACTTTGGATCAAACTAAAAAAAACTCTTAGTTCAAAGGATAAGGTTAAACAGTTCAGGTTATTAGTCGTAAAGAAATGTCAATGTCTCAAAGTTTAATAATCTTGGTGAACAAAGTAGTCTATTGGTTTATTCGAAAGGTCATCTCTGTGCACCCTCCACATAGCTCTAAATGTCTGACCAAACAATATTAGGCAGGCTAAGTAGTTGAATGAATAAATTTTACATTATTCTATATGAAGAAAACATGTATAAACATAGTTTGTTTGTTATCTTGTTATTTCCTATCTCTGAACAATTTTTAGACAAACCTGCATATTTGGAGCTATAATTTCTTTTTCTACGTAGCTGGAAAACAAATATGAGTGACTATGAAATTCGTCACATCCACAAACCATTAAATAAATGAGTAAGGGGAACATGATGCGGTATTATAATTAGAACAATGCAGAAAATCAAAGTTTCCATGTAAACTATTTTGTCAAAGTTAGATCTCTTTTTTGTGTATCTCACCGATTCATGCTTGACATTTTACGGAGTAGATATGCTAATTAAGGGGCATTGACAGTTTGGTTTCCTTTCCGCAAAACAAAAAGAAAATGTATTTTCCTGGAATCTTAGTGTATGCAAAGCTTGAAACATCACGTGTGCACAACAGGTTATTCCATAAGTAAACCGGGAAATTATTACATACACAATGGCCAATCTTAATTTAGATAGAAGCCACGTGATCGCTGATTAAGTAAACTGCATATAGCTCAATGCAAGGTCGAGCAGACTAACCTGGTGAAGAATGAAGATCATAGTCCGACAAAATCAATGTAAACAACCTCTCTAAGAATTGTTCCATGTAATGAATATGATCAATGATCATACTGACTTTCAAAAAAAATTATCATATTGGTACATACATGCTCCAAGAACCAACGAAATTGTATTTTTGTTGATTCTAAAATCCGGCACATCTTCCTCCCTTACTTTGCTCCAGGAACGACTTATATATCTTATATGTCTTTGTATCCAACAGATGTGGTTCAGGCATTTAGCCGAACATGTGGAAGAGTGTATACATATGGACGAATCTAGTTGATAACTTTGGCAGCCAAAATACAGCTCATTATATTTACATGAAGGATCAATCTCAACAGAGGCATGCTTTGCAAACATGGACATGGAACAACACCAATACCTTCATCTAGAAGGAACATCCTTGTCATGACCTTCGAATCTGAGGAGCATCCTATTAGAAATATAGAGAAATGCACATCTAAAAGACTGATGCGAGAATCATATGCTTCTATAACCCTTCCACTTTTATTTCAGACCATGAAGTCAGAACATGCATATTCTCAGCAATCATAGTGACTACTATCTGTGATCAATTCCAGCAAGTTCATGGCTAACATCAGAAAACACAAGACCATAGCTTGGAGCTCTTAAAGGGTCACCGGCTGCTAGACATACACTCTGGTTTGCTGTAATTCCTAATAATGTGCTGATGGGTGGAGAGATGGTTGTCAGAGTTGTCCGCTATAGTACCCTGAAGATGGCAAACAGACTATCTATTTTAAATTGCCATCGAAAATCTCTTCCTCTCTACTCATTGGACTATGCAGGGAATTGATCCATATAAGATCAAGATGAGTTGCGGCCTGGTCAAAATTTGGAGCCTGATGAGACTTGAAGGTTGGGGAGCAGCACGGGATCAGGGAGACGCTGATCCAATATTGCAATTTTTTAATCGGAACTTGAGGACACCAGGTAAGATGGGGCTATGCCGATGATGATAGCAGGGTAGGAGTCGCCGATGGATACCAATTCCACTTTTCCTAACCAAATCTTGGAGAAGACGACTGTCCTGCCTTTTTTTTGAAATAGGGAGAGTCCACCGAGATTATGACTTATTACGGGCCTGGCGTTGTGGAGGACACATCCCATGGTTCATCTGATGGCTATGGATTTATTATGTACGGATCGGATGGATGTAAATTGGTAATTTCTAGGATTAATCTGGTGCTTCCTACTGTGCCTCCAATTAGTAAATATAAGATATAAGATTGAACTAGACTCTTTGACGAAAGGAGCTTTTATGAATCCTCCTATAACTAAAGCTTGAGGTTTACTTAATAGAATTCGCGATCATAGAGTTTCATGGAATTTATGTCTAGGAAGCGAAGGGGGATAGAAATAGATTATGATTGTATTCATGACTATAATAAAAAGGGCCATGTTAACGAATTATCTTAAGAACTTTATTTGGATTCAAATCTTATGTTGGATGTTGTTAAAGCTTTTAAAGAACACATCAAAACTCCAAAAGAGGGTTTGGTCAAGTATGATCCACCACCTGAACCTGAGAATAAAAAGAGAAGCTAAAGCAACAATGGCCTCCCTAGAACCAATATATGAGATACCTTTCCCTAACACTTCATAAAACCATATTTTATAATATGAATAGGTCAAAGCAGTACAGGGGAAGAAGGAAGAGGAAAATATGCCAGAAGTTGAGGAACATCTGGAAGAAACCAAAGATGAAGAGGTAACCAAGGAAGCAATTATGGCTATGTATGCACATTGTAACATAGTTGAACTTGATAAAAAGACTTCTGTATTGGTTGAAGGTAAAACAAGGTAAAAGATGTGGGTAAGCCTATTCTTTCCTACATATTTAAGGAAACCTCGCATTATGGTTTATGCGATCTTGGCATGGAAGCTAATGTTATATCTTATGACTTTTACTTAGAAATAAAAGAAGAAATAGAAATGGCTACAGTTGAAAATACTGATATGACAATCATGTTAGCCAATAAAACTCTTAGAATTCCAATGGGAGTAGTTGAAGATGCAACTGCCACAATTGGCAATAAAAACTTTCCTATCGATTTTGTAGTTGTTGATATGCCAGCTAACACTCTTTGCTCAATTATATTTGGAAGAAACTTTTTGAGTGATGTAGGTGCCAAAGTTGAATTCAAAAAGGAGATTGTGTCTCTTAAGCTTGGGGAAGCGAAAAAAGAATTCCACTTTTCCAAATTTAGAGACGGACCTCTACAAATACAAGAAGAAGAGAAAGAGAAAACTATTGAGGAAATGGAAACTCACTTCTTTAGTGAGACAGAAGAAGAAATAAATGAAGACTCAAATTATGAAGAAATAGTTATGGAGGACAAGTCCCTAGAAGAACTAGAAGGTGAATTCGATTGACTTCCCATTATAGGGCCTCCAACTAATGAGGCTTTCGGAGAGCCAGAAAAGAGAGGGGATGAGGAATTACCACCCATAGAATTGAAGAATCTACCAGATAATCTTAAATATAGAATTTTGGATGATACAAATAAATTTCATGTTATTATTAGTGATAAAATTTAAGGAGATGAAGAAGAACTCATGAAAATACTTAAGGAGTTGTCGTGGTGTGGAACACGGTAGTGCCATCGGGGATGGCATGAAAGGGGATAATCAGGATGCTATCGGTGGCTACTCGCAACGGGTTGGGCACAGATACTTCAGACACAACGATGTACCTAGGTTCGGAGCCCTCTTATTGAGGTAACACTCCTACTCCTGCAAGGATCTACTGTATGGGGAGCAAATGCTCAATACAAGTGCTCCTTGAGCTGTTTCCCTAGCGACTATTAGGAGCTAGAGGAAGATGAACTACTTGACTTGGTGATTCTGGCTAACATGTAACTCGTAATCCCTTACCTAGAACACTAGCACTACCCAGCCTTATATAATGGTAGAAGGGTAGGTTACAATGTGGGTTCTAGGGTTTAATGTTTTGGGCTTTGGGTTTACAAAGCGGGTCGGCTGACCGGGTCCAGCCAGTGGTCCAGGACCTAGTCAATCTCCAGTGCAGGTGGGGACAGCGCCACAGCATCTCAGCGCCTCCACTTTGGGCGTTGTCGTTGTATTGGGAACGGCAGTACCTAAAGAGGTTAGGTAGACGTGTGGGGACTAGCAGGGAAGCTATCGACGGCGTCCGCAGGCAGGATTGGATACAAGCAAGCGTAGCTGGACGCAAGAAGTACCTAGGTTCGGGGCCCTCGTGGTGAGGTAAAGCCCCTACTCCTGCCGGATCTGACTATGTGGGATACACGAACTACAGGTTCTCCTCGAGCTGTATGTGCTAGCTACTGCCTTAAATGCTAAGAGACCAACCGACTGTCTGTCTATCTGTCTCTGTATGAGAGAGCTAGCTACCTGAGTGAGCTAGCGATCGATCACCGAAATACTAGTGCGTGTGTGTGAGTGAGGGAGTGATCGATGGAATGGCCTCCCTGTGAATGAATGGGTGTGTGCTCACGTGAAGCATGAGAGAGCCCCCCTTGGTGCCTTATAAAGGTGGCCCAAGGGACAAAGGTGGGACCCACTCGGCCTAACTAGTACTATTGCCTATGTCATCTGATAAAGTATACATGGTGTCATACATAGTGCTACACTAGTGCACACATCATCTGATAAAGTGGTATGAGTTTAGTCTTGTCCGTTGTCTTCTCGCTGTCCAGTCCTTGTCGATGTCCTTCTTCTTATCTCTTCTCATACCTGACCTTGATCGGGGGGTGTAGTAGCAACGGTGAGGCCGGCTAAGGTAGCGATCGATCCCCTGGATCGATCCGGCTGGGGGAGATAGCCATCGTGACAGCCGACTGAGCCCCAGCCAGGGCGAGCGGAACGTCTAGGGAGAAGGGATCGATCCCCTCGATCCCACCGAACCGACCAAGGAGACCAGAGGCCTGTTCGGGCAGGAGGATGGCGCGGCCCAGCCGCGGTGCGAGGGACAGGCCCATCCGGGGCGGGATGCGGCGCGGCCCAGCCGGGCGGGCGCTGGGGAGGAGCCCAGTCGGGCGGGGGAGCCAGCGGGCCAGTCGACGGGATGGTGGCCCATCCGGGCGGGCGAGCAGGAGAAGGGCCCAACCGGGGAGGCTGGGCGGAGCGGAGCGGGCCGGCTGGGGTGGGGAGGCCTAGTCGGAAGGAGGACTCGGTGGGGAGCCCTGACGGGCAGGCTTGGGGAGGAGGCCCAGTCGGAAATAGGTGGTGGTGCGGTGGTGGGCCGGCTGGGAGGCTCCAACCAGCCTAGGATGACTTCTGCTGCTTTTTCTCTTACTCCTTATCTGTTTTTGCCTTTTTTATCCATCTTGGGTCCGTCTTTGGGGTACCTGGGGATAATCCCCCCGACAGGCGTCACCTGGCGCTTTAAGCATTAGCTTGGTGCTTTATCCGTCAGCCGGAGCCTTGTCCATCAGCCAAAGCTTTATTTGTCACCTCCCAGCCTTAGCACTTTGGTGCCCTCATCTGGTAGTGCTGGCGGGGCAGTGTGTCAGCCTGCCCGGTCAAGGATGCACTCAGCAAGGAGCATCACCCCCTCCCGTATCTTTGGACAACGGATCTGAGGTGGACAGGTAGAGGTAGCCACCCAGCCGGCTATCCTGGCCCCCGGCTTGATGGGCCAGCCAGGGAACCTTAATGCGGACCAGGTGAAGTGTATCACCTGGCTGAGGTTCCTTGTCTTGTGGCCATCCAGCCAGCTTTCCTTGGAGCCGACCAGTTGGTGGTGGCTTGGCCTATCCGGGGGTCATCCCCCCGACACTAGTCCCCAAGCGCGTTCGGGCTTGGCCTTGCGGAAAATTTCCTGCGTGCTCATTGGCTACTCTTGAAATGATTGCTGGTGAAGACTGTATCGTGAATTTGTCTTGTAGTACTTGTTGTTTTCCGGCTCGAGATGCCCATTTTCCAGGCTGGAGTTTACTGGCTATAGGTCTGGTTGCCCACCCATAGGGTGTGAGCGGCGATTGCGTCTCTGGTTGCCGTGCCTGGCTGGGGAGGCCAATCGGCTAGTTGATGATGTCAATGCTATCATTAGGCGTGTCCTCCTCCTCTGTCGCATGTCGCCTCAGTTTGACCTCTTGGCCTGCTCCTGCAGTTTTGGTAACCGCACCCACGCCTTCATCATAATGGTTTCTCGAGGATCGTGCACGCGCTTGGCCTTCGTGGTAACGCCTGTGGGATCTTTTGTAGCATTTACTTTGGGGCAAACGATCCAGCACCGAAGCGTCGTGGGGGTAGTGGAGCAGTTCTTACGCCATGTGGCATTGGGGAGTGCAGGAGGTGCAGTTGCCCTGCCTCAATAAATAGGGATGCCGGGGGAGGGCTTCTCCCCTAATTTTCCTTCTTCATGCGCCCATTACCCTTTGCGCTTCTTCCTTCTCGCTTCCACTGCTCTCCTTGAACGTCGGCACCGCCGTTCCTTCATCGCGACGATGGGACCTCGCTTCCCCAACACAGCCACCGCGCCTGCCGAGATGCTTCCTGATCAGGCGGGAGGGGGGTGGTGCAGCTCGTATGTCACCGACGACCTGGTGCAGAAGTACCGGCGGGGGAAGCTCATCCCGTCGGAGCGCTTGGTGAAGCATCGCCTGGTGCCAGAAGAGGAGCGGGTCCTAATCCTCGGCATGGAGAGGCTGTCGTCTTTGTCGCCCACTTCGCTCATGGGCTCGGCCTGCCTCTAAGAAGGTTAGTCTTGGAGCTAATGGTCTCCTTCAACCTCCAGCTCCACCACCTGGGCGCCAATGCCGTCGCGTAGATGTTGCATCACGCGGCCTGTTGCGAGGCCTACCTAGGGGTTCACCCGGACACGGCGAACTTCTTGAAGTTCTTCTACTTCAAGGTCTAGGTGGTGGGGAAGGGAGGTCCCCTCAAGGAGACTGGCTGCTGCGCCGTCTACCCTCGGGTGACGTCACTCATGCCACGGTTAGACATCCATGGCACCGTCAAGTTGTGGCAGCGCTCGTTCTTCTATGTGCGCAACAACACCGACATCGACTAGATCAAGGCGCCGGTGTTTGCCAACGTCCCCTCCAGCTGGAAGGCTTGGACCGTGCAGAACTTGGGCGCCCAGGCGGACATGGAGCGCATGGCCGCCCGGGTGACGATGTTGGTGGAGAAGGAGCGACTCATTGCCCCGGACATCCTAATGTCCTAGATGACAGAGCCGGAGCAGATAACCACCTGGGCCGATGAGGGCTGTGAGTTTCCACCCGATGAGCTACTTTTCGTGCCCGGAATTTTCATGTTCTTCTTTTGTCATGCCCCTGACATTGTTCCCATGTCATGGCGTAACCGCCCAAACCAAGGATGCGGACCTGGCTAAGGCCGTCGTGTCAAAAGCTCGCGGGAAGCGGGCTACCTCGGCCAGTGCCTCTCCAGCCAGGGGAGGGGAAGAGGAGCCGCCGCCCAAGGGTTGCAGCCGTCGTGCCGAGCATCGCCGGGTATGTACCCTTGTTTCCCTTGGCCGGCGTGCTTGTTTATCTTTGCCTTTACTTATTGCGCTTTGCTTGCCCTTCTCAGCGACGCCATGTCCTTGACCGACTCCACGACCATCGCCACTGTGTTCGACCCTGGTACGGATGGAGCTGAGGACCGGCTGATGCCTCTGCTACAAAGGCGGCTAAGGCTAATGCCTCAGCTACCACGATGGCTGAGGCTGCGTCCTCTGATGTGAAGCCAGCTGAAGTTGTAGCTTCTGCTGCCAACGCGGCCGAGGTCGGGGCGGATGCGGTGGAGGTGGTGGTGCCGGCTGGATCTTTGGTCCTGCATTGGGCCTGTGCCGCCACCCGTGCCGCCAATTTTCTCCTTGCTCCGAGCCGGGTTCGGGCAGGTTTTGGCGCCTACCAGGTGGAGGAGCCCGTGGAGGTGGAGAGGGAGGCCCATGCGCAGCCGGCGGCCGGAGACGGAGGCGGGGACGTGGCTCTCAACTAGGGGGCTCCGGAGGCGTCGCGTGTTGCCTCTAGTGATGACGACAAGTTCCAAATCAGTGGCAGTCGGTCGGCTCTAGTTGCTCCACCGCCGAACTCCGTCCTGGTGCAGCTCTCCGAGTCGACGCGCATTACGCTTGGCCAGGTTCGCCACCTGGTGGACGTGATGAAGCAGGGGCTTGGTGAAGCCAGGGCGCTTGGGGCGTCCCTTGAGGTAAACGATTCCTCTGTCATTATTGTGTTGCTCTTCTTTCTATGCTCTTCTCAGTCGTTCTGCTATCTTATGCAGAGAGACTTTGCCAAAGCCGCCAAGACCTCGCAGGACCTGGGGCGTAAGATTGCTTGCTCTGCTTTGTCTTCCTGGCTACGCGAGTTTTCACGCTTCTTTTTGACCATTGGGTACCCTTGCAGCTCTATTAGCGGACAGGGACCGCGAGGTGGAGAGGCTGAAGGCGGTGGTCGCCTGGCTGGAGGAGTCCAACATGGCGCGCCATGACAAGATTAGACAGCTATTGTCGCACCAACAACAGATGGAGGTCAAGGCCGGCCAGGCAAAGAAGACCGCCGAGATCTGGGGCGAGGCGCTGAAGAACCTCGAGCAGATCTAGGCTCACCACCTGGAGGATCTAAAGACCGCCCAGGACCGGGAGAAGGCGGCTCTAAGGGAGTTGTGCCAAATCGCTGAGATGGTCGTCAGTAAGTGATCCGTATGGCGAGCTTGCTCCTTCTCCTGCTTCAACTAGAGAGTTGACATTTTTCCTTTTTCCTTGTGCAGCTTAGTATCCTGAGGCGACTGACCAAGCCCTAGAGCATGTCTCCGAGGCGGACGTCGGTCACGACCTGCACCCGGTGGAGCTGGTGATGGTCATCAGCGAGGAGGCCAACCGGCTGTGCGACACTTCCCTTGAGGTGTTCGACTATGTCTGGCCTGAAGCCGACCGCCCGGGCATTGTGGCCGCCTTGGCTAGGATGCTCTCTAGCACCCCAGAGCTCATGGACGTGGCATGAGACTGGGCTTCTCTCGGTGGTGCCGAGATGGTCTTGGCGCTGCTGAAGTCCTAGTACTCTGACATGGACCTGCAGAGTCTCTCTAGAGGGTTTCGTCAACGGACCAGCTACGATTAGCTTCGGGCTGAAGTTCCTAACATCCGCTGCTGCGGTGTCAAGATTGGGAGCTTCGTCCAGCTGGATCAGGACTTTGCTGACCCGACCGGTGTGGAGGGATATTAGTATAGCCCGATGCACGGCGACGCCCCGGCTGCACCAGGCTCTTCCTCCGCCGACCATGCATCCAGCAGGCGCGCCCCAACCGGTGCCTCTGGCCCTTCTAATGACCCTCAGGACTGATCCCTATAATGTTGGGTGTATTTGTACTTGGCTAAAAACTTTGTTTGCTTGTGGTACTGACTATGTTCTGTAGTGAACACTTGACTTTTGTTGTTTGACAAATTTTGTTTGGAGTTTCGCCTCCTCTTTTGTGATGTTATCTTTTGTTGCACTTGTTGTGTGCTTTCTTTTGTGTGGTGGCGCGCGAGCGCACCCACAGAGTGTAGTCCCCGAGGTTTGGGTCGGCTAGAGAATCCAGGTGGGACGAAGCTCCTTTGAGTTGTTGTTTGTTGCAGGTTTCCTGTGTGGGGGCACGCGAGCGCACCCACATGGTGTAGTCCCCGAGGTTCAGGCCAGCTAGAGAATCCTGGCGGGCCAAAGCTCTTTCTTTGCCATCTGGGTGTTGACCTCCGGCTTCAGCACTTTGGCTCATGCAGAAATGAAACATAAGCGGTAGATTGTGTGTTAGGCATGTGTAGAATGAATGTAGTCTTTAACTTCTCTTTTCTTTGAAAAGTTTGCTGTTTCGCGCAAGGCTGGTACCTTAGTCCTTTTCTTAGCAAGCATTGGCCTTTGAAGTTGTGCCCTTGTCAGTGCTTGGTCGGAAGCAAGGGTTTTCTTAGGTGGCATACTTTTGCAATACTTCAAATTTTGACTACCAACTTTGAACGAGCACGCACAGACGGAACATCCAGACGTCTTGTTTTCCTTAGGATTTTTCCTGTACGAGCATTCGAGTTTGTCCGCTCTTGCCATGTCTGCCTACCGGCTTGCGGTCTGCAACCGGAATCGAAGAGGGTTCTCTTGGAACCGCGTACAGTAGTTCGTCCCTTCGGAGTTTGCAGCCATCCGGGCTATCCGAGGAGCCCCCGAGGGAAACTGCTGGGTCCGGGGTTAAAAACAATGCAGCCGAAAAGTTTGTGAGTGTAGCAAAAAATGCCAAAATATTACGGAGTCCTCGAGACTATGTCGAGGCCCCTCAACTTGTTCATTACATAAAAGTAAGATACATTTTGCCTTTACTCAGGTGCAGAATGGACGAAGCAGGGTCGCATTCCACGGGCGCTCAGTTTCTTCACCAAAGCGGTCCATCTTGTGCTTTGCCGACTGGCGGGCATCGATCTGGTAGTATGAGTTGTTATGCAGCGCCCGGCTGACGATGAATGGACCCTCCCAAGGCGGAGCTAGCTTGCGCATCCCCTTGGTGTCTTGTACCAGCCGCATGACTAGGTCGCCCTCACGGAATGAGACGTTGTGGATCCGGCTGCATGATAGCATTGCAGGCTCTGCTGGTAAATGGTGGACCTGGACAAGGCCAGCTCTAGAGCCTTCTCAAGGAGATCAACACTATCTTCTCGTGCTTCCTTGGCTTGCTGGCTTGTGTATAGCAGCTTTTGTGGTGCATCGAATTCGATGTTGGTTGGTAGGACTGCCTCTACCCCATAGATGAGGAAGAATGGCATGAAGCCGGTGGAGCGGTTGGGAGTTGTGCGTAGGCTCCATAGCATAGCCAATAGTTCCTCTATCCAGCATCCGGGTGTCCTCATCAGCGGCTCGATCAACCTCGGCTTGATTCTAGGCTGGACCAGGCCCTTTGCTCGCTTGCACTGTCCATTGTATTGGGGGTGTGCAACGGAGGCCGGGTCTAGACGGATTCCCTTGTTGCCACAGAAACGTGTGAAGTCCCCTTTGGCGAAGTTGGTGATGTTGTCTGTGATGATGCTATTGGGATAGACGAACCGTGTGATGATGTTGGTGAAGAACTTGACCACTAGCGGCCCGTCCAATTTCTTGATTGGCTTTGCCTTGATTCACTTGGTAAACTTGTCCGAGCCCACCATACATCTTGGAGCCGTCGAAGTGAAGCTTCCAGTGCGTGGAGTCGAGACATGGAGGCAGGTACTGCATTTCTTCCCAATCAACGAGGAAGTCCGCTAGGGCCTGAGATTTGATCGCCATTCTTGCCTCATACCGGATGCAGTGTGCGGCAAGCTCTATTGCCCACTTCACCACCCGTCTTGTGGCGTCCTTATTGTCGATGATCTCCGCCAGGGGGGGCAACGCCACTACCCGGATGGAGTGCTTTTGGAAGTAATGCTGTAGCTTCTTGGCAGCCATGTACATGTCGTACACCAGCTTCTGGTAGTGAGGGTAGTTCTGCTTTGACAGTGAGAGCACCTCACTCAAGTAGTACACCAGGCATTGAACCGGCTGAGCCTTTCCTTCTTCTGGTCTCTCTACCACCAGTATGACACTGACGACCCGGTTGGTAGCTGCAATGTACATCAGCATTGGCTCCTTTACGGCTAGGTCCGATAGTATCGGTAGAGAGGACAACATGCGCTTTTGGTCACGAAAGGCCACATCCGCCAGCACCGTCCAGACAAACTTGTCTGTTTTCTTCATGAGCTGGTATAGGGGGAGTGCCTTCTCGCCTAGTCGGCTAATGAACCGACTGAGGGAGACCAGACATCCGGTGAACTTCTATACGTCACACAGGTTCTGTAGAAGCTGTATGCGCTCGATTGCGCTGATTTTCTCCGGTTTGGCCTCGATCCCACGTTCTGAGACGAGGAAACCGAGTAACTGGCCAGCTGGGACTCCTTCAGGTCTTCGAGGAGTGTCTGCTTCTGCTTTGTCTTGACCACCACGTCATGGACATAGGCATGCATGTTTCTGCCAATTTGCGATTGTAGGAACTTTTGCATGCAGCCCTGATATGTGGCGCCTGCATTTTTTAGCCCTAATGCCATGGTGGTGTAGCAGTAGGCCCCGTATGGGGTGATGAATTCTGTCTTTATTTGATCAGCGGGGTTCAGCCGGATCTGGTGGTAGCCGGAGTACGCATCTAGAAACGGCAACAGTTTGCAGCCAGCTGTGGAGTCGATCACTTGGTTTATCTTTGGCAAGGCAGACAGATCTTTGGGGCATTTTTGTTGAGGTTGGTGTAGTCAACACACATGCGCCAAGTCTTGTTCTTTTTCAGCACCAGTACTGGTTTTGCCAGCCATTCTGGGTGGAAAACTTCCATGATGAATCCGGTTGCAAGCAGCCGGGTGATCTCTTCACCGATGGTTCTTCTCTTTTTCTTCCGCAAAGTGGCGTAGTGACTGTTTCACCAAGCTTTGCATCCGGCCTGACATGTAAAGAGTGCTTGGCAAGCTCCCTCGGAACACCAGGCATGTCCTTGGGGGACCATGCGAAGATATCCCGATTTGCTGTCAACGAGCGCACTTTCCTATTTGCTGTCAAGGCCGTCTCTAACCAAGACAAAGTTGTCCGGCTCGGCCTCGTTCAGCAGGATCTTCTTGGTGCCTTTTGACGGCTTGAATTGCGCCTCTTTGACTAGCTTTGGCTCGCCAGCCAGCATGTCCGCCTGGAGGGCTGCTATGTTCTGTATGATGATGCGCTTCTCCTCTACGATGATCATTGCCTAGGCGATCTTGGAGTCGTCAGTGGTGCATTCCACCGACCGTCTATAGTCATTCGCGATGGTGATTACTCCTTTTGGCCTAGGTAGCTTCATCTTGGGGTACGCCTAGTGTGGCACAGCCATGAACTTGGTGGGCATGGGGCGTCCCATGATGGTGTGATAAGCGCTGCAGAAGTTGACCACCTCAAACCATATAGGATCGCAATGGAAGTTATCCTCCGTGATGAAGTTGATGGCCAGCCGGATCCTGCCAATGGGCGAATGTGATGGACCTGGAACTGCTCCGTGGAAGGAGTTGCTGGATGGCTCCAACTGGGACTCACTGATGCCAAGCCGGTCGAGGAAGCTGCGGTACAGGAGGTTGATGTTGCTTCCTCCGTCCACCAAGACATGGGAGAACTTGCATGAGTGTTTCTTGGAGATGATGATGGGGTCCAGGACCATGGCGTATGTGCCTGGATGCGGTATTACGTCCGGTTGGTCCCATCGTGTCCACTTGACCTCTTGCTCTGACCAGTTTAGGAACTAGGGAAAGGGAGGGACGATTGTGTTCACCTCCGCCTCGTGGCGCCTTTTGCTATGCTTGGTTTCCAGCTCGGTGGTGAAGATGTGGTAGTTCCCTACCTGGCGAGCGTAGTCTCCGCCGTCTTCATGTTGGCGGTTGTCTTGCTGCCCACCGGCTAGCGGAGGAGGGGGTGGCGGTGGTAGACCACAAACTCTGGACATCTTCTTCGTCCAGGTGCACTGGCAGGTTGTATGTGTAGTCGGCTTGTTGTCGCCGCTATGGAACTTGCATGGTCCGTCAATCATTGACTTGATGGTGTCCTTGGGCCAAGGTGGCCGGTTGTCGGGCTTCTGTATCCAGCTACCGCTCGTAGACAGATCCTCCTGGATGGCTACCACCTGCCTGGAACCATATTGGTTATCCGGCTGGTCATCCTTCATCTTGACGTGGTGGTTGTCGTGCCACCTAGAGTTGTGGTTGTTCCCCTCCAGCTGGCGTCGATCCGAGGTGACCTCCACGATGATCTGCCCCTAGTCATCTAGTCGGACGGATCTTTTCATCACCGCCTCCGCGGTGGCATACTTGTCCACGATCTCCATGTTTTTGGCCATGGTGGCGGGTTCCATCTAGCGAAGCTTTTATGCTTGAGCATGGTTCTGACCCTGCAGCCGTTGATGAAGAAGTCGACTGCTTGGTGCTCGTGTACCCCCTCGCAGGAGTTTTGCATGCTTGTCCGCCGAGTGATGTAAGAGCAGTCTATTTCGTCCTTGCCTTGGATACAAAGGGCAAGTTCGCCAAGGAGAACCGGTTATTTGTAGGTGTCGGTGAAGTTGTGGACGAACGCCTACTCGAAATCGATCCAAGCGTTGATGCTGTTGTCGGGAAGACTGTTGAGCTAGCTTTTGGCGGAATCCAGGAGCATGAGCATGATGTAGCGCATAGCCACCTGGCGGTTGCCATTCGTAATGCCCACCGCGGTGGTGTAATCCACCAACCAATCTTCTGGCTTGACTGTGCCGTTGTACTTTGGCATGTCCCTTGGGAGCGAAAATCCCTTTGGAAACGGTACTTTCTGGATGCATGGTCTAAAACACCTTGGGCCAGCCAGGCTTTCTTCCTCCAATACGCATGACTGAACCAGTAGGTCGATGCGTTCACGCGCATCTCGTAGTTCCTCTGGCTTGACCAGGGCAAGCCGACCTAAAAGGCATGTTGGCTCTTCTGGCTTCGTCAGCCAGATCACGGTTTCTGCTGGTGGCTTCGTGTGGGTTGTGTCCACGGCGAGCCGACCCGCCACACGGACGGTTGTCCTGCCTTGTAACATTTGGAGATGAGGCCTTGCTCTCTCCTGCAGCCAGATCACCCATCCGACGAGGTGGCTGGTTCTTGCTGTTGCTGCCAAGGCTTGCACCCGCCTCGGCTTGTTGCCAATTGGCTGTTGCCACAAGGAGCTGGACGCGTGCCTGTTGGTGGCGTAGCTCGTCACCCTCCAGGTGGCTAAATTCTGCAACGGCAGCTTCCGCAGCCCTCATGTTCTTTGCCGGGGTACTGTAAACCAGCTGAGGCGCCGCCACGCGAGAGTCAGTAGCGCGGTCAAGCTCCGAGCCTATGTTACGGCCTTGCAGTGGCACCTGCCGATTTGCACTGGGTAAGCGGGAGAAGCCGTGCGCAGTGTTGTACTCGCGCATATTGGCGTCCAGGCATCGTTGGCATGCGGCGACCCTTCTAGCTTCCTTGAGGAGGTTCTGGCACATGGTCTCCAGCGCGCCTGCTGCGGTTGCTGGATCCAACTCGGTGGTGATGGGGATGTGAAGGTTTTGGATGGAAACCACTAAGGGGTTTGCGCGTTGCTCGCGCGGAGCAGCATCCTTTGCGCCTTCATCGCGCTCTAGCGGTGGGCAGCGTGAATCGCCTGCACCGGCCATCATGACCTCAACGCTGCCACTTGCGAGGAGCAGGGTGGAGAATCCTGGAGGCGCGCTGGAGATGTTGATGACCTTGCGAGGGAACTCCTCGGCAATGGTGGCGACATAGACGTGGTGCTCGCGGGAAGTGCATGACAGAACCGTCACTTGGGAAAGTTTCCCCGTTGAAGCAGGATGCGTTGTCGAGGACGCGGTCAAACAAGCCAAAAGTGAGGACAAAGCCAGAGGTGACTCGCTCACTGGCGACGAGCGGAAGTCCTATGCGAAAGATGACTCCAGCCGAAGCGCTGTGCTCCATGGTGGGCGCCAACTGTCGTGGTGTGGAACATGGCAGTGCCATAGGGGATGGCATGAAAGGGGACAATCAGGATGCTACCGGTGGCTACTCCCAACAGGTTTGGCATAGATACTGCAGATACAGCGATGTACCCAGGTTCGGAGCCCTCTTGTCGAGCGAACACTCCTACTCCTGCAAGGATCTACTATATGGGGAGCAAATTCTCAATACAAGTGCTCCTTGAGATGTTTCCCAAGATACTGTTAGGAGCTAGAGGAAGATGAACTACTTGACTTGGTGATTCTGGCTAACTTGTAACTCATAATCCGTTACCTAGAACCCTAGCACTACCACTACAAGGAATCTGGGCCTCTATGACCCTCCATTTTCGTCACAAAATCGTCATAGTAGTCCATCTGTGATGATTTTATGATGAAAATGAGATCATCGAAAGCTGGGCATCGCAAATGAACTATAACGACGTTTTTGGTAAAATCGTCATAACCGTCTATGACGATATTGAATCGTCATAACCTCTATGACGATCCGATATCGTCACTGCATGTCTGGCCTAGACACGCTAGATCCTACGTGGCCGATCCTACATGGAAAAATTGTGACAAAATAATATTGTCATATTGTAGAATCAGCCCGGTCCATTTTGATGGTCCATATGGGCCAAGCCCAATAATTCTGGCCTTTTTCTTTCTAGGCCGTGGCCTATTTATGGCCAATTTCTCTTTTGGACCTTACCCTTTTATGGTCTTTTACTATTTTGGGCCTTGGATGTTTTATCCATTTCTTCTTGGGCTGGTCCCACAAGTTAGAAGGGTCCCACTTCCCGTTTCCTTGTACATACTGGACCCACTTGTCAGGTTTCATTTTAATCCATGTTGCGTTTGTCATGTCTTAATTTTCATGATTTCACAATAAGTGAACAACAAATAATTTAATCAGAACCGAGTACATGAAATTCTTTTGATAATTATTACACAATATTCCAATGGTTTCAAATCACACAAATACATTAATAACCCAACTATGAAAATATAACACAAAATGAATCTTTAAGAATGACTTTGAGGAAGCGGCTGCATCCACCGTAGGACCATATCCCTACTGCGACATCCATCATCAGTTGAAGGATGAAAACACAAATTATGTCCTTCCTGCTAGCCAGACACGCACCGCAACCTCTAGGTCCCCTTCTGCATATCCTTCCATCTAGACGGACTCAGGATGCCAACCTCCAGGTCCCCTTCTTGCTCCTGCATCATCAGGACCTCTCCCCTCCAGAGCACATCAACCTGCCGATAGCTCCTGGTGTGTACCTGAGAACGTATCATGTTCTCGAACCTCTCTATACTCCCACTGCACCACCAAAACTAAAACCAAAATAGTATGATTGAGGTTGTAACTACAGGATGCAATTTCAACTTCGGCACCAATCTATCATTAGAAATTTGCAGAAAACACACTACAAGAAAAGATTCCTTCCACAACGAATTGGCCCGACGGTCGTCGTAGAAGGCCCGTCTTCCGCGACAAAATTCTCGGCTCAACCGTGGCCGATGGAAAACTTTTTTTTCGGTTTCGCGGCCCTCTACTACGACGGATCTGCTATAAACATGGAGGAAGCTCGGCCAGCGCGTGGCAGAAGCATGATGTTCGTTTCCTCGCGCGATGTTGACTCACCGAAGTCTTTTGAGGCGTGTGGGTCCTAGACGTCAGTGTCTCTAGCGGACCATACTTGTCGGTCGCGCCTCCTGAATTTGAACTCGATAACGTAGCTCGAGGAGTCTGTCGTTTAGTCAGGCTGCTAGGACCCACATGTTAGCCTCTCATTAGAAGGATCGTGTGTATGATGGAATTGTTTTTCCTTCGCTCGCACTATCCTGTTCCGAAGTTGATAGCGCTGCTCGATGCATCTACCGTCTAATCAACCTCCTGGGACCCACATGTCATCCTCTCAATAGAAGAAACATGTCTATGATGGAATTTTTTCCTTCGCTGGCGCTACCCTGTTCCAACTTGATAGCGCTGCTCGACGCATCTACCGTTTTACCAACCTCCTAAGCCCCACATGTCATCCTCTCATTAGAAGAAACGTGTGTATGATGGATTTTTTTCCTTCGCTCGCGCTACCTTGTTCCGAACTTGATAGCGCTGTTTGATGCATCTACCATTTAATCACGATGCGGGGACCCACATGTCATCCTCTCATTAGAAGAAACGTGTGTATGATGGATTTTTTACCCTCTATCGTGCCTTCGTGTTCCGAACTTGATAGCGTTACTCCCTGCATCAGCCGTTTATTTAGGCTGGTGGGCCCCTTATGTCAGCCTCACATTAGAAGAATCGTGGGTATGATGGAAGTTTTTTCTTCTCTAGCGCTACCCTGTTCCGTACTAGATAGCGTTGCTTGACAAATCTGCCATTTGCTCACGCTGCTGGGTCCCCCATTTCAGCCTCTCATTACAAGAAGCGTGTGCATGCTGAACTTTTTTCTCGCTCGGGCCTCCCTATTTCGAACTGGCAACCTTGCTCGATGCAGCATCTGTATAAGGTCGAGCTGCTGGGTCCCACATATCAGCCTCTCTGTAAATGAAACATTGATTGCTCGATGCAACATCTGTATAAGGTCTCTGCTGGGACCAACATGTCAGCGTCTCTGCAAATGCAAAGTGTGTATGATGGACTCCGCTATTTTGACCTTGGAAAAATTGTTGGGTCCCAGATGTAAGCCTTCTCTGTGTAAGAAACGTGTGTATGCTGGAAAAAATGTAAAAGAACAACATAGATTATACTATATATTATATATTTATATTGAAAAAACTAGGAATCAAACTCAAGACTTCAACAAATGGGAACCGCATGTGCTTCCACTACGCCAGAACCATCTATGCCACTACTGGAAAAGATTACATTTAGAAATGTTGAAATCGCTTAAAATGAAAAGGCAGCAACCCTGATGACTTGCCATAAAAAATGCTAAATGCTCTATATAAATACAACATGGGTAGGAGAAGCTTGTCCTATACTTTATCAGAATGCCACGAAAATACTAAATTAAGACGATTTTGGGCGATAAAAAAAAATTTGGGTCCAATCTTGTCAACCAATGGGCTTCTTAGAGTGGGCTCCTTAACGAAACTTCTCTAGTGTGGTTTAAGCTTAAAAAACCAACTAATAATGTGTTGAGGTTTGGCGGCCCACAGCCAACCTGAACCCGGAAGGATAAATTAGCAAGGTTTCGGGCCACGGTTGGGTAGAATGGAGTACTATTTTCTAATAACCTCCTCACTGAAAACTCAATATACTCAATATGTCGGGGGTCGGCAGTCCACCTGACCCGATAGGCTAAATTTGGAAGGTTTTGGGCCAGTGTTGGGTCGAATGTGCAATCTTTTCGCTATGTCCTTAGTGAAAATTCAATGTAATTCATACCCCATCCTCCAAAAAAATGTAGTTGGTACCCTAAAACGTATATAATCTGCTCACCACGAAAGGCTAATTAAGGGTTTTTCTTTTGAAACAAGAATATGGGAAGTTTTTTGTCCGAAGTGGGGTTGAAATATTCGTTTTCATAGGCTGAGTAGTAAAAATATATTGTACTGAAGGTCGATGGTCCACCTGACCTGGTTGTACCTACGCCGAATCCAAAAGAATTAAGTTGGAAATGGAGAAAAGTGACCGATATTGCGCCTTATTATACATAGCGAACATAGCGAGGAACTTGGGCAGCACATGATTTGAACATGAAAAGTACTGGAGGGAGTTTGACTGATTGACATAGAATCATGTCATATCAAGTCTTACAACGCGTAATCATCTTTTTAGTAAAGGATGTATTTCGAGATGGTTTGGGTGGCTTTGAATCGGCCTAAGTGCCCAATCGATTTGATGTAATCAAAACCTTGTAATCATGCCATATAAACTGTTGGCGATAGACACATGGTGGCCTTGACTTGCCCAGCCGTAGACAACTCGGGTAAGCACCAGCTTAAACTAATCAATCAAAGTTGTATGCTTCCGTACGATGAAATTCATACATGCCACAATTAGCGCCAACATGTGGCATTGTCATCATGCAAAAAGGCTCAGAATTCGCACATTTAGTTCGCAGTTTCGAACACAATAATACAACCAGTTTGTACACTACCACATACAGTACAATGTCAGCACATCAGAGCTTGACTTGTTCATGTTACATCAGAGCTTGAGTTGTTCATTTCACATATAGAAGAATGAGCAAGGATACATACTATATTGAACAAGTAATTTCACGGTAGCGCCAAAAGTATGCCATGTATCAGAGACAATATGGGGTCTGCATAAACAATTTTTCTTTTTCGGAAGGGTGTGCATTAACTCACTTTTTTTAGAATATTGGCATAAACATTTGTGGCTATCATCTTAGGGCGTCTCGGCCTGCTTTGGCATACCGAGCCAAGATCAATTACAGCCCAGTTAAGGCCTGTTTCGTGGCCCTATAAGGAGCAGTGACCTACTTTTCCCTGTTCCCTAGGAAGAAAGAAGGAATATTCCTCTCAAAACACAAAGCTGCACAAGGTGCGATGGTTCAAAAAAATGCATGAGTCGTGTATATACAAGCCAGTAACAGTACTAAAAAGTATAATACAGAAATCACGCTACAAAATAAGCATGGCTACATGGATTATACCGTGGAAGGCAATACTAAATACAAAAGCACGTCAGGGCTCATATAAACTGATTCAAGCTGGCCACTAAAACGAGTCTACTAACAATCAACTGTTGAACCACGATGCAAAAAAAGATGACACAAGATACACCAGAGAGATCCACAGCTCAGTCTAGGGACGGCACAACGAGCATACCAAACCTAAACTAGGCCTAAAAAAATTGCTGCCTGTCGCACAGAGTTCTAACCATCTTTGGAAAGGCTGATAACTGCCACAGGATCACCTTTAGTTGGCTGCAGGTAACAACGTTTAATCTGAGGGAGTTGTATTCCGCGAAATCTCATGTATGTTGTGTACACACAGTTTTTCCTCATGAATGGGAACAATGTGCCATCAGTAGCCTTGCATCCGCGTTTCTTCATCATCTTGTCAATGATTGGATAACTGAGACCGAGAAACAGAGAGTTGTCCCCCAGGCTGTTAACCTGCCTCCAAACGATGACTCCAGGAGGTCCAGCAGAGCTTGGACCCTCTTCAAAAATGTAGACACGAGAGGCAGGATATAGGCGTAGGTTAGTCCTATTTTGAGCATGATGAATGATTTCACCCTCTTCGCCATGGGCAACCCCCATGCCATACGTTGTAATTATGATCATCAAGTGTTCACCATCAGCCGATCGAGCGAGGAACCACATATCTAGCCGATCATTCAGAATAGGTGATGGGATTACAAACGGAAGCTCCTTGTTTCCTGCAACATCCGAATTCGAGACAAAAAATGCATTACTGGTATACATAATCTAACACCGGCATTCTTCATTGTTCATGCTAACAGTGTGAATAGGCAAATCCTAACAATAATATTACTCAATAAATTAACAACATTAGGAATTGCATTTCTTACTCTGTTATTCCCAATATTTGGATTTCTTGCTTATCTTAGTTTCCTAGTTGTTGCAAGTTTCAAAAGAGTAAGCGCCACTTTTTTTGATATAGAGGCATGTCCACTTGAATCCTATAGGATTAGATGCCTGCGGTATTTTGGATCAAGTGGTGTTTGATTGCACAGGAAAACCAAAGGAATTGTACAAAGAGGTTGGAGTGGATGGAAATTTTCCTCCAAAATAGAGTGCAAAGGAATCCTTTGAAAGAATTCCTAAGGATTATACTCTTTCGAATCAAACAGCATTTTATAGAAAAAAATCCTAAGGATCCAAATCCTACACAATTCCTCTGATTCCCAAGGAAAAATCCAAAAAGGAAAGATTGGTGTCCTACAAAAATCCTATGTGATTCCTACAATCCGAGGAGGGCCTGAAAGTACAAACAGATAAAGAAACCCGGCTTCACTATGTTGCACTCACAATTGAAATGCTGGCTAATAATACCTTTCATATTTTGACAATGAACGAACTTAGTAGTGCAGGGACACCGACATACACTGTATTTTGGAAGGCTTATTACAGGTACTAATTCATTACTGGCAATGGCTCATGCATTTTTTTAGGACATAAAGCGTGTGCTCATTCAATCATACGAAAGGTAAAACATAAACAAGGTAGTTAAAGAAAAACTTCACTGAATCACTCGCAATGTATCATCATGGAACTAGAATTACCTTCCGATGTGGGATCCCAGCAGTAGGTGCAGCCTTGACTTGTGACCGCAAAAATGAGGCCATCGATGGCATCATAGTACTGGCGTCTTCCAAGACCCGAATGCTCCAGACATCTCCAAACTTGGCTACCACCTTCCAGGTAGGCGATTTCACCGTCGAACAATGCGAGGAGCTTATAGTCTGTGTAACCCCTAGCTTTTGTGGGAACTATGTAGATTACGATCTTCAACAGCTCAAGAGATCCATCCCACGACTTATTGAACTTTTCTCCATACCTGCGGATTCACCAAAGAAAACTTTTGAAATGTGAATGAGTTCAAAAATGACTACACATAACTGGGGGAACCCTGGCTGGCTAGTAGCATTACAGGTTATATTGTGGATGTGAGGCCACCGCAATGTCACAAGTATCTGTCGATGGAAGGTTGATTACTCGATAGGTGTAGATGTTTAATAGGCACCAGCCCCAGCACTGGTCCACCACGACGAGCCAGTCGCCATTCATGCCAACCCAGAATTTTTTGTGCATGAAGGGCAGGATGGCGGTGCGCCGAGGATGGTCGAGGGGCACCATGTCGTACACCATGTCATGCAAACAATGTACCCTCGTACCGTCATAGTGCTCGTCGAACCAATAAGCAGGCTGAGGCATCAGTAGGCAGGGTTCATTCCAATGGTGAACAGTCCATTTCGTACCTTCGTTGTTGGTGATACGATTGTACAGCAGCTTGTGGCATGCGGCTAGCCTGACGTTGCTGGAAATGTCTAGACGCTGATCGATGAGGTCGACATCATTCGTGCTGAGTTGATCCCACTTGCATCGCCCGCTGAGCTTCGAATCGTCCATCACACCCAGATGGATTTAGGCGGATGCCAAGTGCGGCTGGGGTTTTCTGCAGGAGGAGGGGAGCATTAGAAGAGAGAGCGTCGGGGAGATCGTGGGCGGAGTGGGGACTGGGAAAGAAGATGGAGAGGCAAAGAAAAAACGAGGGAGGAGATTTTACTTGCTTGCTCTGTCTAGTCAACAACAGCATCGAGGACACCGCCGCCTAGACTTTACTGTATGTTAGACTAGCACGCCACACAGCTAGTAATTTGACAATACTCCTACTTACTACGTATCAGAGGTGCGGTATTGTCTAGTCACATAAGTTGGACCAGAGGGTTTTCTTTTTACAGCTTTCATTGAACATAGTGTACTAGTATTTTCAACGGAAATAGGAGGACGAACTACTAATAGTAGTAGTAGCCGCGACATGCACACATGTACTTTCATCTTGTTCCCCTACATGCAGAACTCGTAGCACAGAATGGAAAATATATAAACCGGATATAATGCACATTACGGGTGTGTCCGTGATATTTTTGGCATGTTGCATGTGTTCATATATGTTCTAGTACAAGGTACATGGAATTACACTTGTACGGTCGTCGGATTGAGGACAAATACGCCATGAGGGGGTCCTCGAGGTGTGCGGAAGAGAGGGGTGTGAGACGTACGGTGTTCCGGGACAGTGAGCACACAAGTTTACCCAGGTTCGAATCCCCTGGCTTTGGACGGATCCTACTCCTACTAGCAATCTAGTAATACGACATAGCCGGAATATGGGTTACAATGGTTTCGCCTGTGCGAGTTGAGGGTCTAAAGTATTGTGCTGTGCCCTAAAGGCTCTCCCTAGGACGGCTTATATAGATATCCGGCCTAGGGTTTACAGGAGAAATATATCCAGCTACGACTAAGAGTCAGTTATAGAGTACATCTTGAACTACAAGTAACATTATGGGCCTAAGCCGGTAACTCTTCTAGGCCTTCCCGTAGCCGGATTGGACTCCGTCTTTCTCCCTGACTGGGCCGCCCATGAAACAAAGCTCTAACCCGAAGTAGGCCACCCTGGTCAGTGAGGAACTGTGAGGATACCCGGAAAGTATATCCCCAACAGCAGCCCCCGGAGGCCTCCAAGATCCAAAGGCAGATTCATCATCGTCTAGCTTGATCTTCGGCTTGCAGAATCTTGAAGGGTTCATGAAACTTCACAACAAAAAATAAGATCCGGGTCTTTAAAAAGAAGTCGGACCTATCAGCAGGTTACTCGGATTTTCTAGCTTGATTTCAAACTAAGCCGGAACTTGGTTTCTAATGCCACTTGACACTAGTCATGGTCAAGTCACGTCATCTGACAGGCATTCCGTCAGGACGACCGTTGGTGGGTCCGCGGTTCGCGGAACAGAGGCGCCGTATCAATGTGTGCGTAGAGATCGAGGCGACGCAATCATCGCGTGGGTCCATCCCAGTTCCTTACACGACGCGTGGCGGTTACACTGTAGCATTTGCACGAATCTTGGCGCAGTTAGGTGGATATAAGGGGTTAGGATTTTCTCCTTCTCCTTCCACCAGTCTTTGTCTTTTCCTTTCCTCCCAATCTTCCTGCGCACAGAGCTCCCCGTTCCTCCCCCACAGAACTCCCAGCACTGCCACTTTTAGGTCATCTTCTTGCCGGATAAATGGCTTCATCTTCTTCCTCCGGCTTGGCGGCAGCGGCGGCAGCGGCGGCGGCGACGACGGCGGAAGTGGTGGCAGAGAAAGAGAGCTTCCGCAGGATCTGGATTCCCTGCGCACTCAACGAGGAGGGCCTCAAGAACGTGGAGAAGGAAGGGCTTCTCGCTGCCGGCAACTGGCGGAGCGGCTTCGAGGAAACCGTCCCCATCCCGTGCGATGGCGAGCGGGTCCACTTTGGCACCCACCTCGATAGAGGTTTGTCGTTTCCTCCCTCGGAGTTCTTCTTCGAGGTGATTGATCATTATGGAGTTCAACTCCATAATCTTCCTCCCAACTCTCTTTTAGAGATGAGCTCATATGCTTCGCTGTGTGAGGGCTTTCTCGGCATTAGGCCGAGTTTGACTCTTTTCCGGTACTATTTTCATGTCCGGAGAAACTCCATTACCGCTGGTGTTCCTTACATTACCGGCACTATTAGTTTTTCGGTTAGACGCGAGCGCGCATATCCCAAAATTCTAGCTAGTGACTCGGTCAAACAATGGCCAGCCACGTTTTTCTATCATAAGGATATTCGGCTCCCGGCAAAGCCACTGCTTTGCCGGATTTTGTTGACGGAGCTGCCACGGCCCAACCTTCTTGGGACGAGGCTGCTCCGGCTCTCACCGACGATCTGATCCTCGCTAAGAGGCGGATCGAATACTTGATCAAACACAAAGGTCTGAAGGGATCCGACTTGGTCCAATGCTGGGTCTCATGTCGGATCTAGCCCCTTCAGTACCACGGGGATCGACTGATGCACTCCATCACGTCATCCAAGAAAGATTCCCTCTGCATCAGCCCCAAAGCCTACACCACGCAGGGCTATATAAGCCAGATTAAGTGGTCGGTAAAGGAGCGGATCGAGAGGAGAATCCCGGAGGTTTCTCTGGATATGCACATGGCAGAAAACCCCGTAGTGCCGGTAAGTTTCTATAGTACAGATTTTATGTGTTTCAATCTTTGAGTTACATTGCAATGCTGATATGTTTTCTTATTTTCAGCTCGTTGACCTCCCCGAGTCGGAATTTGCTCCGCTCAAAGGATATCCTCCTGAGTTCTCTTAGGAGACAGAGGTGGTCCCATTGCCAGACCTTGTGCTCAAGAAGCGCAAAGCTTCGACAGTGGCTGTTGGCACAAAGAAGGTGCCTGTTGTGAAGAGGTAACTTTCAATCACAATTTCCGCCTTTGTACTTTACTCGAATTTCTTTTCGAGATGTAATGTTTCCGACTTTATAACATTCTTAGAGAAAAGCCACTCGTCAAGGGCAAAGGGAAAGGGATTCCTTCGAAGTCGCTGCGGCAGACGAAGCTTACCATAGCTTCTCCTGCCGTGGCTCCTCCGACTCCTGCCCCTCAACCTTCCACAACACCAGTGATCTCCCTGGTCACCGCAGAAGATCCAGTTCCTTCATTGGAGCCTGCGAACCTTGAGTCGCAAACTGACGTCACCATGGGTGAGTTAGGTTTAGATAAGGGTGAACCCTCTTTGGGTAATGATCCCTCAGCAGAAACCTTCGCCAAAAACCTTATCAGCAATCCGGGACTTGCTAAGTTTGGCCTGTCCCGGAAATCTGCTGAAGAAATCCAGCGGCTCGCAAGGCAATGCCTGGAGAAGAGAAATTTATCTGCCGAAGAAGAAGCGCAAGAGGCAGAGGACGTCAAGTTCTCCGACCTTCTCACCCAAGTGCGCCTTCGCGACGAGAGGATCAGAACTGGTGAGCTTCCAACAGCCCTAGTGATTCCTCTGACTCCCGCCGAAAAGGTGGCCGCTGAAGTGAACACGGGTTTGGATAAACTCACCCGCAAACAATATGTAAGTCGGAATTCCATTTCCTGTTTTTTCCATTATTTTATATCATATCCTCTAGCCCCAAGCATGAAGTAGGATATATTATCCGGGTTTATGCTTCATTAGGATGCCAAAGAATGAACTAGTGTAGCTCCCAAGGCTCGTGCTGATATTTAGCAAAAATATTAGCCCGAGTCTTAAGTAGCTTTCTGACTATGGGTATTCTGACTTACAGAAAGTATGTTCCTATAACCAGGATTTACTGAAGAATGTTTGTGATAAGCGGAGAGAGATCAAAGCTCTCCGGCTTAAAAATGCTGAACTAAAAGTAGCCAAGGATGAAGCCGAAGGTAAACATTCCGAGATTCAAACCTTGCCCTTGTATTTTCAATGTCGAATTTTTTTGAACTATTGTTTCTTTTTGGATTTACAGTGCTGGTGAAACAATCCTGCGCCATGATTGAAGATGCCGAGATCCTCAAGACCTTGGTGGTGGAGAATAAGGAGCTTCGCCAAGAGCTGGATAAGCTCAAGGTGATCATGAAAAGAGCATAGCTCAAGTCCTTGAATCCTCCTCCATGGCTACTGAAGAGCGTGATCGCAAGATCGCTGCTCAAGATAAAACAATCTCGAACCTCAAGAATGAGCTAAGAAGAGAGAGGGACCTTTCCCAGGCGCTTCGGGATGAACTCCAAAGTCTCCGGGAGGAGAAGACCAAAATTGACGACGTCATTTTCGGTATGTTCCATCTGTCTGACTTATCTTTTCTTCGACTTTCTTCAATGTCGGATATTTCTTAACTTGTTTTGTATATAGGTCCTCTGAACTTGAAGGACTCTTCCTCCACCGAGCCTCGCACCCACCGTCTTACCTAAGTCGGTGACCTGCTTCATGACTTCTGCCAATCCCTTGAGGACATTGGCGAAGCTCTAAGGATTCTGGACATGCACAGCATGTCGGATTTTCAGGTGCGAGACAAGGAAAAGGAAATGCCGCAGCTCATTCAGGATTGGAACATGTCCTACACGTGATCAGTAGCACAGAACGCTCTCACCATGGTCATGAGCCACCATGGAAAGATGGAGATATGGCAAGTGACCAGAGGGTATTCTATAGTGGACGAAGATGGCCAGGAGCAGGACATCAAGGCTATTATGGACTCCTGTGCCGGATATGGGTGTCATGTAGCTGACTTGACCAGCTACGATACTCCATTATTCAACCGCGTGGACACTCCGCATCCGCCTCCAGAAGAAACAGCAGAAATTTCTGATGATGAACGCACCACCTCGGATGTGGACATCTCAGAAAGATATCAAGGCGACGTATCCAGCGAGCCGGTAGCTCCTGCATCTCCTCCTACATCATAGATCAGAAATTTTTGTATTATTCCGGAAAAAGATGATGCGTCTATAAATATGCAATACTTTAACTTTTCTAGTGCTAAGCTTTTGATCTACTCAGCACGTTTTGGCTTTAAGTTTTTTTTGTGTGCCTGAAATGTTTACATAAGCACTTGTATTTTTTCGTCTCTACTCGTCGTTTATTTGGCTTTCCGCCTCGTCCCTTTTGTGAGCCGGCTAAACCTTCCGCCGAAAACTTTGTCGAGCAACGGAGCTCAATTGCTAAACCAGTTTAAACTCGGAAACAAAGCCAGCTTCTAGTACCAAGAATTCACTACTCTGAAAATGCCCGCATCCAGCAATCAGACAAATAACCAAAGTAAAGACTAGAAATTTTAGAGTTATACCCGAAGGTAGCAATTTTAGAATCGGAAATCTAGACCAGAACGAACATGAGCATAAAGTACTTTCAAGCATTCTGGGATTTTCGACTATGACATGATCATTTGGAAAGAAGATGGTAAAAACTTCTCAGAAAAACTTGAGGCAACCAAAACTTTTATTTCTCACAGAACATGTACATATGTCTGATTACAAAGAAGGATAAACTAAGAATAAAAGGGACGTAGCTGAGCAATATTCCATGGTCTGTCTAACTCATCCGGATTTGTACTGCCTCCAGCTCTCTTTCTCTTCTTAGTAGCAGGTCTTTCTTTGACTGGCCTCATGTTAGTTAAGTAGTATGATCCATTGTGCAATACACGACTAACTAAAAAGGGTCCTTCCCATACCGGAGAAAGTTTGTGCTTTCTTTGTTGCACAAGCCAGAGAACCAAGTCACCTTTATTGAAAGATCTATCTTGGACTCTCTAGCTATGATACTTGTGTAACTTCTGTTGATAGGCTGTAGATCTGATTTCAGCAACAACGCGAACTTCTTTGACTAAGTCGAGATCATTTTGTCGAGAAATCTCGGCATCCTCTTCAATATACGCGGCCACTCTAGGAGAAGTATGAATCAAATCACTAGGAAGAACTGCTTCTGCGCCATAGACCAAGAAGAAAGGTGTGTATCATGTTGACCTATTTGGAGTTGTTCGTAAACTCCAAATTATAGAGGGTAATTCCTCTGCCCAAGCCCCCGCAGCACGCCGTAGTGGTGCCTCGAGTCTCGGTTTTAGGCCTTGTAGGATTAAATCATTTGCTCTTTTGACTTGTCCGTTAGCTTGTGGATGTGCGACTGACGCAATGTCAAGCCAAATATTTTGCTCGTTGCAGAATTCAGCCAATTCTCCCATAGAAAAGTTACTCCCGTTGTCCGTGATAATGCTATGCGGATAACCATACCGAATTATAACATCTTCGACAAATCTTTTGGCTGTTGCTCCATCACAACTAGTGACAGGTTTAGCCTCAATCCATTTGGTGAATTTATCCACCATCACTAGGAGGTGAGTAAATCCACTTGGAGCTCGTTTAAATGGTCCTACCATATCAAGCCCCCAGACCGCAAAGGGCCATTTTATAGGTATTGTCCGCAGTTGATCAGCCGGAACATGAGCTTGCTTGGCGTACTTTTGGCAGCCTTTGCATGTCATGAATAATCGTTCGTCATCTGCTTGAGCTGTAAGCCAGAAATATCTGTGTCTAAAAGCTTTTGCCACTAAAGATTTGGCTACAGCGTGGTGACCACACTCGCCTTCGTAGATTTCTCTTAAGATTTCCACTCCTTCTTCCGGAGATACACAGCGCTGAAAAACCCCAGAAACACTCCGCTTATGGAGCTCACCTTTAACAATAGTATAGGCTTTTGCACGTCGGATAATCTGCCGGCTCAGCACCTCGTCTTCGGGTAGTTTGCCATCTACCAAATAATCGAGGTAGGGTTGAGTCCAGCTGGGAATTACAGCCAGAACTGCTATCAAAGGTGAGTCGGATTTGGTCGGATAATCCTCATCTACTCCGTTTATTAAGGGAACTTTGAGGTGCTCTAGAAAACAGCCATCCGGGACCTCTTTCTGCGCAGAACCTATCCGAGATAGTGCGTCTGCTTCCTCATTTTCTGCTCGAGGGATGTGTTGAACTTCAAACCCTTCGAACGATTTAGATAGATCATCCACGACAGCTTTATATGCTGCCATGTGTTTATTTGCATTACAAATATCCAACACTTGTTGGGCAACAAGATCCGAATCTCCGTAACACATGAAACGTCGGATGCCAATATCCTTAGCAATCCAGATTCCATGTAGCAGTGCTTCATACTCGGTAATATTGTTTGTCGCTGTGAAGTGGATCTGCAACACGTATAAAAGTTTTTCTCCTTGGGGTGATTTGAGTACCACGCTAGCCCCCGAGCCCCCTCGAGCCTTAGACCCATCGAAAAAGAGGGTCCAATATTCCGACTCAAGGAGGATCATGTTCTCCTTTGTCTCTGTCCAATCAGCGACAAAGTCAGCAAGGATCTGGGATTTGATTGATGTCCGAGGTTTATACTCAATATCAAAAGCTGAAAGCTCTATGCCCCATTTGGCAACGCGTCCTATGGCGTCACTATTGTTAATTATATCTCTCATGGGAGCTATGCTCACCACGGTAATTGGATGCTCCTGGAAGTAGTGTTGTAACTTACGAGATGCTAGAAAAATTCTGTAAGCCAACTTTTGATAGTGCGGATACCGCTGTTTTGATTCCGTCAGGACCTCGCTGACAAAGTAAGTCGGACGCTGCACCAAGTGTTCCTGATTTTCCTCTGGTCTCTCCACTACCATGACGATACTAACGACCTTATTTGTCACAGCAAGGTAGAGCAACATCGGTTCCTTAGGTTCCGGTGCTGCAAGGATAGGAGCAGATGAGAGTACTCTCTTCAGATCTTGTAAAGCAGCTTCAGCTTCGTCAGTCCAAACAAAATCCTTGGTCTTTTTCAGGAGTTTGTATAATGGTGCGGCTCTTTCAGCAAGCCGGCTTACAAATTGATTGACCGCAGCAACGCAACCAGTTAATATTTGTACGTCCTTCAGGCGAGTTGGCCTAGAAATATTGAGTATAGCCTTGATTTTGTCTCGGTTCACCTCTATGCCTCTTTGAGACATGATGAAACCTAACAATTTTCCGGTTGGTATTCCAAAGAAGCATTTCTTCGGGTTGAGCATGATGTTGTATTTTCGTAGATTGGCAAATGTCTCCTCCAAGTCGGAAATTAGTGTTTCCTTCTTTTTGGACATCACCGCGATATCATCCACATATGCATGCACATTGCGTCCGAGTTGGTCGTGGAGGCAACGCTGCATCGTGCGCTGGTACATAGCTCCTGTGTTCTTTAGCCCAAAGGGCATCGTAACAAAACAGAAGGTTCCTAAAGGGGTTATGAATGAAGTTTTGACTTTGTCAGATTCCTTCATCCAGATTTGGTGATAGCCGGAATATGCGTCCAGAAAACAGAGGAGTTCCGAGCCTGCCGTAGAATCGATAACTTGATCAATTCTAGGCAGAGCGAACGGATCTTTTGGACAAGCCTTGTTCAAGGCAGTATAATCAACACACATCCTTAAATCAGTGGCGTCCTTTTTAGGGACCATTACGGGATTGGCCGACCACTCAGTGTGGATGACCTCTTCTATGAATCCGGCTAACTCGAGCCGCGCTAGTTCCTTAGCTATTGCCTTACACTTTTCGTTGCCAAACTGTCGCAGGGACTATTTGACGGGTTTAGCGTTCGGGTTTACATTTAGAGAGTGCTCCGCAAGTTCCCTAGGTACTCCGGTCATGTCAGATGGCTGCCATGCAAAGATATCTTGATTTGCTTGGAGGAACTTGACGAGCACGCTTTCCTATGCGCTACTTCGGCCTACGCCTATCTAGGTCACCTTGGAGGGGTCATCATCCTTCAACGGCGCTTTCTTCGTCTCTTCCGATGCCTTGAACTCCGGATTTGGCTTTGTCACCTCCTTCTTCGTTGTAGGCATCTCGGATGGATCTATGCTCTTCTTGATCTCCTGGTACTCCTGGGCGTGCAGCACGGATTCTGCAAAGGCGGCATTTCCATCCTCGCACTCTCGCGCTTTCTTCGGGTCTCCCCTGATGGTGATCATGCCGTTGGGACCTAGAATTTTCATCATATTGTAAATGTAACACGGACGAGCCATAAAAGCCCAGTAAGCCGGACATCCGAATATAGCGTGGTATGCGCTCTTGAATGGGACCACTTCGTAAGAAAGTGCCTCCGTCGGATAGTTCTTTGGAGTTCCAAAGGTAACATCCAATGTAATCTCTCCCAGGGAATTAGCTTGTCTTCCTGGGACAACTCCGTGAAAGATCACAGAGCTATGGTTTAGCTGGGTTTCCGAGATCTTCATGCGGCGTAGCGTTTTGACATAGAGAATATTGATGCTACTACCATCGTCCATGAGGGTCTTGGAGAAACCATAACCGTCAATAAGTGGGTTGACGATTAAGGCGTATTTTCCTTGCCTGTGCAGCTTAGGCAGATGATCAGCGCGGTCAAATGTGATTGCCACTTCCGACCAGTCCAGATATTGAGGGACAGCCGGAACTGTTGCATTGAGCTCGTTGAGAACTGCTTTCTTGACCTTTGCTGGTTGAGATCCGAGGAAGGTGACGTAAGTGTCCTTCTTGGTGGGAAAAGTTTTCTTCCCTTCCGGCTTGGGATTTGAAGTATCAGCTTCCTCCATGTCGGAATCTTCCTTGGTCTCTTTGTCTTTTATGGGATTCTTCATTCCCTTCTTCCACTTGGCTTTGTATCCCGCGGTATCATCTCGCTTGATGTCGTCATTAAAACGACATTCAGCGTTGGTGTGGGATGAGCCCCCATTGGCGTCTAAGTGTTGCACACATGGGTTATTGGCAATGTCGGCCCAAGAGTAGGTTTTGCCTGGTTGCTGTTCTCCTCTACCTTGGACCCTTCAAGTCCCACGGCCACGCCCGCGGCCTCCGCCACGTCCTCCTCGTCCTCCAGACCCGGAAAGAGTAGTAACCACCTCTGTTTCCACGTTGGGTTTTTCTTCCGAGGTATTTTTGCGCTTCTGAGCTTGTTGCTTTGGTTGTCTTGCTGACTGAGGCACAGCTAGGACATTAAGTAATCCCTCTGCATCGTCATCAGCATCTGCATACTTGCTCGCTGTTTCTATCATCTCTCCCAAATCAGTGACCTTGTCATACTTCAAGCGATGACGTAGTAGACCAATTGGGAGTCCTGCGATGAAAGCTTCAATCGTGGCTTGATCGTTTACTCCTTCACATGAGTTCTTGGTGTTGATCCATCATCCGAGGTAATCCTGACAAGTTTCTCCGGCTTTCTGGGTGTAACGATGTAGGTCTCCGACCGAACAGGGCCTCCGATATGTGCCTTCGAAATTCCGAAGGAACGCACTTTGCATGTCATACCAGTTATGGATGGTGTTCTCCGGAAGTTCATTGAGCCATAATCGCGCCGTCTTCCACAACATAAGCGGAGGATATCGGGTTGCGACCAGGCTGTTTCCGCCTTTGGCGATGCAGCAAGCTTGGAAAAATCCTGTAGCCAAGTATCTGGCCGAGCAATGCCATCGTAGGCTTGGATATGCCTTGAGATAGCAAATCCTTTCGGGAATCTTGTAGCTCTGATGCGTGGTCCGAAGCACTTTGGGCCCACGTACATGTCATCGTTTTCATAGCGCCGCACCTCTATGTTGGAATTGATCCTGTGCGTTGCGTCGCTCGGGGATAGAGATCGTCCCAAATGTCGGCTGTGGCTGCGGTGCCTTGGAGCCGGACTTCGGCTTCTGCCACCACCTCCTCCGCCACGTCTTCCTCCTTGTCCCCCTTGGGGGCCATTGTGATGACTGCTTGGTGGAGAGGGTGGGGCAGCTAAATTGTTTCCGGATGATCGTCTGCCTCTGTCCGGAATGTCATTATTCCGGTTCCGGGGAGGATCTTGACTACGACGAGCCCCCTGCCGGCTTGTGCCAGCATGGTTTCCGTCATTCCTTCGTCCGTCGTTCCCACCACGATGAGGCTCAGCCGGACGGCTTGCATGTTTAGGAGGCTAGCCCATGCCAGATTTGTGCGACATTGGTCAGAATTCGAGACCAGTTTTTGACTTTCGGACAGGGTGACCTTTTGCTGCTCCAGTCCCTTGTTGAGTAGTTTAATACCCAAATGGATCTCCTCCGGTCCTGGATTAGCCAATAGAATTTCTCGGGCCGCCACGGTATTCTATACTGGGGTTGGGTAAACCCAATCTCCAGTGCTATATTTCCGTGGCTTCCCCATCACATCTCCAAAAAGGACGGCACGGACACGTGGGAATTGGTCGTCATTGGTGTGACGCTTCCGTGTCTTCTGATGCAACTCAGACATCTAGTCCTTAGTTGACATGCGTTTCTTCTCCACCTCGATGTTTTTGGCTTCATCGAGGAGTTGTTGACGACGCGCTTCTAGGGCTTGCGCCCTTTCGTCCAGCTCATCCGCAGTAAGTTCTGCGGCTGTAGGGATAGGTGTGGTTAATGCAGCATCGATGAGTTTACACGCACCTTCGGTGATCACGTGTCCATGCACCGATGCTTCTTTTTTCGGCTCTTCTGGGATAAGTCCTCCATCCAAGTCTTCCTCGTATTCCTCGGCAATCACCTCCTCTGTTAGAGGGTCTTTTGCCGGGGTCTTGTTCTTCTTATTCCTCTTCTTTGCCTTCTTGGCAGCGCCGGTAGCAAAGACGGCTTTGGGTCCGTTTCCCAGAGTCAAGCTCTGATCGGTACTTTCGGACATCTGGACTTCGGGATTATCTCCAACGTCCATGTCATCCTGCGCTTTGGGAGAGTGTTCCTCGGATCCTTCATCCATGGGTTCTCCTTCTTCTGCAGCTTTGGAGTTGTACTCCTCTTCATATTCCGCGAAGAACTTTCGGAAATCTGCTGACATCATAGATTCATCCGAGGATGCGCGAACGTTGGCGTTTGTTCCAATTGCCTCCAGCATAGAGTCGGTGTTTTCTCCAGCATCGGCAGAGCCGGATCCGGATCCCACGTATCCGACGAAGTGCGACGCGTGCCTCCTGAGGTACCTGCAGCTTTCGCGATCAGCCATGTCGAAACTTTTGATGGTCTCGAGGATTGCATTTGCGAGTTGAGGGTCCGACAAGTTTAACCAGGTTTGAATCTGCTGGCTTTGGACGGATCCTACTCCTGCTAGCAATCTAGTAATACGACAGAGCCAGAATATGGGTTACAATGGTTTCGCATGTGCGAGTTGAGGGTCTAAAGTATTGGGCTGTGCCCTAAAGGCTCTCCCTAGGACGGCTTATATAGATATCCGGCCTAGGGTTTACAGGAGAGATCTATCCGGCTACGACTAAGAGTCAGTTACACAGTACATCTTGAAGTACAAGTAACATTATGGGCCAAAGCCGGTAAGTCTTCTGGGCCTTCCCGTAGCCGGATTGGACTCCGTCTTTCTCCCTGACTGGGCCGACCGTGAAGCAAAGCTCTACCCGAAGTGGGCCACCCTGGTCAGTGAGGACTGTGAGGATATCCGGAAAGTATATCCCCAACATGTACAGCATGCAACCGCGCAGCAAAATGAGAGACATGGAAGGACACCAGATTTCGCTCAAGTCAGGCAACATGCATGACTTTGTGTGGCTCTGATTCATTGATATGTGGGCCCTATTAAGGTCGGCTCCACCTGCCAGTGAGAATCTGCATGCACCATGCGCTTGGAGCCACTACGTACGTCCATGACAGAAATTACAATTTGTAACTAGCTGCACCAGCAACATGCAGTTGCATGTGGCACTTCCAAGTTTTCAGAAAATGTGAAATAAATCATGATCATAGATCATATTTATATAGTTCATCTATAAATTTCCATCCCAAAAATATTACTAGTGTATGGCCTGGCCACCACAAAATGAACAAATAAACACAAGATATTGTTCGCTTAGGTTTTTTATTTTTCATTGACACAGGTCACATAAGATCTTATTTTGGGACCGAATATTGTAGATGCACAAAATACAACATAGCCATGTTCCGGATTTATTTCACATTTTTTGAGAACTCGAAAGTGCAACAAATAATAAAGGGGTGCAGGCGCAACGAGTTGCAGAATATTCAACCCGCACTGACTAAAACTATGGCTAGCATACAGAAGGAGTTTGATCAAATCGCAGGCCTTTCACTACATTGCGGAAAAATGAGTGTTAGAGTACAGCAAGTTAACGGCTGAGGCCATACGATACAAATAAGGCGAAGGAAATAATTTAAGATACGCAAATCCCTATACCATATGATCTCCCTTGAACCGTTAATTATGCCGGTTCCAATCCTTCACGTTCGCCAAGCTTGGGATGGACCACAACGGAGTCTGTCGCTAATTACAGCCAATGTTTTTTTAGGAAAATTCCAGCCAATGTTGGTTGAGAAACCAACATAAGTGTCTGAAGCATTCATACTGATGCGGCATATTTTAGGACAAATATTAAATCCACCGAGACTAACTGCATGCGGCGAGGTGTATACACAGTTGCTCCTCGTTAGATCTCCAGGGCCAAGTCCTGCCGCGCCAACTAGAATGGTAATTGGATAGTTCAATCCAAGGAAGATAGAAAATGCTCCAAGGTCTAAAACCCTCCGCCATTGCCTCGGTGGAAGTAACCTACTAGTGTCAATCGAGAACACATGGCAGCAAAACCCAGTAGAATAAGTGTGAATATTGCGGCCATGATGATAACCAACATTTTCAGCCACAGTATAAGTAGTGTCATACCGCCTAGCACTAACGCCCACAGTATTGATCAAAATAAGGCTACCACCATTAGGAGATCTTGCTAACCACCACAGATCATGACTATACTCATGATTACCGTATAATTCAGGTGGCCCTAGAAGACGCACGGGACCTTAGAAGGAAGCACATTTAGAGGTCAGCTGAGCAAAATTTGAGTGATGAAGCTTGAAAATTTAAGGATGGAAATTTTACCACATGCCCGAGGATCCCATGCATAAACATTGCCAATCTGAGTTACAGCATAGACAACTTCATTATGGATAATTGCATCATGGTAGCTGAACATGCTGAACTGGTTCTCAAGAACCATCCACATACCATGAGAACCATCAAGGAAGGCAATTACCGTGTCGATGATGGCCAGGACAGAGAAATCTTTATAGTTCCTAGCAATTGTGGGAACTCGGCAAATGGCTATCTTCAGTAGATTAGTAGGCTGACCAACCGAGATAAACTTAAGTACCTCGGGTGTGGCCTCAAAATCGAAGATTGCTGGTATAGGAATCTGACGATGAGTGAACACATTCACAAGCTCCCAGTTCCAGGCGAGGCCAACAGTGGCGATCCAATCTCCATGGGCGCCTGCCCACTTCTTACCCTCACAATCTGGCATCACAGCATCGGAGGAGGACCTGTCCAGCGGCGTCAGCTCGCACAAGGTCCACCCAAACTTCTTCTGTGGCTTCTGCTTGCCCTTGCCGCAATAGTAGCTTCCCCTGTAGAACTGCTTCATGTGATTGTCGCGGTAGAAGACATTATACTCACGCGGTACCTCAGTTGAGTGAGAGTGAAGAACACAGGGGATACCAAACGGATGAGATTTCGATAAGGATGCGCTATGTGTTGCTGAGTAAGGATAACGTTAGCAGCAGGCAGCGAGGCTCGCGGCGGTGATGACGTTGCATCTAGCAGAGATTTCTTCAAGGGGGCCATTGGAAAACACCCTAGAAGTGTCACTATCATCCATCAATTGGGCTATCCCGAGGAAGAGCTCGAGCAGGTGGGGGCGATGGCGTTTGGTTTTGATTGGGGGTTTTGGAGGAGAGAGCGAGCGACAGCTGGCAGGGCGAGACGAAAAATAGTCTATCAAACTAGGTGCCGGAGCTGATCCTAAAGCGGCATGGTGGCATTAGCGCGTGCCTGTATTGGTGTGCGAGTGGTAATGGCCGTCGCCGGAGGTGAAGTGAGGATGGAGATCAAGTCAAAGAGAAATACGGAATGAAATAAAACCAAGTGTGCCTTCTTTCTCTCTGTTAAATATACAGTGCCTATCAAACTAGGCTACGGAGATGCTCCGAAAGCGGCATGGCGGCGTTGGCATGTGCTAAAGGTGGGCGAGTGGGGATCAGCGAGAAGATGGAGAGTAAGAGGACAAAGAGCAAGGAAAATACTAGAATAGATCGATTGAAATCGTACCGCCTACTGAGGTGGTTTTTCTCTCTTCTCTGTGTTTCCTGGTGCCTATCGAGTAAATAGGTTAGGCCTTTCTAGGAGTAGTACAGCATAAGCTAGCCTAGCAAGGGATGGAGTTGTATTGTCCACTCAATTAAATGGCCATGGCAGAGAAACGGTTTGGAGAATACTCGGAGCTCCTCTTGCCGAATGTAATAATCCTTGGATCTTCTACATTCATCATCTTGTGTAGTCACATTTGGAACAAGTACAGTACTACTGTACTACTACTACTGTAACTAATAAACACATAAAGGTTCCACCAGTAATTAAGGAACCAAAACTGTAATACTACTACTCTCGAACTCTTGTGTAGTACAACAACAAAATACTCACAAAATGGGATACCAATACGGCTGTACCATCTGTACACCCACACGCTGCCACCTCAAATAAGCTTGCCTGCCATACCGCCAATTTCCTCTCCCCTGTCGGCCTCTACGCCCCTATTACCGGACCCAAAATCAAACATCTCTCAGTTCAATAAAGAAAAAAGTCGATAATCTCTCAAAAAAAATCAACCATCCACCAAAAGAAAATCTATTGTCTAATGCTTCCCTTTCATTATGAATGGATGGTCGCAATTGCTCCAGCGCCACGCAGGAGTAGTAGTCGTCTAAGCTACTGGTTGTAGCTCCGCAAAAGCATGAACTTGGAAGAAGATCGACGATATACAATACCAAATCAACAAGTTAGTGGCTTTATCCGTCTGACCAGTGAGAGCAGACACGATGGTGAAGAGCTTGAAGCGCAGCGGAACAGGTGCCTTTAAGGCATACAGTATGTACACCTCCGTTCCGATTTAGGATGGTCACATAGTGCTAAATAACTTAGACTTCTCTACTAACTTGCACATGTACCTTCATCATAGTGGGTAACAACATGTGTGTAGTATCACGCAAAGGCCTAATTAGTTAGGTTGTACTCCCTCCGTTTAGAAATATAAGACATTTTAGTTTCGTAAATCGAATGTATCTAGACGTCTTTTAGTGTATGGGTTTGTAGAGGTTAAGAGTGAACCTATACACTAAAAGGCGTCTAGATACATTCATCTCACAAAGCTAAAGCACCTTATATTTCTCAACGGAGGGAGTAGAATCACATATACTACTAGTCTTGGTATGTGTGATGTTATGGTAACTAGCTAAGTTATTACGTCACTTTCTTTTTTCATTAATTAACTCTAAAAAGACATTTAATTCGAGACAAGTATCTACGCATACTTGTAGCTCAAGTTTGTCAAGATGAAAATCTTAGGAAGAAGTTGAACCTCTTGTCAAAACTCTCTGTGGTTTCAGATACAGAGTATATTAATTGATTTTTCGATGGGTGCCTCTAAAAGCTTTTTCTTAAAACTTTCAAAGCAACCTACAATTTACTTATAGTTAAAATTTGGCCTAATTCTGATGAATCTACATAGAGTCATTCAAGTGGCGGAGTTAGCTAGGAAGTTTGAAAACTCATAAAACATAGGAATCATTAGTACAATATGTTGGTCCACTATATACACTAGTAAGTTGCATGTGCCTTGCACGTGAGATTCAGATAGTAGACGTATGACATATCATCACTATATACAATTATAATTGGTAAAGAACAAAAAATTATAAATTCGATCAACATCTATAAAGTATGGGTGTATATTTAGTCCTTGTACTTTGTAACATCTTGTAGAAGTCAAAGATTATTAGCTACCTAACACATGAAATTTTTGATAACATGGTCTAGAGAAACGAGGGAGAAGATTCTAGTATGATGGAGAAGTGTGTTTTGAGGTTTGTTCATAGCATTCATTATGCCGAAGACTATCAGTAGAATCTTCCAGATGCTAGAATGGAAAAGAAAATCCAACGGCTAGAAAAGCTGGGATTCGCGAGTCTTGATCCAATGGTCAACATTCAAAGCTATTCGTACACTATATAGTGGTTTCTAATGAATACTATCAATAGAATCTTCAAGATGCTAGAATGGAAAAAAAGATCCAACGACTAGAAATATTTGGATTCGTGAGTCTTGATCCAACGGTCAATATTCAAAGTTGTTTATACACTATATATTGGTAAGATCATGTAAAAGTCAATGCTTATTAGATACTAGTAAGTTGCACATGAGACTCAGATAGTAGACGTATGATATATTATCACTATATAAAATTATAATTTGTAAAGCACAAAAAATTATAAATTTGATCAACATCTATAAAGTATAAGTGTATATTTGGTCCTTGTACTTTGTATCATCATGTGTAGAAGTCAAAGATTATTAGCTACCTAACACATGAAATTTTTGATAAAATGGTGTATAGAAACAAGGGAGAAGATTCTAGTATGATGGAGAAGTATGTTTTGAGGTTTGTGCATAGAATTCATTATGCCGAAGTCTATCAATAGAATCTTCTAGATGCTAGAATGGAAAAGAAGATCTAGCAACTAGAAATGCTAGGATTCACGAGTCTTGATCCAACGGTCAACATTCAAAGTTATTCGTACACTATATAGTGGTTTGTAATGAAGACTATCAATAGAATCTTCAAGATGCTAGAATGGAAACAAAGATCCAACGACTAGAAATGTTAGGATTCGCGACTCTAGATCCAACGGTCAATATTCAGTAAGTTGTTTGTACACTATATAGTGGTAAAGTTAACGATTATTAGCTACTAGTAAGTTGCACAGGAGACTCCGATAGTAGACGTATGACATATCATCACTAGATAAAATTATAATTGGTAAAGCACAAAAATTATAAATTTGATCAACATCTATAAAGTATGGGTGTATATTTGATCCTTGTACTTTGTATCATCATGTAGAAGTCAAAGACTATTAGCCACCTAACACATGAAATTTTTGATAACATGGTCTAGAGAAACAAGGGAAAAGATTCTAATATGGTGGAGAAGTGTGTTTTGAGGTTTGTGCATAGCATTCATTATGCCGAAGATTATCAATAGAATCTTCTAGATGCTAGAATGGAAAAGAAGATCCAACGGCTAAAAATGCTGGGATTCGCGAGTCTTGATCCAACGGTCAACATTCAAAGTTATCCATACACTATATAGTGGTTTGTAATGAAGACTATCAATATAATCTTCAAGATGCTAGAATGGAAAAGATGATCCAACGACTAGAAATGTTGGGATTCGCGAGTCTTGATCCAATGGTCAATATTCAAAGTTGTTTTTACACTATATAGTGGTAAGATCATGTAGAAGTCAACGATTATTAGCTACTAGTAAGTTGTACGTGAGACTCATATAGTAGACGTATGCCATATCATCACTATATACAATTGTAATTGGTAAAGCACAAAAAATTATAAATTTGAGCAACATTTATAAAGTATGGGTGTATATTTGGTCCTTGTACTTTGTATCATCATGTAGAAGTCTAAGATTATTAGCTACCTAACACATGAAATTTTTGATCACATGCATGGTCTAGAGAAACAAGGGAGAAGCTTCTAGTATGATGGAGAAGTGTGTTTTGAGGTTTGTGCATAGTATTTATTATGCTGAAGACTATCAATAGAATCTTCTAGATGCTAGAATTGAAAAGAAGATCCAACGGCTAGAAATGTAGGGATTCGTGAGTCTTGATCAATCGGTTAACATTCAAAGTTGTTCATACACTATATAATGGTAAGATGAGATAAGATACTAGAGTTGCACGTGCCCTACACGTGAGGCTCAGATAATAGATGTCTGACATATCATCACTATATAAAATTATAATAGGTAGAGTGGAAAAATATAAATTTGATCAACATCTATAAAGTATGGGTGTATATTTGGTTCTTCTACTTTGTTTCATCATGTCTAGAAGTCAAAGATTATTAGCTACCTAACACTTGAAATCTTTGGTAACATGGTGTAGAGAAATGAGGGAGAAGATTCTAGTATGATGGAAACGTGTGTTTTGAGGGGTTTATACATATTGCATTCATTGTGTTCAAGACTATCAATAGAATCTTCTACATGCTAGAATGGAAAAGAAGATCCAATGGCTGGAAATGTTCGGATTCGCGAGTCTCGATCCAACGGTCAATATTCAAAGTTATTCATACACTATATAGTGGTAAGATAAGATGTCTAAAACCATGGCTTGTGGCATTCAGATCCATACTCTTTAGACTGTCTTTACAGAAAGGAACAATCTCGTCGTCACTCGGAAAATTAAGAATGATATTTCCTGATATTTGGAAACTCACATCGACGACATTGTTTACTACAAGAATATGCACCTGTCTACCTCCGAAAAGACAATTAACTCAAGAGCAATCTATTGCATTTACTTGTAGCTCAAGTTTGATATAATTTCATTAACTTGTCAAGATGCAAAATCTTAGCAAGAAGTTGAACTTGTTGTAAAAACTATCGGTGGTGGTTTGTGATATATTAAATCAGCCCCCAATGGTTACCTCCAAAAAAACATAAAACTCTCAATGCAACCTACAATTTACTTGTAGTTCAAAATTGACCTAATTTCAATAAATCAACATAAAATCAATTTCAAGTGGGCAAAGTTAGCTATAGGAATAAGTTTGAAAACTCATAAAACGCAGGAATGATAAGTACAACATGAGGTTCCACTATATATGTCTGAAAGCTTGGCTTGTGGTGTTCAGGTCCATATCCTTCGACCTTTTTTTACGAAAACAAACAATAACTCATCATCACTCAGAAAATTGAGAATGTTATTTCCTGATAGTTGGAAACTCACACCGGCTGTACTGATTACTACAAGAAGATGCATCCATCTACCTCCAAAGAGAGATTTAATGAAATAAAAATCTATCGCGCTTACTTGTAGCTCAAGTTTGAGCTAATTTTCCATTAAATTGTCAAGATGAAAAATCCTAATTAGAAAGGAGTTAAAAACCTATTGTCAAAACTCTCGGTTGTTTTCTGATATATTAACTGAGCCCCCAATGGGTACACCTCCAAAAGTTTTTTGTAATTCTTTAGATGCAACCTACAATAATTTAGTTGTTGTAGTTCAAGTTTGACCAAATTTTGATAAATATAGGCATGAAGTCATTCAAGTGGGGCAAAGTTAATTAGCTATATAGGGAGTTTGAAAAATCATAAAACATGGGAATCGTAAGTAAAACCCGTTGGTCCACTTAATATGTCTAAAATCTTGGCTTATGGCATTGAGATCCATATTCTTCAGACTTTCTTTACATAAAAGAACCATCTCGTCATCACTCGGAAAACTGAGGATTTTCTTTCCTCGTAGTTAGAAACTCACACCGACGACATTGTTTACTAGAAGAAGATGCACCCATCTACCTACGAAAATACATTTAATTCAAGAGCACTCTATTGTGCTTACTTGCAGCTCAAGTTTGATCTGATTTCGTTAAATTGACAAGAAGTAACTAAAGTGTGCAAAGTTTGCCAGGAAGCTTGAAAAATCCTAGTACTAAAAACTTGGGCATTACGTATAAGAAATCGTTGGTCCAGTTTGTGTGATAATTCGGGTGGTTGCATTTTATTTTAACTATGGTATGTCTCGTAGGACATAGGTGCTTGAGAGTTAACACGATCGATGGAAGTACAACTTACATCAAGGACCTCATAAAAATGAAAATTGCATCCAAGTCCGTCCATTTAACACAATGACCCTAAAACTGAATAATGAAGTGTGTGTGTTTTGTGGTTTGCGCATACTAGCGTTCATCATGCTAAAGACTATCAATAGAATCTTTCTCGGTGCTAAGGGAAAATAGAAGATCTAACGGTTAGCAATGTTTGGATTTGCAAGTCTTGATCCAGCGGTCAATGTTCGAAGTTAATTCGTACACTATACAATGGTGGTATGGTATTGTAGAGATAAGACAAGATAAAGATAAGATAAGAAGTACCGTGAATGGCCGATCTAATGGTTCGTCTCGTAGGAGCGAGGTGCTTGAGAGTTAAGATGGTGAGTGGAAGTACAAGTTACATCAAGGACCTCATAAAAATGAAAATTGCATCCAACAAGTCCGTGCATTTAGCACAAGGACCCTTAAACCGAGTAATGAAGTACTATGTGTTTTGAGGTTTGTGCATACTAGTGTTCATCGTGCTAAAGACTATCAGTAGAATCTTTCTAGATGCTAAGAATGGAAAAGAAGATCCAACGGTTAGCAATGTTTGGATTTGCCAGTCTTGATCTAACGGTCAATGTTCAAATAAGTTAATCCCTACACTATGTAGTGGTGGTATGCATGGTATTGTAAGAGATAAGAGACAAAGGTAAAGGTAAGATAAGAAGTACTCCGAATGGCTGATCTAATGGTAGGTCTCGTAGGAAGCGAGGTGCTTTCAGAGTTAACACGGTAGGTAGAATTACAAATTACATCAAGGACCTCATAAAAAATGAAAATTGCATCCAAGTCCATGCATTTAGCACAAGGATGACCCTGAAACTAAGCAATGAAGCGTGTGTTTTTAGATAGAGGTTTATGTATACTAGCGGTCATCGTGCTAAAGACTATTAGTAGAATATTTCTAGATGCTAAGAATGGAAAAGAAGATCCAACGGTTAGCACTGTTTGGATTTGCCAGTCTTGATCCAACGGTCAATGTTCAAAGTTAATCCGTACACTATATGTAGTGTGTGGTATGGTTCGGTATTGTAAGAGAGATAGGAAAAGATAAAAATAAGATAATAAGAAGTACTACGAATGGCCGATCTAATGGTTGGTCTAGTAGGTGCGATGTGCTGAGAGTGAACACGGTCGGTGGAAGTACAAGTTACATATCAAGGACCTCATAAAAAATGAAAATTACATCCAAGTCCATGCATTTAGCACAAGGACCCTAAAACTGAGCAATGAGGTGTGTGTTTTGAGGTTTGCGCATACTAGCGTTCATCGTTCTCATCAAGACTATTAGTAGAATCTTTTTAGATGCTAGGAATGGAAAAGAAGATCCAACAGTTAGCCAAATGTTTGGATTTGCGAGTCTTGATCCAACTTCTCGTCAAAACTCTAGTAACCTAAAATTTACTTATACTAGTTCAAATCTGACCTATTTTCGATAAATCGACATAAAGTCATTCAAGTGGGTGGAGTTAGGTAGGCAATTTTGAATTGGATCCATAGTGCCAATCATGACCGTTGGGCTATTAGATCCAATGGTTCAGAGTAGTTGGATTCGTGTTGAACAGTATCTAGAGCAAACTCCACCATTTTCTAGATAGCTATTATTAATATACTTAATGTATGCCTTTTTCTTTAACAAGACTATTCGTTAATAACAACTTAATGTTCGTTAAATCACATTTCATACAGTATATACGAGTGTGGCACGCGCTTGTGTGTGTGTGTGCGTGCGTGTGTGTACATGTGAAAACTTTGGCTTGTGGCATTTATTTAGATCAATATTCCCCGGACTTCCTTTACAGGAGAGAATGATCATGACATCACTCGGAAAATTGAGAATGTCCTTTCCTGGTAGTTGGAAACTCACACCGACGAGATTGTTTACTACAAGAATATGCACCCATCTACCTCTGAAAAGACAGTTAATTCAAGAGTAGTCTGTCATCCTTACTTGTAGCTCAAGTCTAACTTAATTTCATTAAATTGATGCAAAATCTTAGCAAGAAGTTGAACCGTACCTATATATCATCAAAACTCTTTGTGGTTTCCCATATATAAATTGACCCCTCCCCCCGATATATATGGGTACCTCCAAGAGCGATATTTCGTCAAACTTTAAAAGCAACCTACAATTTACGTGTGGCAGTTCAATTTGTACCTAATAATTTCGATAAATCGGCATAAAATCAATCAAGTGGGCGAAGTTAGCTAGAAAGTTTGAGAACTCATAAAACATGGGAAATCGTAAGTACAACATGTTGGTCCACAATATATGTTTGAAAACTTGCCTCATGTGTCATTCAGATCCATATTCGTCAGACTTGCTTTACGGGAAAGAACAATCTCGTCATCACACTCGGAAAATTGAGAAAGTTCTTTCCGGAGATAGTAGGAAACTCATAGTGATGGAATTGTTTACTACAACAAGATGCACCTATAGACCTCCGAAAAGACATTTTAATTCAAGAGCAATCTATATCACGCTTAATTGTAGCTCAAGTTTGACCTAATTTTGTTAAATTGTCAAGATGCAAAATCTATCTTAGTAAGAAGTTAAACCTATTGTCAAAACTCTTGGTGTTTTGTGATATATTATTAATTGACCCCTCGATGGGTACCTCCAAAAGCTTTTTCGAAAAACTTTCAAAGCAACCTACAATTTTCTTAGACACGAGGCTAGTAAATTTCTAAGCTACGTATAGTAAGGGCATGTGCAGTGTCTAGAGGTAGCTATGAAAACTACTTTTGGTCCAGCATTTAGAACTGAAGTGGGTCCACACAACCATGCTAAAAAGAAAAACAGATTGTTATCCACTGAATAGTGGGCCCTCCCAATTGATTCTCTTAGACATAAGTCTAGCATTAGAATCACCTTGAAGAATCTTTGTGTTAGCACTACCCACTCCACCTTAAGATATATGTTTAAGACTTGACACCGTGCTTGCTTTGATGTTTGGGGCCAATGGGCTCACTACCGTGGGGCCCCATTATTATTAGTGGTCTAGTTATATCCTATAGCAGCCAACGAATGTTAGATCTAACTCCTCTAGCTCTTCCTTCTCGACGAAGCCTCGATGCTCGGCTTTGAAGGATGGTTACGATGGCAGCAGGTGCCTATGGTGACTTCGTCAAGCTTAAGCCCCCCCCCCCACCGGACAGTCTGAAGACACAATTATCGGAGGTGCTCATAGGGGTAGGATGTGCGTTCATGCGTTCATAGGGGTGAGTGTGTGTATGCATTTGTGAGCGTGTGCATTTTGTAGTGGATTTTCGCAAAAATGAAAGAGATGGGCCTTCCATTTGTCTTAAGTTTTGCTTGGTTTTACCAAAGTAATTATAATGGTCACTTGTGTCTAGGATCTATGGGCTCACTACCGAGGGCCACATTATTAGTGGTTCAATTACATCCCATAGCAGCCAACAAATATGAGCTCCATCCCCCTAGCACTTCCTTCGCCACGAAGCCTCGGCGCTCGACTTTTAAGGATGGTTATGAGGGTAGTGAGAGGTGACGTTCCCGTCAATATATAGCGAGGTGCCTATGGTGACTTCGTCAAGATCAAGCCCCGCGGGATCAGTGTCAAGATCCAGTATTTCTGAAGTGCTCATAGATGTAGGGTGTGCATACCTGCATTCATAGTGGTAGTGTGTGTACGCATTTGTGAGCATCTCCATTTTGTAATGGGTTTTAGCAAAAAGAGAGGGGGGCCTTTGGTTTATTTATTGAGTTTTGATCTATTTTCCAAAAGTACTCCATGTAATGCAAGTCAAACTAGGTGAGTGATGTTTGGGGGACCACAGGCTCTCTAGCGCGGGTCCCAGTTATCAGTGGTCGAGTTAAATCCAATACGGAGTAGTACCCAACGAATGTGAGGACCGGATCCCCTACCTCTTCCTTCCCCATAAAGCCTCTACTCTAGGCTTTGAAGGCGCGCTCTTTTTTTGAGCAATGTCGGCAGATTCAGTCATGTCGGTCCGGCGACCAACGGGGGATCTTGATGCGCAAGGCGGACAGGTTTGGGTAAGTATGCTAGAGTTCACGGTCTCAGTTTATTTTCTCTAATTTAGCTTATGGGTTCTCTCCTTTGGGGTTTTTTCTCTATTCTGCCCATCTCGATCGTCGATGTTTCCTGGGTTCAGATGCCAGCACGAATGGTAGACGCGGAGTGGTACGACATCATTACCGATGTGGATCTCCGGCTTTGGTGTGACTACGCCTTGGCGCCCCGTCGGCGTGTCGTGTTCGGGGGAACGAACTTCAGCCCCAGGTTCTTGGGTTGTAACTACGAATGTGAGAGCTACATGTTCGTCCACTGGGTAGATCTACCGCACTCACTTTCGCTGCAGTGCACGATGATATCGCTATGGTTACAGCTCGAGGTTTGCGATGACCTCGAAGAGGAGGAGCAGGAGCGCCATCAGATGCATGCCGAGGAGATGGCTGCAGAGTTAACGGATGTCTCCAACTCACTGCACTCAGTCGTAAATAGGATAGATGCTCTTAGATTTGGGTAATTAGCGCTGCATATTAGGTTCTTAACCAAGTATGGTCTGCAATCTAGATATCTAGCATGCTCATGATGCTTTTGGTGGCTGGCTATAGATTCCACTAATAATTAAGTAATCCCCTTTTATTTACTAGTACTCACCATCTCATAGTACTGCCACGTTAAATTACACTACGTTAATTAATATGGGAGTAGTTGACAGTCTACTTACAGCCCTTGTGGAGTTTGTGGTTACTACTAATTGATCTGGTTTATGTGTTACTGGTATCTCTATCTATATACGAGTATCGCTACATTTTTTTCATATTTGTGCACCTCCCATGTCGCACACCTTCTTTACCCACCAGCGTCCACCTTTCCATCGCATCAGTGCAATCACCGGTGAGTCTGCAACCATTCGGATGGTTGTTTACGTGATTGATATTTGAAATAGTAGATCTATATGCCACATTAGGAAGCTGGGATCACCATGGATCCGCAACCATTCTCTAGTACTTGGGTGCTTTATCTTATTTAACGTGGATGTGGACACTTCTTCCTTCAGGCGCCTAATCTGTTCGTCCTGGTGTTTCACTTTCTCTTGAAGGCACGAAATTATGTGTTCCATATATAGTCATACGTCCTCGCAATGAGAATCCTAGGCATGTGTTCCATATATAGTCTTTTGTCCTGCCAGCCTGTTTGCAGCGGGGCCTCTAGGAAACTGCTGGCAATTAAGGTGCTCCTTATAATAGAGCACCAGAGCAAAGCATTAACACTCCATGAACACATGTGATCCTCACATCAAAGCCTTTCCCTTCTGGTTATCCCGATTTCTGTCACTTCGGGGCCATAGGTTCCGGACAACAACGTGTGTAAACAACTTGTAGATAAGACCAGAAACAATACTATCATAATGAATCAATAACATGTTCAGATCTGAAATCATGGCACTCGGGCCCTAGGGACAAGCATTAAGCACAACAAGTCGCAACAGAGTCATAAAGCACTAATAAAAGATATTAGGCACCATGCCCTGATAATCTGATGCCATTACATGAATGATCTCATCCAATCCCTACCATCCCCATAGCCTACAGTGGGGGATTACTCACTCATAGATGGGGGAAACATGGATGGTCGATGGATATGATGGTGAAGATCGATGGAGATGGCTCCGGGGGCACTTCCTCGTCCCGGCAGGGTACCGAAACAGAGACTTTCTGTCCCCCGAATCTCCCCTTCGGTGGCGGCGTCGTAGCGGAACTTTTCGTGGAAAAACGTCGAACCCCCCTATGTTTTTAGGTCAGAAGGCTTCTGATAGGCGAAGAGAGAGGCCGAGGGGGTGCCTGGGGCCACCACACCATGCCCTAGCGGGGCCAGGCCCAGCCCGCGCCTGGGGGGTGTGGCCAGCCCCTGGCCCTCCTCCGTCTCGTATTCTGGCTCCGTGAGTCTTTTGGAAAAATAGGCACTTTGGCTTTTGTTCCGTCCAATTCCAAGAATATTCATTTTCTGACTTTCCTGGAACCAAAAATAGCAGAAAACAGGCAGCTGGCACTATTGCTCTTTTAAAGTACTCCAAAGTGTGGAGAAAACACGAGAAAGTGGATAAAACCAAGCATGGAGCATCAAAAATTATAGATACATTTGCAATGTATCAACATCCCCAAGCTTAACTCCTGCTCGTCCTCGAGTAGGTAAGTGATAAAAAGGAAAAATAATTTTTGAGGTGACATGCACCATCAAAGACTTGATCAAAGTATTTGTAAAACATTCAAAGCTGGGATCATAGTACTTCAATCATAACATGAAAGACAAAGTTCTCGCAATAATACAAAGAAACTATGAAGCAACACGAAAAGGCACAAACAAAAGATTCATGAATAACAATGCTTTGCAAGACGTTTGTTTGTTTCACATAAAGAAAACATAGCATAGTGGCATTCAGCTTGTCCCTCAAAGAGTAGCAAACATAAATGCATAGGACACCTTCAAAGTTCACAAGAGTGACTAGATACAAATACTTTAAAACAAGCAATATCACGGTATGCATCAATCAACATGTCTTGGGACAATGCACATAGAACTAAGAATGGCCACTATGCTCTCAAGAAAGTGCTCATAGAATGTGTGGAGACTCAACAAGGAAATGAAAAGGTTTTGAATAGTTTGAAAGGCTTCCAAATGCTGAAAGTATGGTACTCATTAGCTTTGAGCTCTCATTGCCCCTGTCGTAAGCATCTTTAATGTGGTTAAGGTGAAAGTGAGGTCCAATCTAAGTTATATGCTTGACAAACAATAAACTGAAAATCCCAAGTCCCTTGAGTACGAGGGTCGCTCCTCATGCTACTCAACTTTAGTTACCGGTAAGTTCTTGTCATCGTAAGTATGTGCATATCATTGAGAACCGCCAACGGGGTACCCCTTTCCCGATGATACGGAAGAATCCCCATATCAAAATGACAAGGCAAGCAGAAAATGAGTATCTCAGCTATCTTCTTATTTACCATGGGAAAATGGTGCTTTTTTCTCTCTTTCCTCTTTTCATAAATCTCTTTTTTTTTCTTTTTCTCAATAGCTATCTTTCTCTTTTTTTATAAGAAGAATGCTTCACAGAAATCATTATGGTTACGCTGCAGGTTTCCACCATGTCAGCATGGATTAGACCAGCGGCCCAGGCGTTTCTCTAACACACATACATAACTCCATGGACTTACAAGCTCCCCTTTTATTTCACACCGATGACATCCACAAACAAAAGAGCAAGGTATCATCTGGGTATATATTTACATGTGTTGAAAGCGTTCCCCGTGACAGCACGGTTCTGCTAATCCCCAGCCTATAATTTGCAAGCATATAACTTTCATGGAGAGTTCACAATGGTTCAGGATTATTAAGTGCAAGAAAATAAAGTGTGCCATCAAGTTCGTGAGAGCTTTACTAACTAACTTTCTTAAAACAAGCAAACATTTTATTCGGAAGAAAACAAGGCATATTGAATATGCACGGAAGTAGCAAATGATGCTAATAGGTAGGTATGGTGGACACTTTGGCAATATTTGGTTTTAGGGAGTTGGAAACATGAGTAAAACATACTCAGTGAAAGTGAAGGCTAGCAATAGTAAGGGAGCGACAAACAAGAGAGCAATAATGGCCATAATCATGCAGAGCGACAAAACATCATTGATCAAAGCATAAAGTGATACTACAAGTTGAAAACTAAAGGATCATAAAGGCTTATGGTGACTTGGGATTAGTCATAACATGGTGTGAACATGTGCCAAGTCAACCCAAATAAAGCATCAAAGGAGAATACCACTATACTATGCTTTAATATGGTAAACCAACGCATGATTCATCCAAGGCACATCAATCTGAATTGTTTATAACAAGTCATGCTACAGCAAAGAATACTAAGCATAAAGCCAAAAAAATATCAAGCATGGCATGACAAAGCATAGGCCACAGTCAAAAACAAGCTCTCTTTACCACTTAAGTATGAGCTTTCCTACTCTTTTCCAAACCAAACTATTTGAACACCAATGCATAAAAGAGGAGGTCCAACCAATTTATTCAGCAAACTAAGCAAACCACGCAACCTAAAAAAACGAAAACAAAAAAGAAGACGCTCAAAGAACAACACAACTGTGCATGAAACAATAAAAATGAAGTGTCTGGAAGAAACCTGGGATTTTTATTGATGAAGCAGGGGATGCCTTGGGCATCCCCAAGCTTTGACGCTTGTACTTCTTGGATATTTCTTGGGGTGACACGCGTTGTATCCCCAAGCTTGAGCTTTAGTCCATCATTCATCTCATTACTCATTCTTTCCATACACCTGAAATTTTTTCTTCATACAAAACTTTACACAATCTTTATTAGCAACATTAGTGCACTTAAAATAAATAAGTCTTTAGGTTCAGTTCTAACACCAATAAACTTCCATTAGAACACTATCTACTGTAGCACTTCCCTCAAAAAGCTCAATTCCCCAAAAGAACTCAAGAAGGAACTAACAAGAAGCAAATGCAGAAAATGGCAGAAACCTATCAAAACAGACCAGCAAGTAAAGACGAATTTTTTAGAAGACCTTCTGTTGCTCAAATAAAAAGTGTTGAACTAACGAAAGTTAGACAACAACCTGGGGCAGAATCACAAACAATTACAGCTCAATCCGACATATAGAGCTCTCTCACGAATTTTTACGGTGAAGCACATAAATCTGTTTCGGGATAGCAACTTTCCCAATCATTACTTCTCTCTCATTAGAGGTTACTCTTGGCACCAAAAGCAAATAAAAAGGATAAGTAGAGGTTATTACAGAGGTAATAACTTCCAAGACTCGTCTAAAACTTTTGGGTTATCTCCCAATAAGTACTTTTCTTTAACGCCTTTAAGTTAGGCACAAGCAAAAACTAAAATGGATAGAAGTGAGCGGAGATAATCATGGTGAAAACATTGTTTTGTTCAATGAAATCCTTTTGTTAACAAGGTTGATCAGGTCTTGCTACCAAAAAAAATTCATATGAGACAAAACTTTGTATTCCACTTATGATTATGTTACCTCAACCTTGATAGGAATGGTCCCAATCATAATAGTTTTAAATTTTTCTCTTGGTATGGGACAATATATTTCTCCAACTTGAATGCCCTCAACATGTTCAATTCAATTCAAACCATAAGTCCTTTCAATCTTCTTGAGGAAATATACAATGTGTTCCTTGTCATTAACATTGAAGGTCACCTTCCCTTGATTATAATTAATAACAGCTCCTGTAGTATTTAAGAAAAGGTCTCCCAAGAATAATAGACATATTATCATGTTCAGGCATAAAAGTTTGAGAGGATGCTCTCATAAGGAATATGAGTTGAAGTAAAAGAGAGCATCAAGGAGCAAATTCAAAACACATTTAAGTCTAACCCACTTCCTATGCATAGGAATCTTGTAAGCAAATAACAAAGTGACAGGCATAGGAAGATAAAACAAGAGTAACTTAAAAACTTTCAGCACATAGAGAGGTGTTTCAATACCATGAAAACTTCCACAACCATATTTTCCTCTCTCATAATAATTTTCAGTAGCCTCATGAAGAAACTCAACAATATAACTATCACATAAAGGATGCTCTTCATGATCTACAAGCACTAGAGCTTTATTATAAACATTTTCAAGAGAAACCTCAGGAACATAACATTCATTATCCTTTAGTAAGTAAAGGGGGACAATCAAATAACGTAAGGGATAAAGAGTTACTCTCATTAGAAGGTAGGCATGGGTAGCTAATCCATTCTTCCTCCTTTTGTTCATCACTCTCCTCCTCTTTTTCATTTCATGAGATTTCAGGTTCATCAATTTCTTCTTCCATAAGATCCTGTAAGGCATTAGTCTCTTCCATTTGTGGAAAGAATCTATTGAAATATTCAAGAATATAGCCATTTTCATCCTTGTAGTTATCAAAGCAAAACTTAAGTATATCATACACCTCATATTTGTACAGTGAATCATCAATATCTTCAAGCAAACTAGCAAGTTCAAAAGCACCCTTCCAAGCAATAAATTCTTCAATTTGTTCCGCATCATAAGTCATAAATTCCTTTAGCATAGGAAGATATGGTATCATTATCACTATACTCACATTGAAAAGGGAGGTGTTTATACCTCTTTCTGCAACAAGACTCATCACAGCAATAAGTAACTTTATAAGTAGAGCACACGTTCCTAGCAATGGTATACAATCTATCAACTTGTTCCCATAAGTGTTTCCCTTTTTGTGACAAGCGTTGTTCCTTATAATAATATTTTTGATCTTCCATGAACCTACCTTGCCAATAAGCTTCAGTTTCAAACAAACCAACCATTGCCACCAAGCATGATAAAGCAAGACAATAACAGACCAACGAAAATAACAACTAGAGTAGGAACTAATTTTTTTTGTATTTTTGATAAAGAAACAAGCAAACAAGGAGAAAGATAAACTTAGTTTGAACAATAGTGATTCCAAGTGAACTTGATAAATAAAGCTACGCTCCACGGCAACGGCGCTAGAAAATAGTCTTGATGACCCACAAGTATAGGGGGTGTATCGCAGTATTTTCGAGGGAAGTGAAACCCAATTTATTGATTCGACACAAGGGGAGCCAAAGAATATTTATAAGCCTTAACAACTGAGTTGCCAATTCAGCTGCACCTGGAAACAATCTTGCTCACAGCTGTTTATCAGTAGCAACAGTTTTGTAGTAGGAATAGTAAAGTAACAGCAGTAGCAAAGCAAAGACAGTAGTAACAAAAGCAGTAACAGTGGGATTCGAGTGTGGTAGGCATAGGGATGGATGGACGGGCATTTCATGGACAAGACAATTCACATAGCAATTAGAACATAGGGAAATTGCAGATAAATAAGATAAAACACCCAAGTACTAGACAATCCTAGGCATGTGTTCCATATATAGTCATACGTGCTCGCAATGAGAACTTGCACAACATCTTTTGTCCTGCCAGCCCGTTTGTAGCAGGGCCTCTAGGGAACTACTGGCAATTAAGGTGCTCCTTTTAATAGAGCATCGGAGCAAAGCATTAACACTCCGTGAACACATGTGATCCTCATATCAAAGCCTTTCCCTTCCGGTTATCCCGATTTTTGTCACTTCGGGGCCATAGGTTCCGGACAACAACGTGTGTAAACAACTTGTAGATAAGACCAGAAACAATACTATCATAATGAATCAATAACATGTTCAGATCTGAAATCATGGCACTCGGGCCCTAGTGACAAGCATTAAGCACAACAAGTCGCAACAAAGTCATAAAGCACTAATAAAATATACTAGGCACCATGCCCTAATAATCTGATGCCATTACATGAACGATCTCATCCAATCCCTACCATCCCCATAGCCTACAGCGGGGGATTACTCACTCATAGATGGGGGAAACATGGATGGTCGATGGAGATGATGGTGAAGATCAATGGAGATGGCTCCGGGGGCACTTCCTCGTCCCGGCAGGGTGCCGGAACAGAGACTTTTTGTACCCCGAATCTCCCCTTCGGTGGCGGCAGCGCAGCGGAACTTTTCGTGGAAAAACGTCGAACCCCGCTAAGTTTTTAGGTCAGAAGGTTTCTTATAGGCGAAGAGAGAGGCCGAGGGGGTTCCTGGGGCCACCACACCATGCCCTGGCGCGGCCAAGCCCAGCCCGCGCCTGGGGGGTGTGGCCAACCCCTGGCCCTCCTCTGTCTCGTATTCTGGCTCCGTGAGTCTTCTAGAAAAATAGGCACTTTGGCTTTTGTCCCGTCCAATTCCGAGAATATTCATTTTCTGACTTTCCTAGAACCAAAAACAGTAGAAAACAGGCAGCTGGCACTGTGGCTCTTGTTAATAGGTTAGTCCAAGAAATCATATGAAAACTACTCCAAAGTGTGGACAAAACACGAGAAAGTGGATAAAACCAAGCATGGAGCATCAAAAATTATAGATACATTTGCAATGTATCACTGACAACTTAGTCCCCGAGTTGCTTGATGTGTATGGTGACGAGCTAATTGGCCAGGTGTACGACCGGATCTTGGAACAGGTGGGAATGCAAGCTGACAATCTTTTCAATTCGTCTCAAGAAGCAGATGAGACTCTGATAGAGATTCGAGATTCTCCACGCCCATACAGTCCTGATCCTGCAAAAGATGAGGAAATCTATAAACCATGTTGACCGCTCTACTTCCATTTTTGAAGGGTTTGGGTCTGTTGTGAGGATGAATGTTTGTTAAGTCAGGTACTATAACTTTTTTTTTTTGCTCTGCTTGTGTGTGGTGTCCACGAATCTATATATTTGATGTACTATTATGACATATATATTGGACCTGGCTTTATGTGACTATATTTGGCAACAGCAGTCATCTTATTCGAACTTGCGGTGGTTTTTTATCTTTTAATTTTTTTCCTTCTTAGATCTGTTAATGATGATGTTAATGCCAGTTGCGAGTGATTTGTTAGCATGTTTCTGGTAGTAAACCAAAACTTGTAGTTGTAGATTATGGAATTTCAGGTCAATGTTTGAACTCTAGATCTTGATGTCATAGAAAGGGCAAGCTTCTACCACCTGGAATATTTTACCCAGCAATTGATTGTGTCACATGAATAAGTGCACAAACTTGATTCTGTAGGCGGGAAACTGAGTAACGCAAGTGCACAAACTTGTATCAGTCGTGTGGTTGCTACTATTAATACAGCCATTGTTTTCCCTAAAAAAGGCGAGGTTCGCAAAAAAATAAAAATAAATAGTGGGGCGAAAGTTAGTTTCGAGTTCGAGGTAGCTCAGTCGTGTGCCCCTCGATCCCATCGTCATCTTCTCCACCTAGCCGCCCTCCCTCGCCAGACCATCCCTGCCACTCCACCATTGACCGCCACCACACCGCCATTCGCTGGTATGTACGTCCCCAAACTCCAGCCATTATAGGCTTTTTGAAGGATAGAATGCATTTATTTTTGGGCATTGCGAGCTCAATAAGCTCATGGCGTTTACATGAAATGGAATCGGCGTTGGCGGATGCATTTGCTGCATCGGCGGATGCTTGTAAAGCAGAGGTAGATGTTGAAGCATCACCTGCGGATACATGTGAAGAGGATGCGGAGGCCGATGCTTGTACCGCATTGGAGTCTTGGGTAGTGTTGAGTGATGCTTGGAAAGTGATGGAGGCATAGTCGAAATCCTTGTTGGCTACTGCTGGAACAAATTCAGCTATGTTGGCTGTCACTGCCAAAGCGATGGTTGCGTGGGATGCTAGGAATGTGTTAGCTCGTGGTCGTGCTTCTTCTGCGTCAACGGCTGTGGCTCGTCATTCATCGGCGGCACCTGCTCCATCTTCTCAGAACTCGTCGACCCCATTGTAAGCTCTGCGTTGGATTTTGTCTCTCTAACTTCGTCCCTCTTTTGTGTATTCTGCTCCAGGGTTTTTTTTGGACGCAATGGATATTAGTTTAAACTAGTAGTACTAGGAACATAAAAACCTATTTAATCACAAACTAGTGATCTGAATGGGATGAAACTTTCACAGGATTCAAACCTAGGCACCAATGGTTTACTGATTTTTTGTCAATTTTTTTCGAATAGTTAGAACTACTGTCATACGTTTGATCTAAGATGGAAGGTGGATCCTGGGGTAAGTCACCGTGAGACTTGGGTTCACCAAGTCACTGAAGCTACGTCTGTTTTTTCTTCTCTTCTTTATGATAAAACCAAAAAATTCAGGTGTGGGCCTTTCTGTCCTCCCCGGTGACCTAAAAAAAGTTCTGCATTCCCTTTGCCTAGTTCCAACATGCTGAAGCATTTTGTGGTGCTTTCATACTACTCTGGTTGATTCCTTGTGATGTTTAGGTTATTTTGTTGACAGACTCTACTTTTTAGGTAGTTTTTCAAATGGGTGCTATTTAGGAAATTTCGATGATAAATTTTCCTGTCAAAATGTGTGATGCATTGTGGTGTTTACTTAATTATTTTTAAGGGTTGTGCATTGTGCATTGTGTTGTTTACTTAATTCTGATGATGCACTTGTGCTATTTGCATCATCCTACCAGCTTTGGTGGAAGTACATATGCAACAATCAACGACTTGCTAGGCGATGTATTTGGTCAAATTCTTGTCAGGCTTCCTCCGCACCCATCCTGCATACTAAGGGCATTAGTTGCCCAAAAATGTTGGATGGACTTCATGGGAAGCAACGATTTCAAAAGGCTAACCCTATCACACAACAAAGGAATGTCGTTACTTCGGTTTTTCACCAACAGCTCCTAGGACGCTTCATTCTTAACAGATCATAATCTTCCAGAAGCTAAACAGGCTGGTGGAAGTACATAAAGCCTACAAACCATATGTACTCGGATGTCGCAATGGTAGGGTGCTACTTCATTATCCGCAAGGGTCTAACATGATAAAGGCCTGGGATCCAATCAGTGGAAGTGAAACCAATTTGGCGGAGATGTAAGTATGATAGCGACACAATTCTCTATTGGAGAATTCATGGGCAATTGTCTTCACACTATTGCAGAATTTCTGGGTTGTTTGGATAGTAACCAAGCACTGGTGTAGAGATACTCATCAGAGTTAGGAAAATGGGAGGACTAGATTAATCCTACTGAGATGCTGGCTAAGATTGATCACAGGCCATCAACTCTCATAGGAGAAATTTTGTACTGGCCAACAATGAACTCCAGATATATAATTGTCTTCGATAACGTGACAGCAAAACTATGTTATATTAAGTGCCCACATGAGACACATGATATTTCCAGACGCAATTTTGTCATCGCTAAGGGGCATAATAGAGATGTTGCCCTTGCGGTTACAAGAGACTTCAGTCTAAACACGTGGTCTAGTGCAAGATCATCAACAAGTAAATGGGAAGCTTGGGTGCCTCATATAAAGGTTGAGTTTGATATTCTCCTTGGCCTTGATAAATCATGGGCATATGGTGGGAAAGACGCAGTAAGGTTACTCTACGCATTTGAGGATAGAGAAACAGTGGTAATATTGATGAAGGAGGGAGTATTCGAATTAGATCTCAGCAACATGAAGTCTAAGAAGATCAGATCTCGTAAATGTTGGTGTACTTTACATCCCTACATTATGACACCTGGTTAGTGCAGTCATTCATGTGCAAACCTTGCATTTTTGTGCAACTATGATTTTGCTGATCATTTTGTTCATTTCCTTTAGCAACCGACATGATTCGAAGTGCTAAATCAAAGAAACGAAAAATAAGTCATGTCAGCAACACAGTTGATTCAGACTGCAACATCAAGGAGATGAAAATAACACTCGGATGAACAAGCAAGGCTTGTTTGGGAAAGCATGTGTTCCCAGGTTGTGTTATTTGGAGCTGAAGTCTGATATTTGTTTGTTTTGGTAGCTAATGGAACTGTGGTGGCACCTTTGTTTGTGCTGAGTCACAACGGTAGGGGCTGGAATATTAGAGTTGTCTGTTCGTCTTGGGGCCTATGTGTGTCTAGTAAAACATTGTTTTATATGATGAAATGGTGTTCTCTAGATAGTAGTGTATGCGTGATGAAATCTTGTTTATTTGTTCTACATTTAGTTTAGCTGGTCTTTGTGTTTTGATAGTATGTTGTAGTAGGAGTATTTGTTTCGCAGCAGGCTTTTTATTTGATCTGAATTAGTACTACCATTTAGTTAGTGCTTCCTGTAAAAGAGTCTGTGCCGACACCTAAATAATTAGTTAACCTTGGTTGCACACCATTTTCACATGCTTGAATCAGAGCTACTTCAGACATTTGTTTGTTGTTATGTTAAACAAACATTCTTCTATCGGAGATCTATATTTCATACGCTTGGTAGATAATCACTCTCCCTGACTTGGATCCCTGAAATAGAGGGAGAACGACCTATTTTTTTAATTATTCTTTGGACAATCTCTAAATTCAAAATCACTATCGACCGCCAAAATCTGTCGCCTACCTCGTTTGAATCGAAGGCATGCGTTGATGTGAGTCTCGCCTTTAATTCCTGACCAGATGGCGTTCGAACTACACAATCTTTTTTCTATTAATAAAAACTTGGCCGACAGCCAAATTCAAAATCGTAATCAAGCGGGAAAATAACCCACCGACCCCAAAGCATTTTGCACCCCCTCTGTCTCAAAGATTTTCATGCAAAATCACCCAGTAAGGTAGTACTATTTTTATATTATTACATGGACCCTAGACAAATTTAAAATCTGAGTCAAGTGGCAAAATTTACCGCCTATGCTGTGTGAATGGAAGGTATCCAAGTTTCTGTGCAAAAAATGTTTATGAATGATCATTTGATGTGACTCGGCCTTGAATTCCTAAATAGATAGCATATGGTCTACTACCTTTTTTTGATTAGTAGATGGAGGCTAGCCAAATTCAAAATCTCAATCGAGCGGCAAAATCACCCACCTACCAAGCATTTCTCGTCCCACCGTTTAGATGAGCGCAAGCCAAATTCAAATTCTCAATTGAGCGGCAAAACCACACACCGACCTTGAAGCATTTCACGCCCTTCCGTTTCAAAATCTTTAGAATTTAAAATTCCAAATCTACCCATTGTTTAGACGACAAATGGGCATGCTAAAGTCGGTAGCTCAGGGGCACGATCGCAATTATTTTTGCTGCTCACCTCTATGGTCCCGATCCCCCCAGTTTTTCCCGCCGGCCCTCCCAAAAATCCCAAGCTCCTTTGTCCCCTCCACGACCACCGCACGCACCAGCTTGAGCTGCGATCTCGTGCACCGCTGCATAGCCGCTTCACCGACACTCGCCCACCAGATCTAGTAGTTGTGGTGTTGTTCACCACGCCGATGGCATCATCGACCGCCCAAAATCTGCTTCCTCGCTGCCAAAAGCTACCCAACCATACCGGATCCGCTTCACCGTGTCCACCGAACGTGATCCAGTTCAAAGAGTTCCATGTCCACCTCTCCAGACCAGCTGCACGGCCATCGCAATTCACTGCACAGGATCTGCCTCAGCGACGCTCTCGTCCACCGCTTTCAAGCCGGCATCAACCGCCCAAGATCTGCTTCCCCGACGCCAATAGCCACCGCAACCGCAACACCCTCGGTGACCTGGACGTCACTCGCACGGTACCGACGATGCTTAGGCGCCTCTCTGACCAAGGTTAACCAAATCTCCAACATGTTTTTGTTTTGTCAGCGGTATAGCAGGTTCAAGCCTGTCACAGTGAACTACATTTTTGTAATCGTGCTAGTACATACAAGTCACTCGACACGCATGTTCTTCATGCTAGTACATACAATGTCATTAGACATGTTGGTTTGCATTCTCTTCTCTAAAAATATGAAGTTATGCACATGTCTGTTGTTTTGTCATGCACATGTTCTTATCTTAGTTGCTCCGTACACCAGTAAATGCCTGCTATTGTGTAGTTCTTGCAAAATGTAATGTCAATAGAAAATATTAGTGTGGATTCCCTGCTATGTAGTTACTGACTCTATCTGGTTAATCCTGAGATAAGTTCCTGCTATTATTTCCTCCCTGGCATCGTTCTACTATCCTGTGGTACCCGTTCAAACTCTTCATACTAGTTCGATTATAATTTTGTTGCTACCATCTCGTTCTTCAAAAGCTTCAACACTAACTATTTTCGTTTTCTTTGCGTGGAGCTCAAAAAGGCAACACTAAACATGTTGGTTTGCACAGTCTATAGGTCGACCAGTGATGCCATTATATATTTTCTGTATCTGGTGATGGTTTGTCCTAATCAACGGCATAATTATTCTTTACTATATAGTTCATTCGTGTTTTCCATTCCTGCTCAACAAGTTCTGGTACAATGCAATTATAATTTTATGTGGTTCATTCTTAGCTATGACAGTAACTGCATGCCATTGTGTAGCTCACCGCAAATTCTGAGTAACCCAATGTCTCTTGCATTCTAGGAGATACAACTACTTCCATATATATTTGTTGAAATGACATGTCTAATTTATACTAAAATTCTAAGAAACACTTTGTTTTATTGCTCATTTCATTGTTGGCATACTTGTCTAATGCTTGTTTGTCCTATTCTACAGGTTCACAAGCCACACCATTATATCTCGTATCTGGTTCTGTTCGTCCTAGGCAACGACATAACTATCCTCTACTATATAGTTCATTCATGGTTTGCGTTCCTGCTCTATAAGTTTGTATTTTGCAGTTATAATTCCTATCTGGTTCATTCTTAGCTATGAGTAGTTTGTCTTCTTTGCTGTATTAATTTGTTATTAGTTAGTTTCAGACTGCAATTATTGCTATCGCCTCCAAAGAGGGGACTGCAAGATCATATCCCAAGGTGGTTTTCTAATGTAGCTGTCACACTCAAAGGGAGATGTAGTTGATGGATTGAGAAAGCAAATTGAGGACTCTGCTATCAACTTGATTCACAACTGAAATGCTGAATTTTCTTTCCCTTTTGTTCATATTTTGTAATATTTTTAAGAAGTTTGCAGCTGATGTAATATCTAGATAACTCGCATAGGCCATGTAGGCATTTAGTTGACGCCATCAATGCATGGCGGTACCATAACTATGCCAGCTAGGTCAATCAGGTTTCAGAATTACCGAAACTGTAACGATAATTGGCCAAAGCAGTAACATGACGAAATAGTGACAGACCAAAAGAACAACGATAACTGGCTAAAACAGCAACATGCCAAAACAGTAACAGACCGAAACAGTAACGGACCAGAATAGTAACATGCCGAAACAGTAACAGGCCAAAACAGTAACAGGCCAAAATAGTAACAGACCAAAACTGTAATAGGCAAAACAGTACCAGGCCAAAACACCAGCAGACCAGAATAGTGGCTATCCAGCACAGTAACAGGCCAGAATACTAACAGGCCAGAACAGTAACATGCCTGAATAGTAACAGGCTAAAATAGGGGCAACCAGCATAGTAATGTGCCAGAACAGTAAAGGGACACAATAGTAACAGACATGAATAGTAGACGGCTAGAACAGTAACGAGCCAGAATAGTAAAAAGGCTAGAACAGTATCGAACCTTCTCAAAAGTGGGTCGTTCGTAGGTGGCCCATGACGAGTTGTGAGAATAGTGACGGGCTAACCGTGGGCTTTAACAGTATCGGGCCTACTTGACGCAGCCTGTTAATGTGCCACATAGTATTCGAAAAGTGTGGGCTTTGTAGGCCAAAACAGTAACAGGCCTGACATTCGCGTGCCGTTGTTGGCCACATCTTTGGGCCCATTTCGAACATTGTCGGACGAAAAAGTAACGGGCCATAATCTTATTGGGCTTTCCTGAGGGGTTGGCCCAATTAATTATGAGCAGGGCAGGGCGGTAACTGGTCATTAACGGTGTTTGCCACGTGGCATTTTGCATGACGTCGGCAGGCAACACGGCTGGCGAACAAAGCTACAACGGAACAAGTTTTCATGGTTGAAGGGTGTGATCCGCCACGGTCAGGAAAAAAACTGTGGTAGATTCTTTGTGACGGGGCTTTTACCACAATGGACATCCATCATAGAAGACTTTTTAGCCACAAAAAACAGGCCTTCAACCACGAAAATCGTCCGTTGTAAAAGCCAACATTTCTTGTAGTGACACATCATATAAGCATAAAACATGTTATCTTATCTCCTTGTCTATCCTAGTATGCCACCCGCTTTCCTTTAGCTGCACATGTTTTTAATCGAAAAAGATAGCATTGCATCTTATTTTATTTTGAGTGGTGCACGATTGATGCTACTACTCTACCTACATTGGCAATGAAGAAACATGATGAAGAACGACAGACTATAACACTCCAGATTGCATACAATACGCAGTATGCTATATTAGGATGATTATTCTTCTTTCTTCATGGCAAACAAGCATTTCTACAAAAATTGACAGTGATTTCAGAGCCGCTTAAAATAAAAACAAGATTAGGAGGTTGTCTCAGAATCTAGACATATTGTGGGGTGTTTTTGAAAATGTACCTATGAGCTGGCTGGGAATCACATCAAGTACCATCATGTCTATTGCTTCCCTATCATGCGGCTTCATCTTATCTAGTGTAGCTGGAGTACTCGTTGACCCAGAGCACGTGATACTTTCTCGTGTGTACCCCTCCCTCCAGCAGCGCGTCCTAGCGGTTGGCTACCTACCACCAAAGGTCCAAGGACAAGCCACTATCATAGTCCTCGCCCATCCATCTTGCATGACAACAAACGTTCAAAGGCAAATAAGTCCACAAGCAAGCTCATGCTTTTACATGTGACCATGCTATGATGCCTAAATAGGTCAAGCCAACAGTCAATACCATTGAGCAAACAGAGACTGGCCACAATAACAGTTTCACAATTTACTATGCATGCATGCTTCTAAACAAAAAATATGCATTAGATAACAATCAAATTTTAAGTTATGCTCTCTCATTTTTAAACAAATCATATTGTAGAATCAGGAAACAACAATACACTTTACAGTTTATCTAATTAGAATAAAGGCAGATAACTCTTAGAGAGAACTTCAGTACAATATTGTCCATTTTAAACTGCTCGAAAAGAAAGAAACACATACAACAGTAACCAAGTTAACAACATAGACTCAACCAGATCCTAGTACAAATCTACTCAGAGAATAGCTTCCTTATCACATAGGGACTTTACTCAAAAATAATGCATGGCATCATGATCCATCAACCAAGTAACAAAGAGGAGAATGGGATAGTCCGAAGACTTATCTAATTTGTAGAAGACAGTGTTGCTCCGGTTGCAGCACTCCATCGGGTCTGCGAGAACAAACATCATGAATATAAGTTAACAGTAGCATCTAGCATCAAATCACAGGTAAAGCTAGCAGTACAAGAGTGTGCTATGAATAAAGAACATCCAACAATTCTTAAAAATCATGGTATCAATAGCACATGCATTAACATTTCAATACTCACAAATAATGAGTAGAGAATCAAAAGTAAAACAAGCATATCCATCACTAGCAGACATACTCACAAATAATGAACAGATATTTGCATGCCTACATTCTAGAAAACTAGACTTTATTTTATGTAAACACTGCCAGACATTTTTCTCAGGAGTATCACAAACTATTTCATGCCACGAGACAAGATGAACACATTTTCTAATCACAGCCATGATATAATTAACTAGCATCGAAACATATACATGTACTAGTTCAGGAAATTCATGTCTTGGATATTGCATTGATACAGATATGACCAAATAGTAAATTAGAATATTCATGACTTGGCTACTAACACCAGATATGACTTGGACATGTACTAGATATTATTTTAACGTCAGATAAGATACTAATATATTACATGGTGAGGAATAAGCACAAAATCTCATGTTACTACGAGTAATGGACTTCTAGATTGGCAGCAATGCTTGCTAATTTGATAACATTTCAAAGGTTTGCAAACGACCAATTGCGAAAGGGCAAATGGAAGTAAAAAATGAGCGAGTGAACTAGTTGTACATGTTTCCACCATGCGTGACATGGTAAATGAAATTAAATAGATCTCCCTTTTCATATTGAAAATCTATCAGCACATTGTGAGAACAAACTAAAATTATCTATTGATAGTAAATCTGAAATGCATCTTCCCAAGCACTAGTTTGATACTTCTATGTTAAAAGAGTTCCTGCCACATGAAAAATGATTATGCATTTCATTAATCTGAAGTTTGGTCTATAACAAATGTGTGCAATATAACAGTGATAGTACTTTCCCCAAAATATTTCTAATTGATCATGAAGTGTCAATCTGATCTACCAAGTAGAAGCTAACATTGAGCCCTGGAAATTCATCATGACAAAGTACTTACAATCCATCTAACATAGTTACTAGCTAAGGAAAAATGACATCAAAACTTGTTGAACAATTAGACACCACCCATATATTGTTCATTCAACCTACTCTAAAGAGTAAAATGAGGAGGGTGATGGAGACACAGATTCATAGATGTACCTGCTAGGAAGATGAGGGCGATGGAACAGAAGCGGATGACCTCCTAGCGGCAGTGACGAAGCACTGACCTGCCTTGCCTTCTACGGACGTCTTGTAAAGGAAGAAGAACGGAACCAGTACTCATCCTCCAGTGCAATCTCGTATGTCCCGTACATGTACCAACACATCTGGGGGCGCCTGTAGAAGGAAGAAATATTGAGAAAATAGAAACCGAGAGTGTGATATGGGAAGGGAGAGAGGATGCGGATCCATCGTAGAAGGAGGTCGAGAGGATCTGGAGAAGCGGCATGAGACTCGTCCTCAACGGCGGCCATCAGGGACGCTGCTAGGGTTCACGGATGGCGGCTCGGTTGGAAGGGCAGGATGGCGGCTTCTGCCATGGAGATCGACTGGGGAGAAGGCCACGGTGCTGGGTCGGCAAGTCTTAGGGCTAGGGTGGATACACAGAGAAAGGTGGATGGGCGGCACTGTATATGGATCGAGATCGAGAGGAGAGGGCAGGGTGTTGAGTTCTAGGGCAGTGTCAAGGGTGGCGGATGAGGATCCGCTCGAAGATGCTGAATGGCGAGAGGAAGGGGAAGAGCCCCTCATATCCGCCGCAAGCCATCTGGGGTGGCCGACGAGGTGGCGCTCTGGAAGAAGGAGATCCTACGGGGGCGGTGGCGGCTCACGGGGGTGGGTGAGAGGAGATGAGGGTTGGATGCGGTGAGTGGGGTGTGGTGTGTTGGATGCGGCTGACCTAGGTTATACTAAATTATTTTGTCTCCCGCCGACCAAAATTGGAAACGTCCGGCGCGTTGGCTCCAGAATTTCGGTGGGAGAGGAAGTGAGTTCCAGCGCGTTGGATTGAGCTGTTGTGGACGGCTAAGATCGAGCCTGGTGGGATGATCTATGGGTAGCATCCTTCCAGCATTCTAATTGGCTACATAAGGGTGTTTATGGATTGAGTGTTGGATAGCTCTATTTTTGCTGCCATTAGCTCAAAGAAACATAAAGTTGACATGCGTGGTTGCGTACTTTGCGATAATGCGCCTTTGTTGTGCACGCATGTGCATCTTGGAGTAGTGAACATTGTTGTCGGGAGAAGTTCTCATTTTTGTCGAACAAAAAAGTCATTTTCCATTTTCTAAGTGCCAAAAAGGGGTCTTTTCTAAAGAAATCACCAAATAAGGTTTCAAAATAGTAACACTCTATTTTTCAAAAATATTATACCACCTTGCATGTATAATGTCCCAACCAGGGATTTTAAAACCTTTTCGTCCACCCCTGATGAAAAAGACAAATGTCTGCCGAATCGGTAGGAAGTGGGTCCAGTTTGAACTACAAGTACATGATCTTATGCTCATGATTTTTTGAAAAAATCATTTTTAGGCTCACAATATGATGTTTCTTCAGAGATCTAATGCAAGTTTAGCGAGGCTCATCCCCTATCTTCATGCCCATCATTTTGACCATAGTTTGAAAAAAGAATATTTTGAAACGAGCATAAGAAATTCAAAAATGTCCCGAACAATGTAAATCCTTCGCGTGGTGTCATATTATGTGACATAGTGCAAGGAAAAATACGAAACTTGGTATACTGATTGAATCTCGAGAAAACCTTCACAGAAATGACCTATCATGTTCGAGGTTATGGTCAGAATCGCGATATAGTTTGTGATAATGTGCCCATATTATGCATGCATGTGCATCTTGGAATAGTGAACAATGTTGTAGGAGGAATGTTTCCTTTTCGTCGCATGGAAAAGGCATTTTCTATTTTTCGAGTGCCAAAATCGGGGCGTTTTGTGAAGCAACACCAAATGTTCAATTCAAAAATGATACCACCCCATTTTCAAAAGTACTATACCACCTTACATGCACAATTTCCCAACCAGGGATTTTAAAACCTTTTCATCCACCCGTGGTGAAAAAGACAAATGTCTGCCGAATCGGTAGGAAGTGGGTCCGGTTTGAACTACATGTACATGATATAATGCTCGTGATTTTTCGCAAAAATCATTTTTAGGCTCACAATATGATGTTTCTCCAGAGATCTAATGAAAGTTTTAGTGAGGATCATCCCCTATCCTCATGCCCATCGTTTTGACCATAGTTTAAAATGGGAAAATTTGAAAACGGGCATGAAAAATTCAAAAACGATCTGAACATGGTAAATCCTTCGCGTGGTGTCATATTATGTGACATATTTGCAAGGAAAAATACCAAACTTGGTATATTGATTGCATCTCAAAAAACCTTCACATAAATGACCTATCATATTCGAGGTTTCATGGCTTTCAAGCCAAATGACCAATGTTATGGCCAAAATTGTGACATAGTTTGTGATAATGTGCCCATATTGTGCATGCATGTGAACCTTGGGATGGCGAACAACATTGCAGGAGGAAGTTTTCCTTTTCCTCACATGAAAAAGCATTTTCCATTTTCCGAGCGCAAAAAACTGAGCGTTTTGTGAAGCAACCACCAAATGGCTAATTAAAAATGCTACCATACCATTTAAAAAAATACTTTACCACCTTACATGGGCAATGTCCCAATCGGGAGAGCTCAAACCTTTCCATCCACCCCTGGTGAAAAGGAAAAGTTTTTGCCAAAACGGTAGGAAGTTGGTCCGATTTGAACTACAGGTATATTATCTAATGCTCATGATTTAAAAAAACAGTTTTAGACTCATAATATGATATTTTATCAGAGATCCATTAAGAGTGTAGCAAGACCCAATCCCCAATTTTTTAATTCAAACCCCTAATTTTAAATTCATATTTTGAATTATGATATTGCCCCTATTATGGAATAATGTGGGATTAGTAAATCAACTAGTTTTAAATAATCAAACATTGCTAATCAACATCCTAAGATGATCTACTGAATTTATTTAAAATTTAGAGATAAAAATTAATTCTTTTGGACATCTTATGAAAAAGATACAAAAGAATTATGAAAAAAGACAGAAAAAAAAGAAAAAGTCTATCCAACCGGACAAACCGAGCTAGGCTGGACTTAAAATACCGCATGAAGGCCCAGCCCAACCCATACCTAAACTCCTATGCGCAGGCCTGCTCCCTCCCCAGGCAGCCAAAAAAAGGAAAAAATCGCACGGAATCTATATTTAGTTTGGCGCGCAGGTTATAATCACCGAAGGTGGAGTGGCCTAGTGGTTGTGAGTGTTGCCTCGCTGCTTAAGGATGCAGGTTTGATCCCTCACCTCTCTATTTTTGCTTCATTATTTCCTAATAAGCACGCATGTGTGTCTGGTTGACACGTGGATGTAACATGTTGGTAAAATCTGACACGTAGGCAAACTAACACAGCCAGCATGTTCTATATGCATGTTTTCCAACTGGATACGACATATAGACAAAAATTGACACATAGATATTTCATGTAAGCAAAAATTGACACATAGACATGCCACTTTGACTAAATTGCTGACGTGGAGGCTTACTTATTGCAACCTATCCTATTTTATACCTTACGAAGAATTTAAATCATCGTAATAGGCTACAAATAACGTTGTAGTCCATATCAGGCAGATTATGACGATTTTGCCTAGTCAAATCATGACTTTTTTTGATAAACCGTCTTAATTTTTCAGTGTTCTGACCTGTTCTAACATCTTGCGACCATCTGGTGTGAAATCGTCGTAGATCTATAAAGATTTGGTCCACAGTCACTATCAGAAGGTCATAGATTAACACATTTCTTGTAGTGTACCCCTCCTTATATACTGGTAGAAGGGTAGGTTACAATGTGGGTTCTAGGGTTTACTGTTTTCGGCTTTGGGTTTACAAAGCGGGCCCACTGGCTGGGTCCAGCCAGTGGTCCAGGACCCAGTCGAGCTCTAGTACAGGTGGAGACAGCTCCACAGCGTCTCAACGCCTCCACTTTGGGCATCACCTGGTGCTTTAACCATCAGTTTGGTGCTTTGTCCGTCAGCCGAAGCTTTATTCGTTACCTCCTAGCCTTAGCGCTTTAGCGCCCTCGTTTGGTAGTGCCGGTGGGGCGGCATGTCTGCCTGTTCGGTCAAGGATGCGGTCAACAAGGAGCGTCACCCCTCCCGTACCTTTGGCCAACAGATCTGAGTCGGGCAGGTAGAGGTGGCCACCTAGTCGGCTATCCTAGCCCCTGGCTAGATGGGCCAGCCAGGGAATCTTGATGCAGACTGGGTGAAGCCTATCACCCGGCTAAGGTTCCTTGTCTTGTGGCCATCCGGCCAGCTTTCCCTAGAGCTAGCTAGTTGATGCTGGCTTGGCCTATCCGGGGGTCATCCCCTCGATAGGAACATCGTAAGGCCTTTGGGTACTCAATGGATGATTTGAAGGGCATTAGTCCCATGATAACCGTCCATCGAATATTCATGGAGGAAGGTGCTAAACTAGTTGTGGAATTTAATAAACAACTGAAGCCCAAAATGAAGGAAGTGGTAAGAAAAGAAATAGTACCTATTGGACACAGGTATAATCTATCCTGTAAAATAAAGTGAATGGGTAAGTCTTTTTCATTGTGTCCATAAGAAGGGTGGTTTTACTGTTGTGCCTAATGAAAACAATGAATTGATACCTACTAGAACTATTGTTGGACATATGATGTGTATAGATTTCAGGAAATTGAATAAATAAACTAGGAAAGATCACTCTCCTTTACCGTTCATAGATCAAACATTAGATAGATTAGCAAACCACACTCATTTTTGCTACTTGGACGGATACTCTAGTTTTCTCAAATAGCTGTTCATCCTGATGACCAAATTAAAACAACTTTCATTAGTCCTTATGGTTTACATGCTTACCGTCTTATGCCTTTTGGTTTATGTAATGCTCCAACTACTTTTCAAAGATGCATGACTGCTATTTTTGCGGATTTTATAGAACTGCTAATGGAAGTATTTATGGATGACTTTTCTATCTATGGAACTTCGTTTACTAGTTGCTTGGATAATCTCAAAAGAGTTTTGCAGTGTTGCGAAGAAACCAATCTTGTTCTAAACCAGGAGAAGTGCCATTTTATGGTCAAAGAAGGTATAGTCCTTGGTCATAAGGTATCAGGTAAGGGAATTGAAGTGGATAGATCTAAGGTTGAGGCCATAGAGAGAATGCCACAACCTAGGGATATAAAAGGTATACAAAGTTTTCTTGGTCATGTGGGTTTTTATAGAAGGTCATTAGGATTTTCTTTGGAATATCTAAACCTTTGACTAACCTTCTGCAAAAGGGAGTAAGATTTAACTTTGATGATAAATGTCTTCTAGCCTTTGATAAACCTAAATATGCTTTATCCCATGCTCCTACCATTAAACCACCTATCTATGATATGAATTTTGACTTAATATGTGAAGCTAGTGATGATGTTGTAGGAGTAACTCTGGGACAACATATAGGTCGCGGACTTAATATTATACATCATGCTAGCAGAACTCTTAATAGTTCTCAAAAGAATTATCCTAAGGAAGAAAGGGAACTTTTTGCTGTATTTTTCTCTTGCGATAAATTTCGTTCTTATATAGTTTATGCAAAAATAAGATTTCATACGGATCGTGATAGTTTAAAAGAACTCCTTGAGAGGAAAAATCATAATCCAAGACTGATCCGTCGGATCCTTTTACTTCAAGAATTTGAGTTGTAGATTATGCAAAGACGAGACATAAAGATGTTAGATGTAGTGTCCATATTCGCCCAGCAAGACACAAATCTTATTCATAGGAACTTTTGTCCTCGTGATTTTCATTTATGAGAACTATTAAATGAACTAAGGTCAATTCCTCCAAAAGAGAAGAAGTCTTTGCTGTTGGAGGAGCTTGTCATCCCCGAATAAGTAAACGGTAAGTGCAATGTAAGTGTATTTACTCAAATAAGTGATTTGTTTTCACAAAATTTTACTTCTAAATTTTTTTCCTTTGAATTCCTCGTGCTTTTTCTGAAGTTTCTGAAGGTTTTTACCAACTATAAGGTTGCAACTATACAGTTGGAGAAAAATCTCCCGTTGTATAGTTGGTCGTTAAACCTTCAGTACCTTCTTCGCGAAATTGTTTTCGATTTCTGGAAACTATACGGTCGCAACTCTACGGCCGGAGAAAATCCTCCCGCCGTATAGTTGGTCGTTAAACTCTCGGACATTTTTGATTCCTTTTTCAATTTAGATTCAGAAAAATGGTTTTGTCAATTCCCAGTCGGTAACTTAATCGACCTGGACTCGAGATATTTGCAAATATCTGCCCGGAACCAACTATACGGCTGGAGATATAATCGTCGTGCCCGTATAGTTGGTAGTTACACGGCATGACTTCTCCAAATCCGCGATTTCTTTCCCTATTTCGTTAAGATTCTTTTCTTGGGCATGAATTTCGTGTTTCTTGCAAGTTTTACCGACCTCTGACCCCCCCCTTATATACTGTCATTGTGTTTCTATCTAAATCATAATCACCAAGAACCAATCCATCCACGCTATATCCCGTCCTAGGCCGTGGAAAACCCTGGGTCTCATTGCTCCTTCCAAGGATAGCTCTCGCGGCCTATCCATGGAGGATGACAACGAGGAGGTGGAGAGGTTTAGCCCGGGGTACAAGGAGTACGTCGAGCCAAGCTTCTAAAACAGCAATCCCGATGAATCTTGGAGTGACATCTACATTTTCCATGATGTCTATGATCCCCCAGAGATCAACTGGGTGGTAATGAAGAGAGATCAACAAGAGAGAGAAGGTCACAAGCCACATGGAAAAGGGCGTGTGGAGACGGTCAAGTTCATCGCCACGGACCCTAGGCCGCACAAGTGTAAGGAATTACCTAATATTGGTGCAGGTGCTAGAAAGGGAGCGACGATGCCACTCTTGAAGCCTACCATTGGTGCTCGTATGAGGGTGAAGCCTCAAGAAGAGTGGAGGAACGGTTTCTACTTCCCCGATCCATCAATTATGGATGAGGAAGACGAAGTTGTTCCCAGAACCAAGGACTGCATGCGAGCACTAGAGATATATCAGAAGCAAGAGTTACTCCATCGCGTTGAAGTCCGTCACCATCTCAAGGAGATAGATAAGAAGGATGATCTTCTCCCTTTAGTGACTAAACTCGCAGATAAAGTGGACACTTTGCAATCTGATTTGTGCAGGTGCTACAGCCGCATCACTGCTCTGGAGGATACAAGAAGCTACGCATCACGGTGTTACATGCCATGGCGCCATAGTGATCTACAATAATCACAGTATCAAATAATCACAAGGGATTATCTGATCTCGCCTCGCTTGATTTCAAGCTTGGGGAGATCTTTAAGACCTTGTAATCTATCTTATAAGTTTTACATTACTATTTTAGGTTTGCATTAGTTCAAATTAGAAATAAAGTTTGCATCATTAGAATTCCCTTCAGGAATAGTCGATCCCTTTTATGAAATTTCGAGTTTATTATCATATATGGAGAAATATTAAGTTTGTGCTTGTCCTATTGGATATATGAATGGCTTGAGTATAATTTTACTTGCGCTTGATGATAACAATAGGAGTCTTCCACACCATTGGTATTAATGGAACATACAAAGATAATTTGGTCAATATGTTGTAAGTTCATGGTTTGATTTACAAAGAAAAAATTATCTAATCAGTTAAGTTGAAAAATGAACCTTGAACAAAGGAAAATTAAAAGTGCTATCAAATTAGAGTGAGAACAAGACGAGGTAGAATATTCAAGCTATAAAGATTGCTTCATATACAATTGTAATTTGGTAATTGAGATTGTTAAACTTTGAATTTCTACATGAAGTCAATGTATGGCTAGCTCATTTGCGCAGCACTTAAACAAAAGTGTGAGCATATATATATAAAAGATAGAAGAAAAAGAGCGAATGTGCAAAGAGAAAATAGGCATACACCACTATATTGTAGTATGACAAAGAAGCATTTGAGATTTTAAATCCCAAGTGAATATGTTAATCCAAAAACACATGGAACTACCTCTCTAACTCATTCGGTTGAACTGAATATGTTTACATCATATTGAGAGTAATATTTTGAGAACTGTTGAATTCTAAGGTGTGGAAACCTGCTAATATTATTCAGATGGTTCGAGTAAGGTACTATTCATGAACTTATTCCTATGTATCATATATGATAAACACATGCTGCAACTGCCTCATTTATTTTATCGACTCAGCTTCATGAATATGAGGATCACATCCATTAAGCTAAACTTGCTCGGGATGAGCAAGAGTCTAATCTTGAGAAACTTGATGAGTGCATATTTGCATCATGTTTTATATTATTATTTTGCACTGTAATTGTAGGATCTTGGTATTTGACGGCGTTCGCGCGCATATTTTATGTCTATTTTCACCAGGATTAGGACAGATGATGGATACAATGGACACAATTCTTGGAGCAGTTATATTGGGAAGAAAAGGAGTCAAAAACAATGTAAATCGCTTATTTGGGAAATATCAATAACACCACAAGAAAACTCGAAGCGATCGAGGCATCCAGAAGGTTTAGCGACCAACTATACGGCAGGAATTAATTTCCCGGTCGTATAGTTCTCGTCGTATAGTTGGCGTCACCACCTCCTTCTCAAATAGTTTCACTCCGTGCAACTAGATCGGAGAGACGACATACAGAACAACGAGAAATCGCTGAAACCTCACCTCTGGAAGGCATCTAGAGGGGAACTCATCCACCGGAGATCCATCTTTGCCCTGCGCAGATCCGGGACGCTAAGGCATTGATCTTCATCATCAACCGCTACATCACCACCATCTCCATCCATCCCATCTACATCTTGTCTAGATCTTGTTGTAATTTCTATACTCGTTGTGGATTTGTACAAGTACTATTCATCTATGATAGATTCCATTGTTATTGCCATGATGTTGATTGCCTCCATGTCTGAGTAGATCATTAGTTCTTGGAGAGATGGAGAAACCCTAGTATGAGATTGAAATAAGATAAAGTTTATTATGACATTCATCACTATGGCCATGTGTTAGATTGTCTTCATCTTGATGTTGGGAGAAGTCGACCTCTCAATATTTGACTCTTATGGGGATTTGATGGAGGGAACTACTTGTTGGTAGACGAAGGTGTGTTAGCACTTATAGTGACTATAAAGCTGTTGGCACCCCTTACGTATCAACTTGGGAACCGAGAAAACTCACTGAACACTATTCATGCCATGGTATACGTCCTACAGGATTAAGTCCCTTAATAGCGTAGTAATTCGATTGATGTCGATTGATGTCTGTTGTGGTTATGAGGATGATGTGAGCAGTGGTTGCTGCCTATTTTTCCAAATACGGAGTTCCTCCGACACATACATATTTGAGAATGTTCATGATAATAATCTTTACCTTAGCTCTTTATAATGCTAGAGGTGTATCTGCTACTCCCTGAGAACACTTTTTCCTATTGCAGTTTCAAATCTCTTTTACATACGCGATACTTACTTTCTGTGTTTAGTTGTTTTACTTTACTTATTGTTCTCTTATACCAAAAACCCAAAATCTCATTTTTACACAATACTCGCATTTTATCCTGTTACTTAGAACTTTATTTAGCATCTCTATTGTAGTATTTAATTCAAGAGTTATTAGACTTCAGACTCCTGCTCCCTGTGGGATCAACATCTTTATTTCGAAACTAGCTACAAACAATCTGTGCACTTGGAGTCACCAGTATCAGAGTCATTCCGCCCTTTAGGGTCTCAACCAAGGTGGTCGTTGTCAATCTAGAAAATATTTCGGTAGCTATGTATTAGGAAAACTAAACATGAGAGTAGGACTACTTCCATTTTTCTTCTTACCCACCCATCTACCCTATTCTGGTAAGGAAGTGTACGTTTGACTATCCTCTTCTAAAAATTCAAACTAGGATTCACGTGTTTGGGGTATATGTAGTACCATAGGTTGTATTAATCCTTTGTTGATCTGTTGCATCCAACTTTGCTTCGCAATCTGCCTTTGGTTATCAACTGTTGGTACATTCCATACTAACATGATTTTGTGTAAACCGATGAGATCAATCTGACTCCTTGTTAAACGACGCAATCTTGTTAAGGATGCTCATTCTTCATCATGCTTTCATATAATGTGGAGTTGCTAACCCCTATCTGCTAAGTGGTTTTGTGCATCTAGTTGGCATTTTAAGGCCAAAAAATGCGGAAATTTTTCTTTGATACATCTGTATTTCCACACTCCTTTTCAGTTGTGTGTGATACACTATTCACCTTATTTTTGTTGGCATGTCCATGGTAACTCGATCTTTTGCTATTGACGCATAAATCTAATGGTTTCACTTCATCTTCAAATCTTTTGGGCTAAATTCATAACTTGCATTGATTTGATGCTTGCGATTGTAATTTGGTTTTCTGTTTAGCTATATGACACTTATCATGAGTGGAATATCTTCAATGCTATCAATTCAATTATCGAAATGATTGCGGTTATATCTTGTGATTTTGAGTTATACCATGATCATTTCTATATCATATTCAAGTATCTTGGCAATCCGGAGATTTCTCAAGGCACTAGAATGGATTATCATCCGTTTTTCGTGCTTCATATCTTGTTTGAACTCCATATTCGCAAAGGCTCTCTTTGATAGAGGAGAATCTCATCTTTTTATCTCTGATAGATTTGCTTAAGGTACGAGTTATCATTGGTTCTTTATCCAAGATCGTCTTATATTTTCAACCGGTGATCCGATCAATTATGTGCACAACTCAACATCTCTTGTATCATCCGATGGGCTAGATAATCTATTCGTCCAATCGAAGAACATATTCTTCTTCTTCTCTCAAGCTTCATGAACATCGCATGTGTGCAAACTTCTCAAAGTATGAGTTCCTACTTTTCAAAGTCACCTATCTCGGACACATCCTTCTGCTAAAGACATTGCTACAATTCTGGAATCATCAAGTCAATTGTTAATTCCATCCTCCACCTTCAACCAACTCCGAAGCTTATCCTCGGGTTGACAAGTAATTCACGCTGATATGTTGAAGACTTTCTCAAGACGACTAAGTCTCTCTCAAATATTCTCAAGAAGGACAAGAAAGTCTTTTGGTCTTCCACTCATCAAGAAACCTTTTGAAACCCTCTCGTTTTATCTTCTATCCTCAACCTGCTGGATGCCATGAAGCCTTTCCAGATCTTTCATAATTCTTCTATTAAAGTTTTGGGTGTTGTCCTTAATCTATATGTTGAATCTTTCATCTATCTTTGTGATCTTCCTTCATATCTTTTTCCGGTGGTTTTGGAACTTTTGACACGACAACATCATCATCTTTATCTGCTTGGATTCGATGAAGAGGTTGCATCAAATCTTTGTTTCTTATGGAGCTTCATAAATTCTGATTATCAAGATCTTCATTCTGAATTTCTGAGAGTTGGGTTGCACAATTTTCCTATTCATGTGCGGAGTAATGCTTTGGGTGCGGGATGGAGTAGCTACCATACCACTACTCTTATCATTCGCTCTTGTATATTGAATTGGTGGATTAATACGATTTCTCTCATTCCACAAAAGTTAGAAGTTGCCGTTATCTCTTGATACTTTTACTCCGTCCTTGTTTTTCTAGAGGGTTCTCTCAAAGAATATAATCAGTAATCTCTTGTGGGTGGCCTCATCTATTTCAAGATAGAATAAAACTTTAATGATCTGGTGGAAGCAAATGCAAAATCTTCTTCGTCCTCTTCATTCTACCGGTGCTCGAAATCGTCAAACAAGATGGATGGAAGATATATCTGACTTCAATTGCCAAATCCTTTTTATCTTGGTGAAGCCAATTATGGTCGATGCCAACAATCGCAAATCTATTGCAATAACCTCATGATTCAGGAAAGCAATGGGCATCCCTACAAAAACAACTCTAGATATTCAACATTCAACTTCTTCCTCAGGATTCTACCATAAGCTAGTGTCACCTCCTTCTCTTGAAGATCAATCCGCGCACCTCAATTGTGCAATCATTTGGTTCTTACCGGCGCAAGAAGAATCTAATCCAAGAACTCCTAACCCAAATATTTCCCTGGATATCAAGGAACTCTATTGTTTGAAGGAAATATTGTTTCTCCAAACTTCATTTCTTAAATCTAAGGAGGAAACGATGCTATTTTCATTGTGGTTGATACTTGTCCAAAGTCCTTTTTCTTCTGGCGAAAGATTCATCTTCACTTTCAATTTTCGATCTTTAATCCTATAAATATGTCTCATCCTTCGGCTTGAAGAAATTTTCTTCCCCTGAATCTCTTCAAGTCCTTTGTTTCGAAGAGGCAGAACACAAGACTCACAACAAGTCTATCAATTTTTGCAAGGTGTAGTGATCACACCATTCCTTTGGAAAACCACTTGGGAACGTGAGGATCACCTTCATTCCGAGCACCCTCCACTCTTTGTGTCTTCTTCTTTTCCTAGGAATCTCGGGGCGAGATTCTTGTTAAGTGGGGGAAAGTTGTAGCATCCCAAGTGTCTCACCTTGTAATGCTACATGATAAATAAATATAATGCTACTATATACTTGTCATTATTGCACCATCATAATATCGTGCTCATGTCATCATGCCACATTGCATTTGAGCATCATATTAAAAGCTATTCCATTTGGTTATTCCCCTCATATTGCATTTGTCTTATTAGTACTTTGCTTCTTGATATATTGTATTTTATTCTTGATATCATGTATTTGCCATTTTATTAGTGGTGTAATGCCCAAATTGAGTTGGGGGCATATCTCTTCAATTCTTTTCCATCACTAACAAGTCGCTAATCTTTTATCCATGATCATTCTCTAATTACACCACATTTGGTTCATATGGGCTCTTTACTTTTGTTTGTTTTAAATCTAACCATATGCTCATGTGTGGATCCATTCCACCAAATCATGTTATAATCTTGAATATGATCTACATATATCATTTCTATCTTTCTCCTATGCACATGTGTGCTAGTATTATTTCTCCTTAATTTTGGCTCCTAGCACACATCACTAGTAGAAACCAACCCTTTAGTCCCGGTTCGTAAGGACCTTTAGTCCCAGAATTCGACCCGGGACTGCAAAAGCGGGACTAATGGTCCAAGCTTTAGCCTCGGTTCTGTTACAAACTGGGACTAGAGGTCAAACCACGTGGCCCTGCGAGCCGCGCTGGGCGGCAGGACATTTAGTCCCAGTTCGTAACACGAATCAGGACTAAAGGTTCCCTGCCGCGGCAGCGTTTTGGGCCATGTGGCTGCCGCGGCAGGAGATGGGGTTTTAGGGTTTTGTGTTTTCTTTTCATTTTGTGTTTTGTGTTCAATTATTTTTCATTCGGTGTTTTCATTAGAAACAAGTTTTTGTATACATACAGAACACTACTACACAGTACTTGTACACATTGATGCAATATATAATATAATTTCTCTTACAAGCATACATGGAGTCCCAAACGGGTCTAGAGCATGTCTATTTGATTACATGGAGATCATTAAATGGATGCTTTAGGGTCTATGCAGAGTGAATTCTCCGTGTGGGTCTATGACCTCATCGACAAAAAATCCAGCAAATTCCTCTTCGATTGCTATTAGGCGCTCCTCTGGTAGGAGATTTTCCCGCATCGCGTCCAACTATATAAAGAAGGAGATCATATGAATTAGACTCAACACAACTTTTTGTAATAAAAATAAAGGGTAAATATATTGTTTACTTACTCGAACATTTTCCGAGGGCTTCTCAATAGTGATGCGAATGAACTCGGACACGTAGAATCCACATAGATTAGTCCCCTGTGGCTGCCTCGTGCACTTTACAAGAATAGAATTCAATCAAATAATAACTCTAGCATGATAAATGCACATAAACAAGAATTAAATAGATGTGCGGACTTAGCTCGTAGTACTTACCGAGAGCAATTTAAAAAATAGCTCCTCACGCCATTGACCGCGGACATGATTCGTGAACCGTGTCCAAACCCTACCCGACAAAGAAAATGAATGTATGAGTTAATAACCACTTGATATCCCAGAAAATGAACGAAAGAAACTGATATAGTGCAATAATGGTTGAAATTACCTTTGGAGCGCATCGATAATGTTGCGGTAGTCTTCAATGTCTTTGTTTAGTGAGTCCATGATGTGAACTCTTCCCAAGTCCACTAAAATGCTTACAAGAATCCAGTGGTACCTAGAAGAATCTAGTGGTACCAGCGGAGAGACTAAGTCAATGCTGAAACGGACATCAGCGGGCAACTTGTGTGTCGGGCCTCTTGTCCTTGTAGAAGATTGGCAGGAAGCGGAGGTCTAAGAGAAGAAACATTCGTCAGTACATATATACGAATCAATTAGTGCATCTATACTAGTGAACGATCGATAGAGTCTTTATATACCTCGACGGAGTTTGTTATTATTATGGGGTCTTCACCATGATCTCCACCATGGTCAGCACCATCGTCTCCACTATCATCTCCACCATCGTCTCAGCCATCGTAATAAGAACCCCCAGTACAGTCAGCTATCATGTTGAGAAGCTCCTCTTCATTTTGTCTACCGTCCATAGCTTAACTAATACAGAAAAAGAATATTGCATTAAGTAAAAGAATATTACAATTGCGACAACTCGGATACAGTACTTAGTGATTAAGATAAAGTACAATAATATAAGATAAAGTACATTATTAATACATCTCGCTCATATCTCGCTCATAATATAAAGTACATTATTAATACATCTCGCTCATATCAAACTAGCAAACGCGCTGCCGCATTTTGTGCTACGGGAGCTCTGCAGCCAGAGAAGAGGAACCATCACCGGAGAATAGCTCGGGTGAGATCCATGAACCTGCCAGATATTGGAGAACCTAGTCTTTAAAAGATACATGTATGGTCGTATGTGCTCGTCTTTCTCCCTGATACGACGACGTACCACCTCCTCGGGGTCGGCTCCCTCTGCACCGCTCCTGGACCACGTGGACGCCACCAAAGAAGCTCCGGATCGACGATGATACCCGGATTCCTCAGTAAGGTACGAGTCCCGACAGGTAGCACCTCCTAGTGCCAACCCGGTGGAGCCCAGACTCGGACATCCCCAGAACCGACGGAGTCTAGTAGGCTCGGACGAGGTGGAAGCGGCATAACTAAATAATAGCAATAAATAATCATAAAACATAAATAGTAACTAAATCACTAAGTATTGCCCTAATAACACTAACCCTAAACCTAACACTAACTAAACTAAACCTAATTAACTAAGTATTCTAACTAAACCTAATCCCGGCCCTAATAAACCCTAATCCCTAATAAACTAATTATTTGACCTAACTAATCCCTAACTAAAATCCCTAACTAAATCACTAACTAAAATCCCTAACTAAATCACTAACTAGATCATGAACTAAAATCACTAACTAAATCACTAACTAAAATCCCTAACTAAATCACTAACTAAAATCCCTAACTAAATCACTAACTAGATCATGAACTAAAATCACTAACTAATTCACTAACTAAATCACTAACTAAAATCCCTAACTAAATCACTACTAAAATCCCTAACTAAATTACTAACTAAAATCACTAACTAAAATCACTAACTAATTCACTAACTAAATCACTACTAAAATCCCTAACTAAATCACTACTAAAATCCCTAACTAAATCACTAAATAAAATCCCTACCTAAATAAAATCCCTAACTAAATCCCTATCTAAATAAAATCCCTAACTAACAAAATCACTAACTACATACACCTACATACCTCACCTGTAGGGGCGGCGCGGTGCAATGGGATGGACTACGTCGAGCGACGAGGCGGGACGGGCGACGGCGTGGGCAGCGGCGGCGATCCCTCCTCGATGGTGCGGGCGGCGACGGCGCATGCGAAGGGCGGACGGGCGGGGCTGGGACGGGCGCGGCGAGGAGGGACGGGCGCGGAGGGACAGCCTCGGCACGTGTGGTGCAGCGGGACGGCACGGCGAGCTTATGGCAGCTTCGGGGAGCGCGGCGAGCTTACGGCGGCGGCGGGGAAGAAGAAAACGGATCCGGGTTGTGGGTCGACCTGGGGTAGAGGTGGGGGTATTTATGCCCTAGCCCCGGTTTGTATTACAACCCGGGGCTAAAGGTGTTTTCGGCCACGGCAATTCCCGCGCCACACCCCTTTAGCCCCGGTTTGTATTGGCTAAAGGTTATTTTTGGCGCCAAAACCAAAAATGGTTTATAGTTTTTAGAAAATTATGTATTATATATCAATTTTTTTAGAAAAAGAAGATCTATAATTTAAATCTATTATCATACTTTATTATACAACTTAAATGAAATTATCTATTGTTTAACAAGTATTATATTTAGTACAAATGTTGGAAAAGTATAGTTTATTATTTAAAAACAGAAAAATACATATAATATACCAAAATATTCACAAAAAATCATATACTCATTAGAAATATAATATTTATTACTAAAACTAGTAACTAGGACTAAACCATATTTTCCCGCCATTTTCCCCGGTTCCCGCCATTTCCCCCGCTTTCTGCCATGTTTTCCCGCCATTTCCCCCGCTTCCCGCCATTTCCCCCGCTTTCCGTCATGTTTTCCCGCCATTTCCCCTGCTTCCTGCCATGTTCTCCCGCCATTTCCCCCGCTTCCCGCCATGTTCTCCCGCCATTTCCCTCTATATCTAGGCCGACCTCCATGTCCATCCACACCTTCTCTCTCATAACAATGGACACCGCTTACTGGGCCTTTCTGGCGCTCGAGGAGACCGAGGCGCTGTGCACCTCCAGCTACCCATGCCCGCCGGGGGTACCGGCTACCCACTGGCTGGATGGTGAGCGCTGGAGGGGTTCCTGTTCCTCCTGTGCCTCAAGGTTCGGCCCGCCAGGCGGCCATCACGAACCACTTCTACCTTGAGCTCACGTCGGAGCAGCGGATGGATCCCCATTGGGATCCCGACAACCTCGACACCTGGAATGCCTTTTTCGCAAACCGGTGGGAAAGGGAGCTCAGCAGGTACGAGGGTGACGGCCCTCCCCCAGTGAACCACAACGAGGCTGGTCGCCGCCTGTGGTGTGCGAACCGGACTATCGCCGGCGTGATGCGCTACATCGCCATGGGAGACCATCCTCGCCTGAGGTACCCGCACTTTCACCAGCCACATAGCCACAAGAATGGTGGTGGTGGTGAAGGCCTAGGGCATACTGGGGTCGTCATCCGGGAGCCCCTCCCCCGCGCGTCAGGATTCCGAGGCCGGAGGATCCATCCACGTGCTACGAGGAAGGGCTAAGGATCCATCCGCGTGCTACGAGCGATGACGATGACGATGACGATACCAAAGACGACCCTGAAGCTGTGTACTATAGGGCTAGTTATGATTATGACTAATTTTTACGTTTTAATATTAATAAATGTCTGCCCACAGCAAGTTGCAATACTACCTATTGAGATCGAGATAGTTCATATCCATATACATATAAGAAGATCATTAAAAATAAAGGTTTAATAATATTGTACATCACCGACATCCACACATGTTAGGGTTTTCTTCTAATCCGTAACCATGGAGCATCTTCCTTACTTAACGGGATGCTTGGGTCATCCTTCACAGCGAAGGGCGGAATTTCGTGAAACTTATCATAATCTTCTGACATGTCTGTCTTATCCTCCACCCCCACGATGTTTCTTTTTCCTGAAAGAACTATGTGGCGCTTTGGCTCATCGGATGCGGTATTGTTTTGCTTATCTTTCCTTTTTCTTGGTTTTGTAGACATGTCCTTCACATAAAAAACCTGAGCCACATAATTGGCTAAGACAAATGGTTCATTTCTATACGCAAGGTTGCTGAGATCCACTGTTGTCATTCCGTATTTCTTGTCTACCTCAACCCTGCCTCCTGTCAGCTTGACCCATTTGCACCAAAACAAAGGGACCTTAAAATAAGGTCCATAGTCAAGTTCCCATATATCCTCTATGTAACATAATATGTATCCTTATGCCCATTCTCATCTGTTGCATCAAATCGGACACCACTGTTTTGATTGGTGCTCTTTTTATCTTGGGCGATCGTGTAAAATATATTCCCATTTATCTCGTACCCTTGGAAAGTCAATATAGTTGAAGATGGTGACCTGGCAAACAAGCACAACTGCTCTCCAACATTTATGTCATTCATGAGATGTGTCTGCAACCAACCGCCGAAAGTCCTCATGTGTTCATCTCTAATCCAGGAGCCAGGCTTCCCTGGGTTGTTGGAGTGTACAATATTCTTGTGTTCCTCGATATACGGAGCCACCAAGGTGGAACTTTGCAGAACTGTGTAGTGTGCTTTAGTGAGAGAATGTTCGTCCATGCATATCCTTGATTTCTTTCCTAGCATGCCTTTTCCACTTTTAAATCCTTCACCATATCAAATACATCATCACCAGTACGGCAGATAGGCTTACACCGGCTATCTGCCTCACCATTGAAATGCTTACCTTTCTTTCTTAGGGTGTGCGTGGGCGGAAGAAAACGACGATTCCCTGGGTACACATTCTTCTTACATTTATCCAAATATATACTTTTAGTCTCGTTTAAACAGTGTGTGCATGCATTGTATCCCTTGTTTGTCTATCCTAAAATGTTACTAAGAGCAAGCTAATCATTGATTGTTATGAACAAGAACGCTCGTAGGTCAAATTCCTCCTGCTTGTTCTTCCCACACATGTACACCTTGTCCGTGCCACAACTATAAGAGTTCTTCAACTAATGGCCTTAGGTACACATCAATGTCATTGCCGGGTTAGTTCGGGCCTTGGATGAGCACTGGCGTTATAATGAACTTCCGCTTCATGCACAACCAAGGAGGAAGGTTATAGATACACAGAGTCACGGGCCAGGTGCTATGACTGCAGCTTTGCTCCCCAAAAGGATTCATGCCATCTGTACTTAGACCAAACCATAAGTTCCTCGCATCACCTGCAAAGTCCGGAAACTCTCTCTCGATTTTTCTCCACTGCGACCCATCAGCGGGGTGTCTCAACATCTCGTCTTTCTTACGGCCTTCCATGTGCCATCGCAACAACTTGGCATGCTCTTTGTTCCTGAACAAACATTTCAACTGTGGTATTATAGGAGCATACCACATCACCTTGGCAGGAACCCTATTCATGTGGCGCTCACCCTCAACATCACCAGGGTCATCTCGTCTTATCTTATACCGCAATGCAGTGCATACTAGGCATGCATCCAAATTCTCGTACTCCTCGTCGCGGTACAGGATGCAGTCATTAATACATGCATGTATCTTCTGCACCTTTAATCCTAGAGGGCAGACAACCTTTTTTGCTTCGTAGGTACCGGCGGGCAGTTTATTATCCTTTGGAAGGAACTTCTTCATTATTTTCAGCAACTTTTCAAATCCTTTGTCAGTCACACCGTTCTCGGCCTTCCATTGCAGTAATTCCAGTGTGCTACCAAGTTTTTTGTGCCCATCTTCACAATTTGGGTACAACAATTTGTTGTGATCCTCTAACATCTTCTTGAACTTCAACCTCTTCCTTTTAGTTACGCATTCTTCCTGGGCATCAGCAATGGCCTGACTAAGATCATCATCGGGCAGATCTGATGCCCGTTCTTCATCTTTTTCTTCATCAATGTCTTCTATTGTAGTACCATCGTATTCATGGCATAGTAGGGTAGTCGTTATCATTCTCTTCTTCTTTGTTGTCTTCCATCATAACCCCTCTTTCTCTGTGCTTGGTCCAACAATTATAGCCGGTCATGAAACCAGACTGAAACAGGTGGCTGTGAAGGACTCTTCAGGAAGACTATTCCTTATGATTCCGACAGACACCACATGGACAAGACATAAAACCATTCCGCTTGTTTGCCTCGGCCACAAGAACAAAAGAATGCACGCCTTTAATGAACTCGTTAGAGAGTCGGTAAGCGTACATCCATTGTCGGCTCATCTGCATTATATAATTAATTAAGTACATCAAACATAATCATAACTAATTAGTACTAATGTAAAAAAACAAAATTAAAGCCAGCAACCGGGACTAAAGATATGATGAACCTTTAGTCCCGGTTGGAGGCACCAACCGGGACTAAATCTGGATGTGGAGACAACATGTTGACACTATGTCCTCAGTGGGCAGCACTAAGCCAGTAAATTAAATGACGACACTATTTTGGGTGGGTGGCAGCATAATCATAATTAATTAGTACTAATCTAAAAAACAAAATTAAAGCCAGCAACCGGGACTAAAGATATGGTGAACCTTTAGTCCCGGTTGGAGGCACCAACCGGGACTAAATGTGGATGTGGAGACAACATGTCGACACTATGTCCTTAGTGGGTAGTGATGTCTACGCACTTCTATTCTTGTAGACAGTTGTTGGGCCTCCAAGTGCAGAGGTTTGTAGAACAGCAGCAAGTTTTCCCTTAAGTGGATCACCCAAGGTTCATCGAACTCAGGGATGAAGTGGTCAAAGGTATCCCCTCTCAAGCAATCCTGCAATCAAGATACAAGAAGTCTCTTGTGTCCCCAACACACCCAATACACTTGTCAGGTGTATAGGTGCACTAGTTTGGCAAAGAGATATGAAATACAAGTGGTATGGATATAAGACAACGGTGCTAGAAAATAGCTTGATAGCGTGAAAGAGACTAAAGGCAAACTGAAATAAAGATGGAAGCAAGCAAACATGTAACATATCTAGTAGCAAACGGTGTATCAATGCTAAGAAACAAGGCCTAGGGATCATACTTTCACCAGTGAACACTTTCATATAAATATCATCTCTTTATGATACTACTCTTAACTACTCTCCGGTTGGACACTCTAATCGATGGTAGGGCTATAACAGCACACCTCAAAGTCCGGTTTCCCATCTAGAAAACCCCACACTGTCACCTTGAGCACTAGATGAGTCCAACAAACACCACAATTTCATAAAGACATCCAACTCAAAATATAACTCATAACAAATATTTGTAATCTCTAGCCTAAGTGCCACCATGGTGTGCACGCTGTCACTTTCACACACATGGGGAGAGCAGAGATCTATTAAAGCACTTGAGTAGCAAGGTAGATCTATAGATTACAAGCTCATGATCTCAATAAGATCATGCATAGAGAGACAGATGAACACATAGCTACCGGTAGAACCCTTAGCCTCGAGAGAGAACTACTCCCTCTTCATCATGGGAATCAGCAATGGTGATGGATATGGTGATGGAGTCGATGGAGATGGCGGTGAAGATGGTGAAGAGGCGGCGGCGGCGCGAAGGACTCCTTCCCCGCCGCCGGTATCACAGGGGAGCACCGCCCCTTAGCACCCTTCCTTCATGGCTTCTTGGGAGCCCTTTTCCATGGAGATGGGATCCATGGGGGAGGCAAAAACGTGGCTTTGGTGGCTGCAAATTCGTGGATGGAGGTGCCCTAGGCGAATTAGGTTTCCTCCCTTTATATAGCTTCTCGGATTCCCGTCACCCCATCTTGGGTTGCAGTAAATCGGGCCTAAAAGGTCCGTCCGGACTCAGAATCATCTAATTTTATGTCCAAAACGTTTTTCGCGAAATGTCCAACAATTTTGTAGTTGAAGCGTTTTCCGTTTGACGCCGTCTTCGACCCAAAACGTGACCATCTTTAAAAAGAGTTCTGAGACAAATTTCTGGAAAATCCCAATTTGACTCCAACAAGGTTTCCACTTGTATTTTTGGTAATTCCTACACATCAAAGTGTAAAACAAGAACATTGCGCACTTTTGCAACTATTAGTAGGTTAGTCTAAGAAATCATATGAAAAGTACTCCAAAGTCTGGGCAAAACATAAGAAAGTAGATAAAACCAAGCATGGAACATCAAAAATTATAGATACATTTGCAATGTATCAACATCACCAAGCTTAACTCATGCTCGTCCTCGAGTAGGTAAGTGATAAAAAGAAAGAATAATTTTTGAGGTGACATGCACCATCAAAGACTTGATCAAAGTATTTGCAAAACATTCAAAGCTAGGATCATAGTACTTCAATCATAACATGAAAGACAAAGTTCTAGCAATAAGCATAGAAACTATGATGCCACATGAAAAGGCACAAACAAAAGATTCATGAATAACAATGCTTTGCAAGACGTTTGTTTGTTTCACATAAAGAAAACATAGCATAATAGTATTCATCTTGTCCCACAATAGAGTAGCAAATATAAATGCATAGGACACCTTCAAAGTTCATAAGAGTGACTAGATACAATAGTTTAAAATAAGCAATATCAAAGTATGCATCAATCAACTAGTCTTGGGACAATGCACATAGAACTAAGAATGGTCACTATGCTCTCAAAGTAGGTGCATAAAGATAGAAGGTGGAGACTCAATATAATGGTGGAAGAAAAGCCTTTTGTAAAAGGAAGTAGGGATTCAAGTCTCATAAAGAGCTTCCAAAAATTATGGTACTTATAGCTTTCAACTCTCATTGCCCCTATCATAAGCATCTTGAAGTGATTAAGGTTAAAGTGAACAAACTATGGTGTACATGCTTGACGAAGTATAAGTTAGAAATCTCATGTCCCTTGTATACGAGGGCCGCTCCTCATGCTACTCAAGTTTAGACACCGTAAGTTCTTGTCATTGTAAGTATATGTGTATCATAGAGAACCGCCAACGGGGTACCCCTTGCCCGATGATATGGAAGAATCCCCATATCAAAATGACAAGGCAAGCAGACAACTAGCATCTCAGCAATCTTCTTATTTACCATGGGAATATGGTGCTTTTTTCTCTCTTTCCTCTTTTCATAGTATCTCTTTCTCCTTTTCTCTTTTTTCTCAATATAGGATTCTTTTTTTATAAGAAGAATGCTTCATGGACAACTCATTATGGTTACGCTACAGGTTTCCACCATGTCAGCATGGATTAGACCAGTGGCCCAGGCGTTTCTCTAACACATATACATAACTCCATGGACTTACAAACTCCCCTTTCATTTCACACTTTAAGATCTCACCATAATAAGGTAAGATCCATGTGATTGCAGTGCTAGTCCCTGGATCGATAATGCTAGCACCCACGGTTTAAGATGAAGTACACAGAAACAAAGGTCATTATTACATCGCATATCCAGGAATATAATGGTTCTTACAACTCACTTAGCCCAAGGCTAAGACACTTAATTTTCACATTACACAGCATAATAATAATAGAGTATTTTAGTCTTCATGTGCCACGGGCAAGAATGTCGAGTGTAGACCCGCAACCCTACTCATCATCAGAGTATCCTACAACATAATAAGTTACAGCCACAAGGGTCAATACATTTGGAATTGTATTGGCAAGTGATACCATAGATACTTAGTATAATCCAACAACTACATGAATATATGGTTAAGTGGGGTTGTGGCTGGCTTTGCTAAAAAGCTAGTTTTACTTATAGTTTTTGAAGAGTAAGTTTTCTCATTCAAACACTAAGGTACCAATGATAGACATCACTGAACCTCTACCCATGTTCACCCACAAGTTTTAACTTAGAGAAATTTGGATGAGGAGATTATTGAACTGCTTCACTGTCTTGAGGCTCACAAGTTGTCCATAACCGGGGACACGGCTAAGTACTTAGTTTTACCCTCTCGAGAGGTGGTGTACTTTCCCCACAAGACTCGACATGCATCGAGACAAGACCTTTCAGAAGCAATCCCTCAGACCACCATGGACGCGTTCCATCCTACCACATCTACCACCTTCTGTCCGTCTGGCTGAGTTCTTGCAACTTAGTTGGTCAAGGCAGAGCCCATATGCCATGTGGCTGCACTGGAAGCTTCATGACAAGAATGTCTCCAATCTCTTTGCTCCTGGGTGGCCATCCAAAAGTGTGATACACCAGCTGACCATAGACATGGCCCCTGAGTAACCACTCAACATAATCCAAGCAAGTCCCATTCCACCCAGGTGTTTCATTAATATTAGTTGTTTTCTTAGTCAAACAAAATAATATCTTTCCATACTATATTATATGTGTATTCCACCCACGAATTCTAATAGCATGGCTAAGCACTCTAGCATACGAAGTCTTTCAACTAGGAGATACTACCAAGATATAGTCTATAGGGTAGCATAGCATAGTAACATGTAAATAATCCTATCATGCTAAGATCTACCAAAATAACACTAGTGCAATAGTGAAAATAATAGGACATGAGATGAAATATCACTTGCCTTGGTAGCTAGGGGAATAGGTACAATCCTCACAGCAACAAACTTCACAATCCATACAATCTACACAAGATCAATACAACAACAATAATTCAATCAATAAAACATTACAAAAAATATGAATGCATGCAAAATGCAATGATACAATCACAACTCTATAATTTACAGATTCTACAGTACAGAGGGTAAAATACCTCATCTAAATGCATAAGAAATACCCCAAAACAATTTCTAGAACAATTTTTATGAGCAAAATACTCCTAAAAAGGTTCTACCTATAAATCCAATTTTTCAGAGGCAAAAGTGTGAAACAAGGCTTCTATAATAAAGGTCTTATTTTTCTGAATCCATAGACACCAAATTTGCATTTTTCTGAATTGTGGAACAAAAGTTCTGGATTTTCTAAGTTTAATACAAAATCTGTCTAATTTCTATTTAAACAGATAATCCTGGGCGACGTGGCGCAATCTAATTGGCCCGTACCGGTTCGCTGGGACCGACCGCTGTGGGCCGTTGGATCTTAAGTGATGACAGACGGATCAGATTAGCCTGTACCGTTTCGTCCACGATCTAATCCTAGCCGCAGACACAAGATCTAACGGTCCCTAGCGACCTGGCCGGAGATGGGCGGCGCTGACCGGCTGAGCGCGGCGGCGGAGCGTCGGCCGATGAGGTTCCGGCGATTCTACAAGGGCTGGGAGACCATGGACACGTACCAGAGGCCGAGGAGGTCGTGGCGGTCTCGATGGAGGTCACTGCGGTGCGGGGGGTGCTCTGGCTTGGCCTGGATCCCTCGCCGGAGTTGCGCAGACAGCGGAGCTCGTGGCTCGGTGTCGGAGACGGTGACCTGGGGCTCGAACCAGACAGCAAAGGGGTCAGCGGGATGCGCAAGGATCTGTACGACCTAGCAAAGACCAAAAGGGGGCAGCGGGAACCTTAACCTCACCGGAGAAAGCAATGGACGGCGGCGGCAGAGGGGTTCGCTGGAGTGGAATCACGTCGTCGACCTGGTGCAAAAGAAGGCACGTGGCCGAGGTTAAAACATGCGCTAGGTCACCGCAAGCATTACGGAGCAGAGAGGAGGGCACGGCGTGGCCGAGGCTCACCGGAATTCTCGCCGGAGGTGCTTCGGTCGGCGGCGGTGTGAGGTGGAAATTGGGGAGCCTGGGGGCTCTCTAGGGGCTGTGTCTGGGGGAATCAGCCAGGGAGAAGGAGGGGATTAAGAAGGGGCCGAAGCGGTGGCGAATTACTCGCGGAAACGCTCGCAGTCACTCGGCAATGGAAACGGCAGAGGAGGTGGAGGGGGCGCCGGCCGTTCGCGTGGGAGACGCTGAGGTGGCGTTGACGTGGAGCGGGGCCCAGTGGTAAGTGAGTGGGGGTGAGTTGAGGGGGGGGGGTGCGGAAAACAGAGAGGGGGAGAGGGAGGCCGGGTGGGCTAGCTGGGCCGGTTTGAAAATCCTTTCCCTCCTTTTCTTTTTCTTTTTTGAATTTCTTTTCTAGTTTTCTTTGAATTTAGCATAAGTGCTCCAAAAAGCCTCTAAATTTCACCAAATTTTTGGAGGACAAATCTAATGCAAAGTAGTACATGCCATGATGATTTGAATGCTATGATGAAGTTTTTTTTTATAGAAAAAAATTTGGGATGTTACAAATCTAACCCCATTAAGTTGAATCTCACCCTCGAGATTCGGGTTGGCTAGCAAATAGGTGAGGGTGATCTTTCCGAAGTTCATCCTCTCGCTCCTAGGTTGCTTCTGAGTTAGTGTGATGGTTCCACTGCACTTTGCAGAATTTGATTGTCTTGGTACGGGTAATTCTTTCTGCTATCTCCAGAATCTTAATAGGTTTCTCTTCATAAGTGAGATCATTCTCTAGTTGAACTTCCTCCAATGGTATAGTGTCTCTCAGCGAAGTTTCTTCCATCTCTGGGTGACACTTTTTCAGCTGACTGACATGGAATACATTATGAACTGCTGTCAGAGATTCTGGTAATTCTATCTCATATGCCACTTCTCCTTTGCGGCTTAAAATCCTGAAAGGTCCTACATAGCGTGGTGCTAATTTTCCTTTGATTCCAAATCTTTTCACACCACAAAGTGGTGATACCCTGAGATAAGCTCTATCACCAACCTCATAGGTAACCTCTCTATGTTTTGGATCAGCATAGCTCTTCTGCCGAGATTGGGCTACCTTTAGCCTATCCCTTACCATCTTGACCTTCTCTTCAGCCTCCTTGATTAGGTCTGGCCCGAACAAATTTCTTTCTCCTACTCCATTCCACAGCAATAGTGTAGTACACTTCCTTCCATAAAGAAATTCAAACGGAACCATTTCTATGCTTGATTGATAGCTGTTATTGTAGGAAAACTCTACGTATGGTAGACTTTCATCCCAACTGGATCCATAATCTAACGCACATGCTCTCAGCATATCTTCTAATATTTGATTGGTCCTTTCTGTCTGCCCATCAGTTTGCGGATGAAATGCAGTGCTGAATTCTAACCGAGTTCCCAGTGACTCGTGAAGTTGTCGCTAAAAGTGTGAAGTGAATTGAGTCCCTCTGTCAGACACGATACTTTTAGGTACCCCATGCAAACATACAATTCTATTCATGTATATCTCGGCTAACTTTGCACTTGTGTAAGTGGTCCCTACTGGTATGAAATGGGCCACTTTTGTCAAGCGGTCAACGATAACCCATATAGAATCGTATCCAGATTTAGTCCTGGGCAGTCCGGTAATAAAGTCCATACCAATTTTATCCCATTTCCAATCAGGTATTGGCAGTGGTTGTAATAATCCTGTCGGTTTCTGATGTTCTGCCTTTACACGACTGCACACGTCGCACAGGGCAATGTGCTCTGCTATGTCCTTCTTTAAATTATTCCACCAAAACCTCTCCTTAACATCCATATACATCTTGGTGTTGCCAGGATGAATTGAATATGGCGAGTTGTGCGCTTCTTGTAAGATCAACTTCCTAAGTTCAAGATCCTGCGAAACACAGATACGTTTTTCGTACCATAAGATTCCTTGTTCATCTACATGAAATCCTTTTGCCTTACCATCACTAACCTTACTTTTTATTTCCTCTATTTCTTTGTCCAATTTTTTGGGCTTCTTGGATTCTGTCCATTAGCGTGGGTTGCACTTCCAAGGATGCAAGGTACCCTTCAGGCACTATCTCAAGTCTCAGCTCTCTAAATTGGGCACACAACTCCTCTGACAATTCTCCTTTATTGAGGCCATTTACATAAACCTTGTGGCTTAATGCATCGGCTACGACGTTTGCGTTTCCAGGGTGGTATTGCAAACTTATGTCGTAATCTTTGATAAGTTCTAGCCATCTTCTTTGTCTCATGTTGAGTTCTTTCTGTGTAAAAATGTATTTCAGACTCTTGTGATCAGTGAACATTTCACAACGTTTTCCCATGAGGTAATGCCTCCATGTTTTTAAGGCATGTACAACAGATGCCAACTCTAGATCATGAGTAGGATAGTTCACTTCATGATTTTTGAGTTGCCTTGATGCATAAGCTACAACTCTACCTTCCTGCATCAGTACACCTCCTAATCCTTGGTGAGATGCATCACAATATACTTGAAAGTCTTTCTCAAGGTCTGGCAGACATAACACTGGTGCTAACACTAGTCTCTTTTTCAATTCCTGAAAGCTGGTTTCACAAGCTTCTGTCCAATTAAACTTCTTCTCCTTCTTTAGCAGATCAGTCATGGGTTTGGCTATCTTAGAGAAATTTTCAATGAACCTCCGGTAGTACCCTGCTAGGCCTAGGAAACTACGGATTTCTTTAACCGATTTAGGAGGTTCCCATTCTGTCACAGCTGCCACTTTTGCTGGATCAACAGCTATACCATTTCCAGAAACTATGTGCCCAAGGAAACCCACTTCATTCAGCCAGAATTCACATTTGCTGAACTTGGCATAAAGTTTATGTTCCCTAAGTTTCTCTAGAATCAGGCGTAGATGTTCTTCATGTTCTTTGTTGCTCTTGGAATATACCAATATATCATCGATGAATACCACTACGAACTTGTCAAGAAATTCCATGAATACCTTATTCATCATGTTCGTGAAATAGGCTGGTGCATTAGTCAATCTAAATGGCATCACTGTATATTCATACAACCCATATCTAGTGGTGAATGCAGTCTTGGGTATGTCATGTTCTCTAATCTTTAGTTGGAAGTATCCTGATCGAAGATCAATTTTTGAGAACACACAGGCTCCCTCTAGTTGATCGAAGAGATCATTTATTCTAGGCAAGGGATATTTATTCTTTATGGTCACTTCATTAAGTGAACGATAATCTATGCATAGCCTTTGACTTCGGTCCTTCTTCTCAACAAACAAGACTGGTGCTCCCCAAGACGACGAACTTGGTTGGATAAATCCCTTTTTCAACTGTTCTCCCAGCTATTTCTTGAGTTCTTTTAACTCGTCCACAGACATTTTATAAGGTCTCTTTGCTATAGGCCCCGTTCCTGGCAGTAGGTCTATCAGAAACTCCACATCCCTATCTGGTGGCATGCCAGGTAATTCTTCAGGGAACACATCTGGCTATTCCTTCACTATTGGCACACTATCTAGGCTGACCCCCTTAAGAGAATTAACCTTGCTCCCCTTGGGTTCAAAGTTAGACTTGAACCTGATCCTTTTCTTTTCGAGGGTGGTGAGCATAACAGTTCGCTTGGCACAATCAATCACCCCTTCATAACGGGTCAACCAGTCCATCCCTAATATTACATCTAATCCTTGGGATTCTAGGATTATTAAACTAACCGGAAACTTGTTCTTTCCAATTTCTAGGATTATCTATCGGCACCCAGAATTTACTATCATTTCTCCACCTGGGGAGCTTACTTTAATGGGACATCCAATGGTTTCTGTGGAGAGTTCGTTTTTGATTACAAATGCTCTTGAAATGAATGAATGCAATGCGCCAGTATCGAAAAGGATAAGTGCAGGAAAGGAATTATTCTTGAACTTACCGATCACGGCATCAGATCCTTCTTGAATTTCCTCCACATTAATGTGATTCACATGACCCTTTTGGAATGGGTTTGGCTTAGCCCCATCAGTCTTCTTCTCTGGTCATTCATTAGCATAGTGCCATGTCTTCTTGCACTTGAAACATTCCACCTGACTGATGTCTTTCTTTGCTGGCTGACTGTGACGATTCTGACCATTTTGGTTTCCATGGCCATGACCATTGTGGTTGTTCCTGAACCCACTTTTGTTATGTCCACGATGATTGTTTCCATCATGGTTGTGGTTATTGTTACGATGGTTATTATGATTCCCATTCTTGTGGAATCCTGAACCCCCACTTCCTTCACCATGAGAGCGCTTGTGAGGAGATCCTGATCCAAACTTATCAAAATGGTGCTTCCTCTTTCTACCCTCCACTTGTTTCATCTTGTTTTCCAGGATGGTAGCTTTATCACACAAGGATTGATAAGTTGGAACATATGCAACAGATAGTTGCATAGAAATTTCATCATTCAACCCATCTAGGAACTTCTCCTTTCTCTTTGCATCAGTGTCAACATCGTCGGGTGCATGACGTGAAAAATTATTGAACTCTTCAATGTATTCAGAAATACTGTGATGGCGTTGCTTGAGGTTATGAAACTCCTTTTTCTTCAACCCCATTATTCCAGAAGAGATGTGAGTGGTGCGAAACCCATCTTCAAACATTGCCCAAGTCACTTCCTCAATAGGGTGAGTAACTTGGAAATTGTCCCACCAAGTAGCTGCATGACCTTCCAATAAGTGTGCTGCAAATCTGACCTTTTCTGCATCCGTGCATCCAATCGTGACTAGGTCCTTATTCACAGAACGTAGCCAATCATTTGCTACCATGGGTTCAGTGGTACCCGAGAACTTAGCAGGTCTCAGCCTTAGAAATCTGGTCAGCATATCTAGAGGTGGTGGATTGTTCTGGTTGTTGTTATTGTTATTATTGTTGTTCTGATTCTGGTTTGCCATGAATTGAGTCATCATTTGCATCAATTGTGTTTGTGCATCCATCATCTGCTGCATTCCATTGCCATTGTCATTGTTATCCTCGTTGTTACGTCGGGGAGGCATATGTGGGTTTAATAAGGGTAAGTAATGATAGATAACCCAAATAAAAACAACAATCAGACAAACAAGCACATGCAAGTTCAACATCACAGCAATGATAGAGTTTGCGAAAATAAACATACTAGCATAGTCACCCACAAGTCGGTATGACCTATGCAACTCAATAATAATAAAACGATAGGTAGATGGAATAGTATCACTACTCCTCCATGTCAACTTCCTCCTCCACTAGTGCAAGTCCCGCTGCTGCGAATCCTGCCTTGTATTCCTCTAGGCTTGTAGTCAAAGCATCGATTTTTGTCTGTAATTCTCTCTTCTGTGTGCGTAGCCTCTCTATCACCTCGTGATCTGCTTCCAGCTCAATGTCCTCAAGCTCTAACTTGGTCTCCAAGTCTCTAATCTTCTTGTTCTTCTCCTGAACTCTATTCTCTTGGCTCTTGAATTTCTTCTCTTGGTCTTCAAACTTCTTCTCCATTTCCTTGATTCGATTTTCCTGTTCCAGGAAGGCCTTGTCCTTCTCCTTAAGTTGGACTCGTCCAACACAATAGGCTCTCCATCCTCGTCACGCCTCCCAAAGAAATGGAAGTAGTGGCTCCTGATCTCAGAAGAGTGATGTCCACATAGGTGTCCCAACAGCTCCTACATAGCAATGTCGAGGCCCCTTTCCATGTCATCATGGAGTATCTTGAAGGCAATCTCCCCAGTTTGGGGCTCTGTCTCACGTCCTGGCTGGGTAACTCTGAATCCCCATAAGTCCTTCCTCCGAAACTTCCTCAGCTGAAGTCCCTGAATGGTAGGGATTGGAAGAGCGAGCACTTGGACTAGTTCCAACGTACGAGTCCCAAAGCGAGTCCCCTTGAAATCCTCGGCCGTGCTGTAGACAAAATTCGGCATCTTTTGCATAGTATGAAGAAAATTAGTAACACACAATAGAGAAAGTAAACACAAGTCACAAAATAAAAAAATCAACCAACTGAACATTCCAAGTAGCAATACATTATTCAACTCAAGCACTCAAGGTTCCAGACATAACTTATTTTTGCAATACCACATAGGTTGGTATGATCAAAATATTAACGTGATAAAACACCAAGGTGGTGGTCCAAATAATATCTCACTCCTTCTTAACCAAGGTGGCAATCTGGGCATCCTTGGCAGCAATCTGCTTGTCTTGGTCACATAGCTCCAAAGCTAGGCCTATGATATCCTTACTTAGGCGTTTCACAGTGGCCTTTGAGTCTTGGACAAGACGCTTCTCCTCCTTGAGATCCTCCTAAGTATTGAGCATTCTATACTTGAGTCTCTCCCCAAGTTCCTCAATAGATTTCCATGCAGCATTCCTTGCAGAGTCAAAGAATGACGTGTGCATTTCAGAGTTGGTGAACATACAGAATCCCGTACTCTTGGGATCATCTTCCTTGTTCTTGTACAAATGGAGTTGCACCCACCAATACTCTTGTCCTTCCTCTATCACAGGAAATCCCTTGTACACGGCTTCACCATTCATTCCCAAGCCGAGCATGAGGTTCTTGAGTGCATTGGGAAATTATGTCTCACACTCCAGGGTCATAGTCATCAGTGGTCCCTTCTTGACAGATTCATTGATGGTGGACATCTACAAAAATAGATGAGAAGGATGATTAGGGGAAAGCTTTACGAGATGAAAAGACAAGTGTAAGGTTGGAATATAGAGTTATTTTTCCTAAGGGTTTTCCTTAGTCTAATCCATTCTAGGGTCACGAACCTACAGGCAACATAGTGCTCTAATACCATCTGTAAGATCTCACCATAATAAGGTAAGATCCCTGTGATTGCAGTGCTAGTCCCTGGATCGAAAATGCTAGCACCCATAGTTTAAGATGAAGTACACAGAAACAAAGGTCATTATTACATCGCATATCCAGGAATATAATGGTTCTTACAACTCACTTAGCCCAAGGCTAAGACACTTAAAGTTCACATTACATAGCATAATAATAATAGAGTCTTTTAGTCTTCATGTGCCACAGGCAAGCATGTCGAGTGTAGACCCATAACCCTACTCATCATCAGAGTATCCTGCAACATAATAAGTTACATCCACAAGGGTCAATACATTTGGAATTGTATTGGCAAGTGATACCATAGATACTTAGTATAATCCAACAACTACATGAATATATGGTTAAGTGGGGTTGTGGCTGGCTTTGCTAAAAAGCTAGTTTTACCTATAGTTTTTGAAGAGTAAGTTTTCTCATTCAAACACTAAGGTACCAATCGTAGACATCACTAAACCTCTACCCATGTTCACCCACAAGTTTTAACTTAGAGAAATTTGGATGAGGAGATTATTGAACTGCTTCACTGTCTTGAGGCTCAGAAGTTGTCCATAACCGGGGACACGGCTAAGTACTTAGTTTTACCCTCTCGAGAGGTGGTGCACTTTCCCCACAAGACTCGACATGCATCGAGACAAAACCTTTCAGAAGCAATCCCTCAGACCACCACGGACGTGTTCCATCCTACCACATCTACCACTTTCTGTCCGTCTGGCTGAGTTCTTGCAACTTAGTTGGTCAAGATAGAGCCCATATGCCATGTGGCTGCACTGGAAGCTTCATGACAAGAATGTCTCCAATCTCTTTATTCCGGGGTGGCCATCCACAAGTGTGATACACCAGCTGACCATAGACATGGCCCCTGAGTAACCACTCAACATAATCCAAGCAAGTCCCATTCCACCCAGGTGTTTCATTAATATTAGTTGTTTTCTTAGTCAAACAAAATAATATCTTTCCATGCTATATTATATGTGTATTCCACCCATGAATTCTAATAGCATGGCTAAGCACTCTAGCATACGAAGTCTTTCAACTAGGAGATACTACCAAGATATAGTCTATAGGGTAGCATAGCATAGTAACATGTAAATAATCCTATCATGCTAAGATCTACCAAAATAACACTAGTGCAATAGTGAAAATAATAGGACATGAGATGAAATATCACTTGCCTTGGTAGCTAGGGGAATAGGTACAATCCTCACAGCAACAAACTTCACAATCCACACAATCTACAGAGGATCAATATAACAACAATAATTCAATCAATAAAACATTACAAAAAATATGAATGCATGCACAATGCAATGATATGATCACAACTCTATAATTTACAGACTCTACAGTACAGAGGGTAAAATACCTCATCTAAATTCATAAGAAATACCCCAAAACAATTTCTAGAACAATTTTTATGAGCAAAATACTCCTAAAAAGGTTCTGCCTATAAATCCAATTTTTTAGAGGAAAAAGTGTGAAACAAGGCTTCTATAATAAAGGTCTTATTTTTCTGAATCCATAGACACCAAATTTTCATTTTTCTGAATTGTGGAACAAAAGTTATGGATTTTCTAAGTTTAATACAAAATCTGTCTAATTTCTATTTAAACAGATAAATCTGGGCGACGTGGCGCAATCTAATTGGCCTGTACCGGTTCGGTCGGATCGACCGCTGTGGGCCGTTGGATCTTAAGTGATGACAGATGGATCAGATTAGCCTGTACCATTTCGTCCACGATCTAATCCTAGCCGCAGACACAAGTTCTAATGGTCCCTAGCGACCTGGCCGGAGATGGGCGGCGCTGACCGGCTGAGCGCAGCGGCGGAGCATCGGCCGATGAGGTTCCGGCGATTCTACAAGGGCTGGGAGACCGTGGACACGTACCAGAGGTCGAGGAGGTCGTGGCGGTCTCGATGGAGGTCACTGCGGTGCGGGGGGGTGCTCTGGCTTGGCCTGGATCCCTCACCGGAGTTGCGCAGACAACAGAGCTCGCGGCTCAGTGTCGGAGACAGCGACCTGGGGCTCGGACCAGACAGCAAAGGGGTCAGCGGGATGCGCAAGGATCTGTACGACCTAGCAAAGACCAAAAGGGGGCGGCGGGAACCTTAACCTCACCCGAGAAAGCAATGGACGGCGGCGGCAGAGGGGTTCGCTGGAGTGGAATCGCGTCGTCGACCTGGTGCAAAAGAAGGCACGTGGCCGAGGTTAAAAAGTGCCCTAGTTCACCGCAAGCATTATGGAGCAGAGAGGAGGGCACGGCGTGGCCGAGGCTCACCGGCATTCTCGCCGGAGGTGCTTCGGTCGGCGGCGGTGTGAGGTGGAAACTGGGGAGCCTGGGGGCTCTCTAGGGGCTGTGTCTGGGGGAATCGGCCGGGGAGAAGGAGGGAATTAAGAAGGGGCCAAAGTGGTGGCGAATTACTCGTGGAAACGCTCGCAATCACTCGGCAATGGAAACGGCAGAGGAGGTGGAGGGGGCGCCGGCCGTTCGCGTGGGAGACGCTTAGGTGGCGTTGACGTGGAGCGGGGCCCAGTGGTAAGTGAGTGGGGGTGAGTTGAGGGGGGGTGCGGAAAACAGAGAGGGGGAGAGGGAGGCCGGGTGGGCTAGCTGGGCCGGTTTGAAAATCCTTTCCCTCCTTTCCTTTTTCTTTTTTGAATTTCTTTTCTAGTTTTCTTTGAATTTAGCATAAGTGCTCCAAAAAGCTTCTAAATTTCACCAAATTTTTGGAGGACAAATCTAATGCAAAGTAGTACATGCCATGATGATTTTAATGCTATGATGAAGATTTTTTTTAAAAGAAAAAAATTTGGGATGTTACACACAACGACTACATCCATATACAAAAGAGCATGATATCAACTAGGTACAAGTACCAAGTGCAATGTTGAAAGCGTTCCCCATGAAAGCATGGTTCTGCTAATTCCCAACAAATAAGTGCAAGCATATACAACATAGAAGACACAATGGTTCAAGTTTATTAAGGGCAAGTAAAGTAAAGTGTGCCATCAAGTTCGTGAGAGCTTTAATCACTAGTTTTCTCATAACAAGTTTAATTTGGAAGGTAAACAAAAGCATGAATATACTTGGAATAGCATAAGCTAGTAGGTAGGAATGGTGGACTCTTTGGAATAACTTTGTTTAGGGAGTTGGATGCATGAGTGGAACTCATACTTGGTTGTGGAGGCTAGCAAAAGACTGGGAGCGGCGAACTAAGAGAGCAATAATGGCCATAATCATGCAGAGCGACAAAACATCATTGATCAAAGCATAAAGTGATACTACAAGTTGAAAACTAAAGGATCATAAAGGGTATGGTGACTTTGGATAGTCATAACATGGTGTGAGCATGTGCCAAGTCAACCCAAATAAAGCATCAAAGGATAATACCATTATACTGTGCTTTAATATAGTAAAACAACACATGATTCATCCAAGGCACATTAAGCAATCTCAATTGTTTATAAAAAGTCATGCTATAGCAAAGAATACTAAGCATAAAGCCAAAACAATATCAAGCATGGCATGACAAAGCATAGGCCACAGTCAAAAACAAGCTCTCTTTACCACTTAAGCATGAACTTTCCTACTCTTTTCCAATCCAAACCAAACTATTTGAAACAACTCACAAAGATGATAATAAATAAAGATCAGTGAGCTTGTCTCACAAATCCACAAAGAAGAACTAAAAAGTTCTAAGCTGAAAGCACGAGAAAACTAAGGCTAAACACGGTGCTAGCAAAAGAGAACACTCACAGAACAATAAGAATGAAAACTAAAGTGTTCTAGGCAATGAAAACGGAGCGTGTCTCTCTCCAAAAGAAGTGTGTTGGGATAAAACCAACTTATTCAAGCAAACTAAGAAAACCAAGCAAACTAAAATTAAAAACGAAAACAAAGACGCTCCAAGAACAACACAACTGTGCATGAAACAATAAAAATAAAGTGTTTGGAAGAAACCTGAAATTTTTATTGATGAAGAAGGGGATGCCTTGGGCATCCCCAAGCTTTGACGCTTGTACTTCTTGGATATTTCTTGGGGTGGCATGCATGGCATCCCCAAGCTTGAGCTTTAGTCCATCCTTCATCTCATTACTCATTCCTTCCATACACCTGAAATTTTTCCTTCATACAAAACTTCGCACAATCTTTATTAGCAACATTAGTGCACTTAAGATAAATTAGTCTTAAGGTTCAGTTCTGACACCAAATAAACTTCCATTAGAACACTATCTACTGTATCACTTCCCTCAAAAAGCTCAATTCCCCAAAAGAACTCAAAAAGGAACCAACAAGAAGCAAATGCAGAAAATGGCAGAAATCTATCAAAACAGACCAGCATGTAAAGACGATTTTTTTGAAGACCTTATGTTGCTCAAATCAAAATGTGTTGAACCAACGAAAGTTAGATAACAACCTGGGTCAAAAGCACAAAACATTACAGCTGAATCCAACATACAGAGATCTCTCATGAATTTTTACGGTGAAGCACAGAAATCTGTTTCGGGACAACAACTTTCCCAATCATTACTTCACTCTCATTAGAGGTTACTCTTGGCACAAAAAGAAAATAAAAAGTATAAGGAGAGGTTATTACAGAGGTAATAACTTCCAAGACTCATCTAAAACTTTTGGGTTATCTCCCAATAAGTACTTTTCTTTAACGCCTTTAAGTTAGGCTTGATAGTTTGAGAAGATGCTCACATAAGAAATATGAATTGAAGCAAAAGAGAGCATCAAGAAGCAAATTCAAATCACATTTAATTCTAACCCACTTCCTATGCATAGGAATCTTGTAAAGAAACAAGTCATGAAAGCACAAAGCAACAAGTATAGGAAAGCAAAACAAGTGCAACTTCAAGACTTTCAACATAAAGAGGGGAAACTTAATATTATGGAGATGCATACAACCATGCTTCCCTCTCTCATAATAACTTTCAGTAGCATCATGAATAAAATTAACAACATAACTATCACAAAAAAAATTCTTATCATGATCCACATGCATATAATCATTATTACTCTCCACATAAGCATAGTCATTCTTATTAATCATAGTGGGAGCAAATTCAACAAAATAGCTATCATTATTATCTTCATCACCATAATCATCAAATATAGGAGGCATATTGTATTCATAATTATTTTTCTCCTCAATAGTAGGTGGACTGAAAATATCATAATCATCATTGTAATCATCATACATTGGAGGCATAGTATCATCAAAGTAAATTTTCTCCTCCATGCTTGGGGGACTAAAAAGATCATGCTCATCACAACCAGCTTCCCCAAGCTTAGACTTTTCCATAGCATAATAATGGTGTTCAAAGAATCATACTAATAACATTGCTATTAGCATGCAAATAAAGTTCCATAGGTTTTTTAATTTTCTCTTCAAACACTTCATGTCCTAACTCAAGATAAATACTATAAAGCTCTCTAATTTTTTTTGTTTTCCATTAAGCCTAACTAGTGAAAACAAGAAACAAAAAGACAAAATTGCATAATCTAAAGGAAATAACTTCGAGCACTCCCACCGGAGGATGTGAGTACCTTTTACCTTACCTCCCCGGCAACGGCGCCAGAAAATAGGCGTTTGCCATGGGAGGTTCTTCTTCTTTAATCCTCTGGTGTGAATACCTTTTACCTTACTTCCCCGACAACGGCGCCAGAAAATAGCTTGATGTCTATGCACTTCAATTCTTGTAGACAGTTGTTGGGCCTCCAAGTGCAGAGGTTTGTAGAACATCAGCAAGTTTTCCCTTAAGTGGATCACCTAGGGTTTATCGAACTCAGGGAGGAAGTGGTCAAAGGTATCCCCTCTCAAGCAATCCTGCAATCAAGATACAAGAAGTCTCTTGTGTCCTCAACACACCCAATACACTTGTCAGGTCTATAGGTGCACTAGTTTGGCAAAGAGATATGAAATACAAGTGGTATGGATATAAGACAACGGTGCTAGAAAATAGCTTGATAGCGTGAAAGAGACTAAAGGCAAACTGAAATAAAGATGGAAGCAAGCAAACATGTAACAGATCTAGTAGCAAACGGTGTATCAGTGCTAAGAAACAAGGCCTAGGGATTATACTTTCACCAGTGAAAACTTTCATATAAATATCATCTCCTTATGATACTACTCTTAACTACTCTCCGGTTGGACACTCTAATCGATGGTAGGGCTATAACAGCACACCTCAAAGTCCGCTTTCCCATCTAGAAAACCCCACACTGTCACCCTGAGCACTAGATGAGTCCAACAAACACCACAATTTCATAAAGACATCCAACTCAAAATATAACTCATAACAGATATTTTTAATATCTAGCCTAAGTGCCACCATGGTGTGCACGCTGTCACTTTCACACACATGGGGAGAGCAGAGATCTATTAAAGCACTTGAGTAGCAAGGTAGATCTATAGATTACAAGCTCATGATCTCAATAAGATCATGCATAGAGAGACAGATGAACACATAGCTACCGGTAGAACCCTTAGCCTCGAGAGAGAACTACTCCCTCATCATCATGGGAATCAGCAATGGTGATGGATATGGCGGTGGAGTCGATGGAGATGGCGGTGAAGATGGTGAAGAGGCGGCGGCGACGCGGAGGACTCCTTCCCCGCCGCCGGTATCACAGGGGAGCACCGCCCCTTAGCACCCTTCCTTCATGGCTTCTTGGGAGCCCTTTTCCATGGAGATGGGATCAATGGGGGAGGCAAAACGTGGCTTAGGTGGCTGCAAATTTGTGGATGGAGGTGCCCTAGGCGAATTAGGTTTCCTCCCTTTATATAGCTTCTCGGATTCCCGTCACCCCATCTTGGGCTGCAGTAAATCGGGCCTAAAAGGTCCGTCCGGACTCAGAATCATCTAATTTTATGTCCAAAACGTTTTTCGCGAAATGTCCAACAATTTTGTAGTTGAAGCGTTTTCCGTTTGACGCCGTCTTCGACCCAAAACGTGACCATCTTTAAAAAGAGTTCTGAGACAGATTTCTGAAAAATCCCAATTTGACTCCAACAAGGTTTCCACTTGTATTCTTGGTAATTCCTACACATCAAAGTGTAAAACAAGAACATTGCGCACTTTTGCAACTATTAGTAGGTTAGTCTAAGAAATCATATGAAAAGTACTCCAAAGTCTGGGCAAAACATAAGAAAGTAGATAAAACCAAGCATGGAACATCAAAAATTATAGATACATTTGCAATATATCAGGTAGCACTAAGCCAGTAAATTAAATGATGACACTATTTTGGGTGGGTGGCAGCATAATCATAATTAATTAGTACTAATCTAAAAAACAAAATTAAAGCCAGTAACCGGGACTAAAGATATGATGAACCTTTAGTCCCGGTTGGAGGTACCAACCGGGACTAAATGTGGATACGGAGACAACATGTCGACACTATGTTCTCAGTGGGCAGCACTAAGCCAGTAAATTAAATGACGACACTATTTTGGGTGGGTGGCAGCACTATGCCAGGGGTGAGTGTGTGGACATTATATCATTAGTGCCCGACACTATGTTGTGCTGCTTAATCTATAAATAGGTATGCATCTTGTGAAGAACTGCAAGATGGTGTGCGAGACCAGGGACACCACTACGGCGGAGCTTCTCGAAGATGTCTTAGGACCTTGTCCTCAGACATCTTCGAGGAGCTCGCCGTAGAGGCACTCTCTAATATATGAAATTAGTTAACTCCACCAGCATACTGATCTAGCTATAGAAGATATAAACTAAAAGTTGGTGTGCGAGAGCAGGGACACCACTACGGCAGAGCTTCTCGAAGATGTCTTAGGATCCCGTCCTCAGACATCTTCGAGGAGCTCACCATAGAGGCACTCCCTAATATGTGAATTGTTTTAGTTATCCGGCGTATTAATCTATAGCTAGAGAAATTATTAACTCCAAGATGGTGCCAGAGGGACACCACTATGGCGGAGCTTCTCTCGAAGATGTCTTAGGACCCTATCCTCAGACATCTTCGAGGAGCTCGCCATAGAGGAGCTTCTCGAAGATGTACTATGATGTCTTTTTATCAAGCTTTTATGAATTAACCTTATCTTTGTTACAATTTTTTCAGTTTATTGAATGCAGGTGGACGAAGAAGGATATTTTGCCCAGCTAGTTAGAATGATGACCTCACGCATGTGTGTGCTTCTAAAATCAAATTTCGAGACTATGTGCCAAAACAAGATATATATAGATAGAATCCACATATTGTGATATTTACCTTAGAGTTCCTTACATTAATACAAGATAGATAGAATCTAAACATCGATCTCATGCTATCATTGCAAAAATTACTACCAAACTAAATCCACAAATCCATCTACAAGATAGAGCATGAAATGGGCTAATATAGCAATGAGAGTTCAAAGGATGAAGTTGCTCACCTTTTAGAACCTTTGGATAGATCAGGCACCACAAAATATAGACAAATCTTGAGAAAAAAAGGACATGAACTCGAGCTTGAAGCAAGAAAGAGAGAGAGGAGAACCACCAGCTTGAATGATGGCTCGGGCAGGGGAAGAAGATATAGCCAGACCTTTAGTCCCGGTTCGTTATACGACCCGGGGCTAAAGGTCATCTGGCGCCCGACCCGGCCTGCCTGGAACCCTTTAGTCCCGGTTTGTTACACGACCCGGGGCTAAAGGTCCCGTTTGAATCAGGGCTAGTGTCTGCCACCCCCTGATGCCAGATCTAGCCGTTGGACCGGGGCATTAGCCCCGGTTTGTAGCAAAACCGGGGCTAATACCCCTGAACCAAATGTCTGTTTTCTACTAGTGCATGCTTTTATAAGCCATCTCTTGTCACATGTAATAACAACACTACTTGTGATTTTGTTCTTCTAAATTGAATTCTTGAGATCCCTTTTGATTAATTGATTTTTTTCTCATCATGTTTATTTTGATCCAAAGCAATTCATCTTACATGAATATACGTGGATACCACATTGATCATGTTTAAAGCCCTAAAACTAATTTACGTAGCTAGCATTTTCTAGCCGTGGGCATCGTATGCACCATGCATATGCATGCACCACACACATACATCTAGCGAAATCTAAGCTATCTAAATCCTACCGTACATGGAGCAACACCCATACACTCATATCATCTACGTAGATAGCCACCATCGATCATTGCCATATCCAACTTCCGAACCTGAGACTGCAGTGTCCTCTTGCTTGAACCCGACCCCTCCTGGTCAGACTCGACACATCCCGTGGACAGCGAGGTCGCTCCTGTTTATCTTCCTGGAAGTGCCTCATGTGCCCAACGCCAGGACACCACCCCGTACCCCTCGCGTGGCCTGTCTTCCCTTCCCTCTCTGGCATAAAGCGAGAAGTAGAGGCAACGCCTCCTCACCCTCAACCCCAACCACTACATCACCCTTCCTAGATCTCGATCTATTGCTTCCTCTCCCTCTTTATCCCACGGCCAAAACCCTAGACGCCATGGCCGTGTCCACCGCCCACCTTGCCGCCATCGCCGGAGCAGCAGGCAACAAGAGGAGCATGTCGAGCCGCTAGCCCTGGACGTACATGGATCAAAGAGGTGCAGACCAGTGCCCACGTCTATCTACTCGCCGCCCCGGGACCTGCAGCTTGTCATTGTCATCGATCTCATCTTCCCGATATCGTTTTTCGGCATGGTCACCATCATCTCCGTCAACCCCTCGGTGAGCCCATCGTTCCCTTGCCATTCCTATACTCTACTTGCTCTGTCACCTCGCCTCCGTCGATATCTGCCACCGGCGTCGCCTTCCCGTCACACCCCATGTCTCTTTGCTGCTGGCTGCGCACGACGCGCACAGGCAGTGTGTGTGCCACGCCCTTGTTTTTGTCTCCGATTGCTGCAAGTTTCCAGACGTTCCAGTCCACCTACGATGAATCTTCCAACACAGAATCGTTTCACGTATGTCCTAGAAACACGCAGGATCAAACGGCTTCCAAAACGGTGGTCTATACCTCTCGCTCTCGACGACCGAAGTCAGCCCGATCTGCCCCCGAAAACTGAAGTGCGTTCGATAGTTTGCGCCCTGTTTTCTGCCTTGGATCCCCGCTTTCTCACATCATACACGGTGGTTCTTAGACGCCTATCTTCACCCGTATCTATTCTCGGCACATCCAGCTTTGCAACGCCTCCAACCTCATATGTTTTGGAGCCCTGATGCACTCGTAATTGTCTTGCAAACTTCGGGTCAGCTAGCTGCGCATGCTAATCAAAACCCAGGTTGATATTTTAGAACTCCCGACCCGTCCATGGCCATATTGTGGCAAGTCCCCTAGAATTTCTATTTCATCAACCCACAGTCCCATGCTCGCACACGTGTCAACCGTTAGCGGCCCGCGCGCGAGTTGGGCCCGTTGCCTCTCTGACCCCACTAATCAAACCCACCAGAGTGACAAACGCCCAGCACGATTTTCTAATTCAAATAAAAATCTATAAAATGAATATAATCAAAATAATTCATATCTTTTAAAATCTTTTAAATTTGAGAAAACTCATAACATGAAATATGAATCATTTTTAACTGTTAATTTAAACATATTTTCAAATTTGACCAGCTTTGACCCAAGCTAGTCAAACCTTTGACTTTGACCCCTTTTTAAATTGTTTTAGATTTAGATAATGTTTTAATTTCATATTTCCAAATAATACAAATAATATATGTTTTGAGATTAGAAAAATGCAGAAATATGAATATGCTATTTAAAATATTTCTAGGCAATTAAAATTTTCGAATTAATAAATACCATTAATATGACTTTATCTTAATAAATTTATAACTAATTTCATAATTCCAAATCCGACAAATAACATGTCTAAATATATCAGCGCGACGATTCTGTTCTAACTATGCATTTCATGATATCAATTAAAGCATGCATCATATAAATATTAAGTAAACAACAAGGTTTATGGGAACAAAACATACCTAAATAATTAATTAAAGTGTTTTATTAATGTTCAATTGTGCATCATTCCATCATGCCATAATTTTTTTTTGCTTGTTGCATATGTTTTGCTTGTTGCCCTTTGTATGTTTGGCTTTTATTCCGGATAGATGCCTAGCAAGGGAGTTATCAGGAGAACCAAGTGTACTACCGGGATCCCGATTACCCTACTGCTGATCTGACAGGCAAGCAATTCTCCATACTTGCATTACATATATCACCTATGCCTCTATCTTATTCTTGCATCATTGTGTTGTGATTCCCATTAAATTGAAATCCCAAGTATTGCATAGCCTTTACTTTTAAACCCCACCAAATCTAGTACCCCCAATCCTATGAGCCATTAATATAGGAGTTGTTTGAGCCCTGTGAGTCATAGAATTGCATGTGTAGGGTTTGTGCGAGTCTTTGGATCACAAGGTACCTAAACAACTTAAATTCTGTAGTAATGGGATAACTAAAGAAAGATGCACCAGTGGGCCATAGCTGCTATTTGGTTCTTCTGTGCTTACTTATGTCCCATAGGACCCGAGTACTTGATTCATGTTCCTTGACTATCGCACTATCCGAATGTCGGACCATGAATCCCCTTAACCTGAGCTTGATTCACATCTGATGTATTAGGTCCACAAACTAGTTTGGAGCGTTATTACTATCATGTACTTATGTTATGCTTTACTGCTTTATATACTATTGCGCATGGAGCGCCTGGACTCTTTTGTTTCGCGGTATGATTACGCGGTATCGACAAGCCCTGTCACACTTTCGGGTTCCCAGCCATTTACAACTGTTCTCGCAAACCCTGGGTCCATCTCGGAGCCGGCCAACTTCGTTGCAGGTAGCTTAGTGGGGTGCCCCCTGCAAAAATCATTTTTGAATCTTATGAATTCTTTGTCGTGATGCCTCATTGCTTTCTATTTGGTTCTTCTCGGGGTTGATCGTGTGTGTGTTGCTATTTGTGCACCCCTGCAGGGTAAATCTTTCTGAAAGCCGTGTTTGTGGTTATGGATGACTTGGATCATAGTTTCTTGATCATAGACAATTATAACTAAAGTACCATGTCTAAACTGAATAAAATATCAATAGTAAATAGTCCAACACTCATGGAATGGTTAATAAAATTACCAACGGATGGAAAGTTCTCTCGCCTTCTCGTTCGGTAAGTGAGAAGGAGGGCGAGTGATGTTTATTTATGTTACTTACATAACCATTGGTTTTTTATTAATGAGTTCATCCGATTGAAGAGATGTACACCGAGAGGGGGTCCTCGAGGCTTGTGGAGAAAGGGGTGTGAGGCGATGGTATTCCGAGACGGTGAGCACACAAGCTTTACCCAGGTTCGAATCCAACGGCTTTGGACGAATACTACTCCTCTTAGCAATCTAGTAATACGGCAAAGACGGAAGTACATATTACAAGAGAGGTTCGCCTATGCGAGTTGAGGTTGTAGATTGTGGGTGCCCTAAAGGCTGGTCCCTAGGACGACTTATATAGATATCCAGCCTAGGGTTACAAGAGAGACCTATCCGGCAACGACTAAGAGTCAGTTACAGAGTACATCTTGGACTACAAGTAACTAAGCAGGCCTAAGTCGGTAAGTCTTCTCGGCCTTCCCGTAGCTAGATGGACCTCCAACTTCTCTCCCTGACTGGGCCGCTCGTGAAGCAAAGTTGTAAACCACGCTAGCCCCCGAGCGCTTTAGACCCGTCAAAGTGCAAGGTCCAAACTTCCATCTCTGGGAGACCTGTGTTTTCTACTATCTCTGTCTAATCAGCGACAAAGTCAGCATGAATCTGGGATTTGATTATTGTACGAGGTTTATACTCAGTGTCGAAAACTTATAGCTCTATGCCCCACTTAGAAACGCGTCATGTGGCATCGCTGTTGTTGATTATGTCTCTCATGGGAGCTGTACTCACCATGGTAATATTGTGATTTTGAAAATAGTGTCGTAGCTTTCTGGATGCAAAGAACACACCATAGGCTAACTTTTGGTAATGGGGATACCTTTGTTTCGATTCAGTCAAGACCTTGTTGAGATAATAAGTTGGTCGCTGCACCAGGTGTTCATGTTTTTCTTCTGGCCGTTCCACCACCATGATGATACTGGCGACTCTGTTTGTCATAGCCAAGTATAGCAACATATGTTCTTGTGGCTCTAGTGCTGCAAGAATAGGGGCGGACGAGAGTACGGTTTTTAGATCCTAAAGTGCAGCTTCACCTTCATCAGTCCAGACGAACTTCTTGGTCTTTTCAAGAGCTTGTATAGTGGTGCAGATCTTTCACCAAGCCGGCTTACAAACCGACTGACTGCAGCAATGTAGCCAGTTAGTATTATACGTCCTTCAGGAGAGTTGGCCTAGAAATGTTGAGTATAGCCTTTATTTTGTCACGGTTCACCTCTATGCCTCTTTCAGACACAATGAAACCTAACAATTTTCTAGCTGGTATTCCAAAGAAACACTTCTTCGGGTTAAGAATTATGTTGTATTTTTGTAGATTATTGAATGTTTCCTCCAAGTCGGAAATTAGTATTTCCTTCTTTTTAGACATCATAGCTATGTCGTCCACGTATGCATGTACGTTGCGTCCAATTTGATCATGGAGGCAACACTGCATAGTGTGCTGGTAGGTAGCTCCTATGTTTTTTAGCCCCAAAGGCATCGTAACGTAGCAGAAGGTTCTGAATGGGGTGATGAAGAAGGTCTTTATTTTGTCTGACTCCTTCATCCAAATTTGGTGATATCCGGAATATGCATCGAGAAAACATAGGAGTTCTGAGCCTGCTGTCGAGTCGATAACTTGATCGATTCTAGTCAGAGCAAATGGATCTTTGGTACAAGCCTTATTCAAGGCAGTATAATCAACACACATCTTTAAATTAGTGGTCTCCTTTTTAGGGACCGTTACAAGATTAGCCGACCAATCAGTATGGATGACCTCTTCTATGAATCCAGCTAACTTGATCCGGGCTAGTTTCTTAGCTATTGCTTTGCACTTTTCATCGCCGAAATATCGTAAGGACTGTTTAATGGGTTTTAGCATTCGGATATACATTTATATTATGCTCGGCAAGTTCCCTATGTACTCCGGTCATGTTAGATGGTTGCCATGCAAAGATATCTTTATTAGCTCTGAGGAACTCGACGAGCATGCTTTCCTATGTGTGGCCTAAACCTACACCTATCTGGGTCACCTTGGAGGGGTTATCATCCTTCAACAACATTGTCTTCGTCTCTTCCGATGCCTTGAACCCTGGAGTCGACTTTGTCACCTCCTTCTTCATCGCGGGCATCTCGGACGAGTCAATGTTCTTCTTGATCTCCTGGTACTCATCAACGTGTAGTATGGCTTCAGCAAAGGCGACATTTCCATCCTCGCATTATTGTGCCTTCTTCGAGTCTCCCGAGATTGTCATGACGCCATTGGGGCCTGGAATTTTCATCATGTTGTAAATATAACAAGGACGAGCCATAAAAGACCAGTAAGTCGGACGCCCAAAGATCGCATGGTATGCGCTCTTGAACGGGACCACTTCGAAGGAAAGTGCTTCTGTCCGGTAGTTCTTTGGAGTTCCAAAGGTAACATCCAAAGTGATCTCTCCTAGAGAATTTGCTTGTCTTCCGGGGACAACTCCATGAAAAGTCACGGAGCTATGATTCAGTTGCGTTTCCGATATCCTTATCCAGCATAGCGTTTCGACGTAGATGATGTTGATGCTACTGCCACCATCCATGAGTGTCTTGGAGAATCCATAGCCGTCAATAAGTGGATTGAACACCAGAGCGTACTTTCCTCACCTCTGCAGTTTAGGCAGATGATCGCTTCGGTCAAAGGTGATTGTAACTTCTAACCAATCCAGATACTGGTGGACAGCCGGAATAGTTGCATTGGGATCATGCAACACTGCCTTTTTGACCTTGGCTGGTTGAGATCCAAGGAAGCATACATAAGTATATTTCTTGCTTGGGAAAGTCTTCTTTCCATCCGACTTGGGATTTGAAGCTTCTGCCTCCTCCATGTCACAATCTTCCTTGGTCTCTTTCTCTTTGTTGGAACTTTTCTTTCATTTTTGTCGCTTGGCCCTATAGCCAGCAGATTCGTATTTCTTGATGTCGGCATTGAAACGACACTCAGCATTGGTGTGGGACGAGCCCTCATTGCCATCTGGGTGATGCACACATGGATAGTTGTCAATGTCAGCCCAAGAGTAGGATTTGCCAGGTTGCTAATATCCTCTACCTTGGACTCTGGAAGTTCCACGGCCTCGGCCCTGGCCACCACTTCGGCCTCCTCATCCTCCAGACCCAAAAGTTGCATTGACTATTGCGGTTTCTGGATTACGCTTTTCCTCCGAGGTGTTTTGCATTTTCTGGCCTGCTGCTTTGGCTGTTTCGTCGACTGTGGTACAACCAGTACATTTAGCAGTCCTTCTACATCATCATCAGCGTATTTTCTTGTCATCTCTATCATCTCCCCCAAATCAGTCACTTTATCACACTTTAAGTGATGATGCACTAAACCAATTGGGAGTTCTGCGATGAATGCTTCTATCACGGTTTGGTCATTTACCCTTTTGCTGGAGTTCTTCGTGTTGATCCATCATCCAAGGTAATCACGGCAGGTTTCTCTGGGTTTCTAGGTGCATCGTTGGAGATCTCTGACCGTGCAAGGCCTCCTGTATGTTCCTTTGAAGTTCCGAAAGAAAGCACTTTGCATATCATACCAGTTGTCAATGGTATTTTCCAGGAGTTCATTAAGCCATGATCGAGTTGTCTTCCTCAGCATAAGCAGGAGATATCGGGTCGCGACCAATATGTTTCCTCCTTTGGTGATGCAGCAGGCCTGGAGGAAGTCCTGGAGCCAGGTGTTTTGCCGAGCCACACCATCATAGGGCTGGATGTTCCTTGATATGGCAAACCCTTTCAGAATATTTGTCTATCGTACGCGCAGTCCGAAGCATTTCGGACCCACGTAAATGTTATCTGACTCATAGCGTCGCGCCTCTATGTTTGAGTTGATCCGGTGCCTAGCATCACTTGGTGACAAGGCACGTTGTCTTGGTTGTTCGCTGCGACTATAATGCGCATGAGCTAGACTTTTGCTTCTTCTGCCACCACCTCCGACACGGTGCCCTCCCAGGCCTCCATGAGAGACGATATGGTGACTGCTTGGCAGAGAAGGGGGTGGTGGATTGTTACCCCAGCCGGGGTTTCATGATGACGGCCACCATGCTGGCTTGATCCGGTGCGATGTCCATCGTTCCTTCGTCCGTCATTGCCGTCATTGTGGCGTGGCTCAATAGGACGGCTAGTATGTCTAGGAGGGGCATCTTTTGCCGGTCCTGCTCCCGACATTGAGCTTCTTCGTCTTCCCTGTAGTTATTCGACTATCGCCGGGGAGGTTGGACCATTGCTGTAACAATGTCTCACTCAGCAGCTGGGGCGACATTGCTCCAGCTTCGTGTGGGGCTATGCCGTTGTCCTAAAGATCCATTTCTTGAGTAGCTGTCGTCCCAAGGGTCGGAATGGTAGCATTGTTCCGGCTCCCATCGGGGCCTTGTATCTGGGAGTCGACCCATATACATGTGGCATTGATCTGATTTGGAGACTAGTTTTCTGCTGCTGGACGTGGCGACCTTCTACTATTCTAGGCCTTTCTTAAGTAGCTTCACACTTAGCTGAATCTGGTCTATGCTTGGATTGTTTTCCAAGAGATCTCGAGCCATAGAAGCATTTTCTACCAGCGTGCTATACACCCGGTTACCCTTGTTGTTGATCCGAGTCTTCCTATGGCTATATCTCATTCGAAAGGGTTTTGTGAACATCCGGATTTTTGTTAGCCAACTTAGGTCCATTCCAGGTCTTCTGATGCTACTGGGTGGTAGGTTACCCCACAGCCGCAATGCGCTGCTTCTCCTCGAGGATATTTACAGTTTCCCCAAGGAGTACTTGACGATGCGCTTCTAGGGCTTGGGCCATGTCCTCCAACTCTGCAGGTGTAAGTTCTGTAGATGTCTAGATATGTGTAGTAATTTCTTCTCCAAGGTGTTTACGTGCACCAGGGGTAACCTCGTGTCCATCCAACGGAGTATCTTTTGGCTCATCAGGGATCAAGTCTTCTCGTATTCTTCAGCTATCACTTCGTCAATGGGAGGTTTTTAGCTGGAGTCTTCTTCTTCTTGTTTGCTTTCTTGGCTGTACTAGTAGCAAAGACAGATTTGGGTCCAATTCCTAGAACTAGGATTCTATCAGTACTCTCGGACATCTGGACATCGGGATTATCTCCGAGATCCATGTTGTCATGCGGTTCGGGAGAGTTTTCTCCGGGTCTTTCATCCATGTTATTGTGAGGGCTTTGGTCCATAGCTTCTCCTTCTTCCACAGTATTGGAGTTGAGTTCCTCTTCATATTCCACGGAGAACTTTTGGAAATTTGTGGATGTCATGGAGTCATCCGAGGATGCCGGTAAGTCAATGTTTGTTCCGATTGCCTCTAGCACCAAGTCATTGTTGTCTCCAGCATCAGCAAAGCCGGATCCAGATCCAACGTATTCGATAAAGTGTGACATGTGTGTCCTGAAGTAGTTGCGGCTCTCTTTGTTGTCTTCCTCGAAATGCTTGATGGTCTCGAGGATATCTTCCATGCTGGCTCTGATGCGCAGCATCATCTGCCTCAACTTGTGCCTCAGAAGTGACTTTTCCGCTCCAGCATCGACAGAGCAAGATCTAGAGCTATTGCTGCTTTGATCTTCCTGAAATTCGACCTCTTTGGGGAGAGCCTCCTGAGATTCGACCTCCCTAGGGAGATCCTCTTCAGGATTAACCTCCTTTGGGAAATCCTCTTCAGATCCGATCTTCTCCACTATCTCCGCTTCAGGTGCGGGCTAGGTGGGATTAGGGCTTTCTGAGACCTATAACTCTGTCGCTTACGTAGACAAAGTGGATCCAGAAAGATCTCCCGCCTCCATCATCACCGTTGTGGTGCGTTGGGCGGGTTCAGTGAAACCGAGGTAAACATCGATCTCGCCGAAAGACATGATGGTGTAGGTGGTCATAGGTTCCCTAGCCAGAATCCAAGTCTCATCGAGAAGGACAAGAGGGGCGTTGCTGGCATAGAGGACCCGGGCGATGGTGATTGTCTCGACAATTCTGATTCGCACAAATTTCGCCCGGACGAAGATCCGAAACTCACTTGCCCCACGGTGGGTGCCAACTATCATCGGATTGAAGATATGTACGCCGAGAGCGGGTCCTCGAGGCGTGTGGAGAAAGGGGTGTGAGGCGACGGTATTCCGAGATCGTGAGCTCACAAGCTTTACCAGGTTCGAATCCACCGGCTTTGGACGGATCCTACTTCTGCTAGCAATCTAGTAATACGACAGAGCCGAAATACTGATTACAAGAGAGGTTCACCTGTGCGAGTTGAGGTTATAGATTGTGGGTGCCCTAAAGGCTGGTCCCTAGGACGGCTTATATAGATATCCGGCCTAGGGTTTGTGCCTACGACTAAGAGTCGGTTACAGAGTACATCTTGGACTACAAGTAACTAAACATGCCTAAGTCGGCAAGTCTTCTAGGCCTTCCCATAGGTGGATGGACCTCCATCTTCTCTCCCTGAATAGGCCTCCAGTGAAGCAAAGATCTAAACTGAAGTGGGTGATACGTCGTAAACATATCTATAATTTTTGATGTTCCATGCTTGTTTTATATCTACATTTGTTATGTTTTGTTCACACTTTGAGGTATTTTTATACATTTTCTAGAACTAACCTATTAACAAGATGCCACAGTGCGAGTTGCATGTTTCTGCTACTTTTGGTTTAAGAAAAGCTAGTAAAGAAATATTCTCGGAATTGGACGGGACAAAAGCCAAAGTCAATATTTTACCTGAAGCAACGCGGAGACCGAAGGGGAGACAAAGTGGCGCACCAGGGCAGCCACACCTAGTGGCCGCGCGGCCAGGGGCGCGCCACCAGGGGTGTGGGTGCCCTGGAGCTCCACTGACCTTGCCCCTTCGCCTATAAAAGTCTCCCGGGACGAAAACCCTAAGTACCCAATCAAAAATCCACGAAAGAGTCTATAGCCGCCATCATCTCCATCCCTAGATCGGGAGGGATCTGAAGCTCTTCTCGGCACCCTACTAAAGGGGAGAGATCACCCTGGAGGCCTTCTTCATCACCATGCCTGCCTTCGGTGTGCGTGAGTAGTTCATCCCTGGACTACGGGTCCATGTAGTAGCTAGATGGTTGGTTCTCCTCCTTTTTGCTATCATGTTTAGATCTTGTGAGCTCCGTTCATGATCAAGATCATCTATTTGTAATCCTACATGTTGTTTTTGCATTGATCCGATGGATATTCAGATACTATTTTAGATTGATTATTGATTATATCATGTCTATGTTATTTGTGATCTTGCACGCTCTCCGTTGTTAGTAGCTATCTTGGACATGTAGATGCTTGTAACTCCAAGAGGGAGTATTTATGCTCGATAGTGGGTTCATGCCTCTAGTAATCTGGGGAAGTGACATGAATCTCTAAGGTACTAGATGTGTTGTTGCTAACTGTTTACCATTTACTATTTACTTTCTGCAAGCAATTATTATCTTCCACACTATACATTTAATCCTTTGTTTTTAAGGAGAATCACCTCTAGTGAACTATGGACCCCGGTCCATTCTTTTACCATTGATAACCCATCTACTATTTACTGTTAACTGTTACTTTCTACAAGAAATTACTATCTTCCACACAATATGGTGAATCCTTTGATTTCAGCAAAACCGCTGAGATTGACAACCTCACTGTAAGTTGGGGCAAAGTTATGTGGTTGTGTTGTACAGGATTCTAAGTTGCTAACAACACCTTGGAGTTGTTTCCTTGCTCCTACTGGTTCGATAACCTTGGTTTAATAACTTAGGGAAACTTGTTGATGTGCTCATCATACGTTCCTCTTGGGGTTCCCAATGAGCTCTACGTATCTTGAGCCATCAAGCCTTTTTCTAGCACCGTTGCCGGGGAGTTAAGGACAGCTTCACAAGGGGAGTCTCTCACAAACAATCTCTTTACTTTGTTTTTTGTTTTGCTTAGTTTATTTCTGCTTTGTTTGCTTGTTTCTTTTTATCAAAAAACACAAAAAATAGTTGTACTGGTTTGCTTATTTTTATAAAAAACACACAAAAAATAGTTCTAAAAAAATAGAATTTTTTTTACTTCAAGTTGCTTTTATGTCTAGCATTGCTCCAATCACTATGTCACCTAAGGAAATGATTTTTACTTTTAAACAAGGAATTGAAGAGAGTTTCAAAGAAGCTTGGTCTAGAATTTCTGATTTACATGAAAAAACTGAACCTAAAATGACTCGAGGCTTGTTTCTTAGCAGTTTCTACTTTGGTCTTGCTCTTTGTTATAGATATGCTTTGGATGTTGTAGTAGGAGGCGATTTCCTCCAGTGCAATGATGGTGAAGCTTTTAATGCCATAAAAAAGTTGGTTGCAACATATGACTTGCCTAGCAAATCTGATTCCTCCATTACAAACATTATTGCTAGATTAAACACTCTTGAGACCAACATAGCTAGTTTAAAAGAATGTTATAACATCCTTAGAGAGCTTCATGAATATGTTCCAATAGATTCTGAATCTTCAAAATGGCTTCCTACAGTAAAAGTTGTTATAAATAATGAAATTTTTATGCTCGTTGTGATATCATGTCTGAATTATGTCTTATGCCTAAAGATGTCTATGAATCTTTAAATCTTTGGGGACTTTCTAAAGGAGGAGAAGAAATATCTCTTTCCAATAATGCCACAATATTACCCATTGGAATAGATGAAGGAGTGTTTAAAAAGATCCTAGGGAAAGTGGTGTCTACTGATTATCTTGTTATTGAATGTGTAGGAAATGGACAAATTACACTTGGAAGATCCCTACTGAAACTCCTTAGAGCAATAATAGATGTGGAAAAAGGCATCATGCATCTTGCCTCTCCACCAAACAATCATATGTTCCCTAAAGATAAGAATAAAGGTAAGAAAGGTAGGGCAAGAAATTTTCTCTTAATGCTTCTTCATTTGAAAATAATTGAATCTTGCTTCCTATGTCTAGCTGAAAGGCGTTAAAGAAAAGCACTATTGGGAGATAACCCAAATTTTTATTTAGTAAGTTTTTCTTTTGTTGAGTCTTGGAAGTTATTCAGTAATAACTTATCCTTATCCTTTTTGTGTGGTTTTTGTGCCAAGAATAACCTCTAATGAGAGAGAAGTAAGACTTGGAAAAGTTGCTGTCCCGAAATAGATTTTTTGTTCTTCACTATAAAAAATTGTGAAACATCCTTGTAGGTCGGATTGTGCTGTAATTTGTTGCGCTTATGCCCCAGGTTTTTATCTAACTTTCGTTAGTTTAGTACTGTTCGATTTGAGCAACATAAGGTCTTCGAAAAAATCGGTTTTTACCTGCTTGTCTATTTTGATAGATTTCTGCCATTATTTGCATTTGCCTCTTAATCTCTTTCTCTTTGATCACCTGAGCTTTTAGAAGGAATTAATACAGTAGCTTGTGTTTTAATGGAAGTTTTACTTGTGTTGAAACTAAACCCAAAGACCTATTATCTTGAATACACTAATGTTGCTAATGAAGATTGTGTGAAGTTTTGTACGAAGGAAATTTTAAAGTGTAGGAAAGAACAATGTGATGAGATGAAGTATGGACAAAAGCTCAAGCTTGGGGATGCCACCCGTGTCACCCCAAGAAATATTCAAGAAGTACAAGCGTCAAAGCTTGGGGATTCCCAAGGCATCCCCTTCTTCATGAATAAAAATCTCAAGTTTTCTTCCAAACACTTCATTTTTTATTGTTTCATTCACAATTGTGTTGTTCTTGGAGCGTCTTTTTTTTGTTTTAGTTTTCCTTAGTTTGGTTTGCTTGAATAAATTGGTTGGACCCCCGCATTCATATGTGGTTTCAAATAAGTTGATTGGTGATTGGAAAAGAGTAGGAAGCTTCATGCTTATAAGTGGTACAAGAGGAGCTTGTTTTGACTATGGCCTAGACTTTATCATATCATGCTTGATATTGCTTTGACCTTATGCTTAGTGATTATTGCTATAGCATGACCTGTTCCAAACAATTGAGATTGCTTAATGTGCCTTGAAAGAATCATGCGTTGTTTTAGCATACAAAAGCATAATAGTGTGGTATTCTCCTTTGATGCTTTATTTGGGTTGACTTGGCACCTGCTTACACCATGTTAAGACTATGAACCAGTCACCTTAGCCTCTATAATCATTTAGTTTATGACTTGTAATATCACTTTATGCTTTCATTAATAATGTTTTGTCGCTTTGCATGATTATGGCCATTATTGCTCTCTTAGTTGGTTGCTCCCAGTCTTTTGCTAGACTCCACATGTACCAAGTATGAGTTCCACTCATGCATCCAACCCCCAACAAAACCAAGTTATTCCAAAGAGTCCACTATAAACTCCTATGCATAGTGTGTTACACCATTCAAGTATATTCATGTTTTTATCTACCCTCCAACTTAAACTTGTTATGTGAAAATTAGTGATTAAAGCTCTCACAAACTTGATGGCACACTTTACTTTCTTGCACTTAATAAAGTTGAACCATTGTGTACATTTATGCATTTTATATGCTTGTGCTTTATAAGTTGTGAATTAGCAGAACCATGCTATCATGGGGAACGCTTTCAGCATTGCACTTATTATTCAGTTGATATCATGTTCTTTTGCTTATGGATCCCGGTGGTGTGAAATAAAAGGGGAGCTTGTAAGCTCATGGAGTTTGTATGTGTGTTAGAGAAACGCCTGGGTGGCTAGCCTAAGCCATGCCTAATCATGGTGGAAACTTGCAGCATAACCATAGTGAGCATTCTGTGAAGCATTCTCAATAAAAACATATGCAAATAGCATACAAAAAGATCGCTCAAATGCTCATTGTCTGCTTCCCTTGTCATTTTGATATGGGAAAGCTTCTGTATCATCTGGCAAGGGGTACCCCGTTGGCGGTTCTCTAAGATACACATGTACTTACAATGACAAGAACTTACATGTGACTAAAGTTGAGTAGCATGAGGTTCGGTACTCATAAGTAAGGGGTATGAGATTTTCAACTTATAACTTGTCAAGCATATCCTCATATTTTCTCACTTGAACCTTAATCACCTAAAGATGCTTATGATAGGGGCAATGAGAGTTGAAAGCTAATAAGTACCATAATTTTTGGAAGCTCTTTATGAAACTTGAATCCATGCTTCCTTTTATGAAGGGCCTTTCTTTTACTTTTATGTTGAGTCTCCATCTTCTATTTTTATGCACCTATTGAGAGAGCATAGTGTTCATTCTTAGTTTAATGTGCATTGTCCCAAAACTTGTTGATTGATTCATAACTTTGATATTGCTTGTTCTTAAACTATTTGTATCTAGTCACCCTTATGAAATTTGAAGGTGTCCTATGCATTTATGTTTTGCTACACTATAAGGGACAAGCTGCATACCATTCTCATTATGTTTTCTATATGTGAAACAAACAAACGTCTTTCAAAGCATTGTTATTCATGAATCGTTTGTTTGTACCTTTTCATGATACAACATAGTTGCTATGTCTTATTGATAGAACTATATCTTTCATGTCTATGTTGGAGTACTATGATCCCAGCTATCAATGTTTTACAAATACCTTGATCAAGATTATGATGGTGCATGTCACCTCAAAAATTATTCTTTTTTATCACTTACCTACTCGAGGACGGAAAGAGTTAAGCTTGGGGATGTTGATAGGTCGTAAACGTATCTATAATTTTTGATGTTCCATGCTTTTTATATCTACTTTCTTATGTGTTGTCCACACTTTGGAGTACTTTTACACATTTTGTGGAGCTAACCTATTAACAAGATGCCACAGTGTCAGTTGCATGTTTTCCGCTGTTTTTGGTTTCAGAAAAGCTAGTAAGGAAATACACTCAGAATTGGACCGAAGCAACATCGAGTCCGGAGGGGAGTCAATATTTTACCCGAAGCAACATCGAGTCCGGAGGGGAGACAAAGTGGCACACCAAGGCAGCCGCACCTGGTGGCGGCGTGGCCTAGGGGGCGTGCCACCAGGGGGTGTGGGCCCCCTGGTGCTCCACCGACCTTGCCCTTCCGCCTATAAAAGCCTCACGGGACGAAAACCATAAGAACCCAATCAAAAGTTCCACGAAAGAGTCTGTAGCCGCCATCATCTCCATCCCTAGATCGGGAGGGATCTGAAGCTCTTCTCAGCACCCTGCCGAAGGGGAGAGATCACCCTGGAGGCCTTCTTCATCACCATGCCTGCCTCCGGTGTGATGCGTGAGTAGTTCATCCCTGGACTACGGGTCCATGTAGTAGCTAGATGGTTGGTTCTCCTCCTTTGTGCTATCATGTTTAGATCTTGTGAGCTCCGTTCATGATCAAGATCATCTATTTGTAATCCTACATGTTGTGTTTGTGGGGATCCAATGGATATTGAGATGCTATTTCAGATTGATTATTGATTCTATCATGTCTTTGTTATTTGTGATCTTGCATGCTTTCCGTTGTTAGTAGCTATCTTTGCCAAGTAGATGCTAGCAACTCCTAGAGGGAGTATTTATGCTCGATAGTGGGTTCATGCCTCTAGTAATCTGGGGAAGTGACAGGAATCTCTAAGGTACTAGATGTGCTGTTGCTACTAGGGAGAAAACATCAATCCTTTATCCATGGGATAGTCATATTGTTTACTTTACACACTTTGCTTAATGCAATTATCTATTGCTTGCAACTTAATACTGGAGGGGGTTCGGATGATAACCTGAAGGTGGATTATTAGTCATAGATGCAGCTGGATTATGGTCTATGTATAATTTTGTAATGCCTAATCAAATCTCATAGGAGTCAAGATGATTAGTATATGCATGTATGCTTTCTCGGTGTCTGTCAATTGCCCTGTTGTAATTTGTTCACCCAACGTGTCATCTATATTAAGGAGAATCACCTCTAGTGAACTATGGACCCCAGTCCATTCTTTTACCATTGATAAACCATCTACTATTTATTGTTTACTGTTACTTTCTGCAAGCAATTACTATCTTCCACACAATACGTTTAATCCTTTGATTTCAGCAAAACCTGGTGAGATTGGCAACCTCACTGTAAGTTGGGGCAAAGTTCTGTGGTTGTGTTGGATAGGATTCCAAGTTGCTAGCAACACCTTGGAGTTGTTTCCTTGCTCCTACTAGTTCGATAACCTTGGTTTCATAACTGAGGGAAACTTGCTGCTATGCTCATCATACCTTCCTCTTGGGGTTCCCAACAAGCTCGAATATATTTTGAGCCATCAAATTTCACCTCAAAAATTATTCTTTTTATCACTTACCTACCTGAGGATGAGCAGGAGTTAAGCTTGGGGATGCTTGATACGTCGTAAACGTATCTATAATTTTTAATGTTCCATGCTTGTTTTATATATACTTTCTTATGTTTTGTTCACACTTTGAGGTATTTTTAAACATTTTCTAGAACTAACCTATTAACAAGATGCCACAGTGTCAGTTGCCTGTTTTCTGTTGTTTTTGGTTTCAGAAAAGCTAGTAAAGAAATATTCTCAGAATTGGACGGGACAAAGGCTAAATTCAATATTTTACCCGAAGCAACACGGAGACCGAAGGGGAGACGAAGTGGTGCACCAGGGCGGCCACACCCGGTGGCCGCGTGGCCAGGGGCGCACCATCCGGGGGTGTGGGCCCCCTAGAGCTCCACCAACCTTGCCCCTTCGCCTATGAAAGCCTCCCGGGACGAAAACCATAAGTACCCGATCAAAAATCCACAAAAGAGTCTATAGCCGCCGCCATCTCCATCCCTATATCAGGGGAATCCGATGCTCTTCCCGGCACCCTGCCAGAGGGGAGAGATCACCCTGGAGGCCTTGTTCATCACCATGCCAGCCTCTGGAGTGATGCGTGAGTAGTCCACCCTTGGACTATGGGTCCATATAGTAGCTAGATGGTTGGTTCTCCTCCTTTGTGCTATCATGTTTAGATCTTGTGAGCTCCATTCATGATCAAGATCATCTATTTGTAATCTTACATGTTGTGTTTGCAGAGATCCGATGGATATTGAGATACTATTTCAGATTTTATTATTGATTCTATCATGTCTATGTTATTTGTGATCTTGCATGCTCTCCGTTGTTAATAGCTATCTTGGCCAAGTAGATGCTTGCAACTCCAAGAGGGAGTATTTATGCTCGATAGTGGGTTCATGCCTCTAGTAATCTAGGGAAGTGACAGAAATCTCTAAGGTTGTAGATGTGCTGTTGCTACTAGGGAGAAAACAACAATCCTTTGTCCATGGGGCAATCGTGTTGTTTACTTTACACACTTTGCTTAATGCAATTATATGTTGCTTGCAACTTAGTACTGGAGGGGTTCGGACGATAACCTGAAGGTGGATTATTATTCATAGATGCAGTTGGATTACGGTCTATGTATTATGTTGTAGTGCCCAATCAAATCTCATAGGAGTCAAGATGTCTAGTATATGCTTTCTCAATCTGTCAATTGCCCCGCTGTAATTTGTTCACTCAACATGCCATTTATCTTAAGGAGAAACACCTCTAGTGACTTGTGGACCCTAGTACATTCCTTTACCATTGATATACCATCTAATGTTTATCGTTTACTGTTTACTTTCTACTAGCCATTATTATCTTCCACATTATTCATTTAGTCCTTTGTTTTCAGCAAAACCAGTCAGATTGACAACCTCACTATAAGTTGGGGCAAAGTTCTGTGGTTGTGTTGTGCAGGATTCCAAGTTGCTAGCAACACCTTGGAGTTGTTTCCTTGATCCTACTGGTTCGATAACCTTGGTTTCATAACTGAGGGAAACTTGCTGCTATGCTCATCATACCTTCCTCTTGGGGTTCCCAACAAGCTCTATGTATCTTGAGCCATAAGTGGGCCACCCTGGTCAGCGAGTCACAGTGGGTATACCCGAAAATTATATCCCCAACAACGAGCGCCCGTCCATATCTGGTTAGGCGGATGTTGTAGCATGTATCTATAGAACTGTTTAGATATTTATCTTTCACTGCAATTGCATCACCTCAGGTGGTTCCCTTTAGATGCATAAAGACTTGTTGAGTGCCCTAGGGTCTCACACCATAAATATTGATTAGATTGTCAAGTATACCCCTATGGAGGCTACTACATCAATGAGGACGTTGACAGAGGCAACAAGCCCCTTGTGTAGAGATTCCGGGGATGGAGATCTCTGATATCCATGGGCGAGAATGTGCTTATTTCTGTGGCATCTTATGCCGATTTGACACTTAATCCATACTCGGATATGTGTTTCCGCTTCCGCTGAGTGATTTGTTGAGTGATGTATGAGGATATACTCCTAAAATATTATTACTACTTTCTATACAATTTGTTTTTACCGTAATGGCGTTGCAATATATTTTTATTTATTTTAGATGGAATTGCTCTGATATACTCTTGTATGTCGCTGGCGTACATACTCACTTATGTACGTTAGGCTTATATAGATATCTGGCCTAGGGTTTACAGGAGAGACCTATCCGGCTAGGACTAAGAGTCGGTTACAGAGTACACCTTGAACTACAAGTAACACTACAGGCCTATGTTGGTAAGTCTTCTGGGCCTTCCCGTAGCCGGACTGGACTCCGTCTCTCCCTGATTAGGCCACCCGTGAAGCAAAGCTCTAACCCAAAGTGGGCCACCCTAGTCAGCGAGGCATAGTGAGGATATCTGGAAAGCATAGTCCCAACGGTAGCCCCTGGAAGCCTCCAAGATCCAAAGTCGGATTTCATCTTCGTCTAGCTTCATCCATCTTCGGCTTACAGAATCTTGAAGGGTTCCTGAAACTTCAAAAGAAAGGATAGGATCCAGGTTTCAAAAATAAGCTAGACCTATGAGTACATTATTCGAGTTTCCAGCCTGAAATTTAAACTAAGCCAGAACTTGGTCTCTGACATAACCTGACATCAGTCAAGGCCAAGTCACGTCACTAACAAACATTCATGTTAGCACGACCGTTGGTGGGTCCGCCTTTTATGGAACCAAAGCACCGGTTTAATGCGTGCGCGAGATCAAGGCGGCGTAATCCTTGCGAGGAGGTTATCCAACTCCTTCCATGACGCGTGGTACAGTTATTATTCATCTTGCATGAATCTTAGTGCAAATAAGGGATATAAGTGGTCAAGATCTTTCTCTTTCTTCCTTACGAACGCTAGTGCCTTCTCCTTCCTCTCGATGCTTATGCGCAAAAGCTCCTCTGCCTCCCCCAAAGATCACAACGCAGCACATCCTAGGTCACCATCACCCCAAAAACTGGCCGAGGCTTCGTCTTCCGGCACAGCGGCTTCGGCCCCGCAGCAGCGGCGAGGGAGAACTTCTGCGGGGTTTGAATCCCCTACGCCCTTGATGACGACATGCTTTGCATCGTCGAGAAGGAAGGCCTCCTCCGCACCGGCGACTGGCGGAGCGGTTTTTTCCAAACCATCCCCACCCCCAACACCGGCGAGCGAGTGCACTTTGGCACCCACCTCAACAGAGGTTTGAGTTTTCCTCCCTCGGATTTCTTTTCTGAGGTTCTAGATCATTATGGAGTGCAGCTCCACAATCTCCCCCAAACTCCATTTTAGAAATGAGTGCTTATGCATGTTTGTGTGAGGGGTATCTCGGCATTTGTCTGAGTCTTATTCTTTTCCAGTACTATTTCCATACCTGGAGAAATTCCATCACTTTTGGTAATCCTTACATTACCAGAACTCTTAGCTTTTCTGTTAGGAGAGAAAGAGTGTACCCTATGATTAAAGCTAGCGAGTCTGTGAAGAAATGGTTGTCCACATTCTTTTACCATAAGGATAGACCAGCTCCTGACAAAGCAACTAATTTGCCGGCTTTTGTTGATGGCGCCGCCACGCCCCAAGAGTCCTGGGACGCGGATGCTCCAGCTCTCACTGACGATCTGCTTCTTGCTAAGAGGTAGATTGAATATTTGATGAAGCACAAGGGTATGAAACGGTCTGATTTGATCCACTGCTGGCTGACGCATCGGATCCAGCCTCTCCAACATCATGGTGACCGGCTTATGCATTCAGTCACCAAGAGCAAGACGGATTCTCTCCGGATCTTCTCAAAGTCTTATTCAGACAAGGACTACGAGTCCCAGAACAAATGGACATGCATATGGCTGACGACCCCATGACACCAGTAAGTTTTCCAGCAATTTCTAGAATATGTGTCCATCTATACTTTGTTACATGCTTTTAGAAATACTGAGGTAATTTCTTCTTTTAGCTTGCTGACCTCCCCGAGTTGGAGCTTGCTCCTCTTGAGGGATATCCTCCTGAGATCTCTCAGGATGATGGAGAACTTATTGCACTACTGGAGGCGCTTACCCGAAAGCGTAAGGCTCCGACTGTTTCCATTGGCACAAAAGAAGTGCCCATTGTGAAGATGTAACTTTCCACACAAGGTCTTTGTATTTTATATCTTATTCTTTCTGAAGCATAACGATCTTGTTCTATTACTTCTTCAGAGCTAAACAGCTCACAAAGGGAAAGGGGGCGGGAAACCCAGCAAAGCCCCTGCGCTAGTCAAAGTTAAATTTGACTTCTCATACCACAACTCCTCCGACTCCTTCCCCAATGCCTTCTGCAACACCGGAGATTACTCCATCTCCGCATGTTGCAGAAGATTCGGCTCAGCATTCTGAGTCAGCGGACCTTGGTTTGCAGACTGATGTCACCATGGGTGACTCGGCAATTCATAAAGGTGAACCCGCAAAGGGTAATGATCCTTGGGCAGAGGTCTTCGCCGATAACCTTCTCAGTAATCAGGGTATCGCCAAACTTCACATTCCTCAGAAAACTGCAAAAGAGATCCAGAAGCTGGCTCAGCAATGCTTGCAGAGTCGGAATATTACTGTCGAGGAAGAGGCACAAGAAGCCGAGGACATCAAGTTCTCTGAGCTTCTTGACCAAGTTCATCTCCATGACGAGAAGCTGAAGGCTGGCGTGGCTCCGCCACCACCAATAATCCCGCCGACTCTCGCCGAGAAGATTACTTCTAAGGTGAACATGAGTTTAAGCAAGCTTACCCATGAACAATATGTAAGTAAGAATTTGACTTTCTCTTTTACTTTATTTCATATCATATCCTCTATCCCCCGAGCATGAAGTTGGATAGAAAATCCGGATTGATGCTTTCATAGGATGCCAAAGAATGAACTAGTGTAGCCCCCAAGGCTCGTGCTGATATTAGTTAAAATATTAGCCCAAGTCTTTAGTAGACTTCTGACTCTGGTTACTATTCTGACTTACATAAAGTTAATGCTTATAACCAGGAATGATTAAAGAATATTTGCAATAAGCAGAGAAAGATTAGAGCTCTCCGTATTGAAAATGCTCAACTGAAGATTTCCAAGGATGAGGCCAAAGGTAATCATTTCAGTTCTTATTCTTGTTATTTTTGCTTTTTGTAGTCGAATTCTTATTCAACTGTTTTCTTTTTGTTTACAGAACTGGTAAAGAAGTCATGTAAAATGATTGAAGAGGCGGAGAATTCAAAATCCTAGAGGTGGAAAACACCGACTTACAGTGGGAGTTAAATGAACTTAAGACGGATCATGAGCGCAACATTGCCAGTGTTCTTGAATCCTATAACATGGCCATCGAAGAATGTGATCGAAAGTTCGCAATCCAGGATAAGAAAATCTTGGATATCAGTGATGAGCTGGCCAGGGAGAAGGACATCACCCGATCTCTCTGGGATGAACTCCAGAGTCTTCGAGCGGAGAAGACCAAAGTTGACGATGCCATATTTGGTAATTTTCTTGTCTTTGACCTTTATTTCTTTCTGATTCCTATGAATCTGGATATAAGTCTGACTTTTCTTTTGTATATGAAGCTCCTTTGAACTTACTGGATTCTTCCTCCACCAAGTCTCACACCAGTAGGCTTACCGAAGTCGGTGACTTGCCTCACGATTTCCGCTAGTCATTGGAGGATATTGCCGAAGTTCTCAAAGTTCCGGACATGAACAGAATGTCTGCCTTTGAGGTGCAAAATAAGGCAAAGGAAATGCCCTAGCTCATCCAAGATTGGAATATGTCATATGCGCGCACCGCAACACATAATGCCCTTACCATGGTTATGAGCCACCAAGGAAGCATGGAGATCTGGCAAGTAAGCAGGGGTTATTTAACTGTGGATGAAGACTGAAAGGAGCAAGACATTAAGGCCATCATGGACTCCTATGCCTGTTATGGATGTCATGTAGCTGATCTGACCAGCTACGACACTCCATTATCCAATCGCGTGGAAACGCCTCCTCCACCTGCCCAAGAAATAGCTGAAGTTTCCGACGATGAGCAAACTGAATCCGATTTGCCTGTCTCAGAAAGATATCAAGGCAAAGGCGATGCCTCTAGTGAGCCGGCAGATCCTACCTCTTCTCCTGTATCGTAGAGTACCAGAAAAAAAGTGTTATTTTGAAACAATCGGATTGTAATAAGTAGTGTAATATTTTTGCTAGTGCCAAGATTTTGAAGAACTGATGCTTTTGACTCCTTTTTTAGCACTTTTGACTTTATTTTGACATGCCAGAAATTTTACATAAGCACTTTTGTTTTGTCTATACTTATCGCTTATCTGGCTTTCTGCCTTGTCCCTTTCGTGAGCCAGCCAACCTTCAACACGGAAACTTTGTCGAGCAAAGGAGCTCAATTGCTAAACCAGTTTAAACTTAGAAACAAAGCCGGTTTCTAGTACCAACAATTCACTACTCGGAAAATGCCCACAACCGGCAATCAGATAAAGAAACAAAGTATAGACTAGAAAATTTAGATTTATACTCGAAGGTAGCGTTTTTAGAATCGGAAATCTAACCAGAACAAACATGAGCATAAAGTACTTTCAAGTATTCTAGGATTTTCGATTGTGACATGATCATTCGGAAATAAGATGGTAATATAAAACTTCTCAGAAAATTCTAAGGCAACCAATACTTTATTTCTCATTGAACATGTGCACATATATGATTACAAAGAAAGAAATTTTAAGAATAAAAGGGACGTAGCTGAGCAATATTCCACCGTCTATCTAATTCTTCTAGGTCTATACTGCCTCCAGCTCTCTTTATCTTCTTAGTAGCATGTCTTTCTTTGACTGGCCACATATCAGTTAGATAATAATAACCATTGTGCAATACTCGAATAACTAAAAAGGGCCCTTCCCATACTGGGGAAAGTTTGTGCTTTCTTTTCTGTAGAAGCCGGAGAACCAAATCGACCTTATTGAAAGACCGGTTTTTGACTCTCTGGCTATGGTACTTGTGTAACTTCTGCTGATAGGCTATTGATCTCTGCTCAGCAATGACACGAACTTCTTCGATTAAATTGAGATCATTTTGTTGAGAAATTTCGGCATCCTCTTCGATATACGCAGCAACTCGGGGAGATGTATGAATTAAATCGCTAGGAAGAACTGCTTCTGCGCCATAGACCAAGAAGAAAGGAGTGTATCTAGTTGACCTGTTCGGAGTTGTTCTTAAGCTCCATATTACAAATGGTAATTCATCTGCCCAAGCCCCCGCAGCACGACAAAGTAGTGCTTCGAGTCTTGGTTTGAGGCCTTGTAGGATTAAACCATTCTCTCTTTCAACTTGTCCATTAACTCGTGGATGTGTGACTGCGCAATGTCAAGCTGGATTTTTTGTTCGTCGCAGAATTCAGCAAGTTCTCCCATAGAAAAATTGCTCCCGTTGTCCATGATAATACTATGCGTATAACCGTATCAGGTTATAATATCCTCGACAGATCTTCTGGCTGTTGCTCCATCACAACTTGTGACAGGTTTAGCCTCAATCCATTTTGTGAACTTATCCACCATCACTAAGAGGTGAGTAAATCCACTTGGAGCCTGTTTAAACGGTCCTACCATGTCAAACCCTAGACTATGAAAGGCCATGTTATAGGTATTGTTCGCAGCTGATCAGCCGGAACATGAGCTTGTTTGGCGTACTTTTGGCAGCCTTTGCACGTCTTGACCAACCGTTCGGCGTCCGCCTTAGCTGTAAGCCAGAAGAATCCGTGTCTAAAAGCTTTTGCCACTAAAGATTTAGCTGCAGCGTGATGACCGCATTCGCCTTTGTGAATTTCCCTTAGGATTTCCACTCCTTCTGGAGATATGCAGCGCTGAAAAACCCCATATACACTTCGCTTATAGAGATCACCATTTATTATTGTATAGGTTTTTTCTCGTCGGACGATCTGCCGGCTCAGAACCTCGTCTTCGGGTAATTTTCCATCTACCAAGAAGTCCAGGTAGGGTTTTGTCCAGCTAGGAATCATAGCCAGAACAGCTACTAAAGATGAGTCGGACTTGGTCGGATATTCCTCATCAACTCCTGTTATAGAGGGAACTTTGAGGTGCTCTAAAAAAGCGCCATCCGGGACCTTCTTCCGCACAGAGCCTATACGAGATAATGCATCTGCTTCCTCATATTATGTTCAAGGGATGTGTTGAACCTCAAACCCTTCGAACGATTTTGATAATTCATCCACGACAGCCCTATATGTTGCCATGTGTTTGTTTGCATTATAGTGATCCGACACTTGTTGAACAACAAGATCCGAATCTCCATAACACATAAGTCGTCGGACGTCGATATCCTTAGCAATCCCGATTCCATGTAGCAGTGCTTCATATTCTGCAATGTTGTTTCTTGTCGTGAAGTGGATCTGCAACACATAGAAAAGTTTCTCTCCTTGGGGTGATTTGAGAACCACGCCATCCCCGGGCCCCCGAGCGCTTTAGACCCGTCAAAATGCAAGGTCCGGTATTCCGACTCTGGGAGGATCATATTTTCTATTGTCTCTGTCCAATCGACAAAGTCGGCAAGGATCTGGGATTTAATTGTTGTATGAGGCTTGTACTCAATATCGAAAGATGAAAGCTCTATTCCCCATTTTCCTACACATCATGTAGCATCGCTGTTGTTAATTATGTCTCTCATGGGAGTTGTGCTCACCACGGTGATTTGATTCTCCTGAAAGTACTGTCGTATCTTCCTGGATGCGAAGAACACACCATAAGACAACTTTTGATAATGCGGATACCGCTACTTTGATTCAGTTCGAAGTTCACAAAGGTAGTAAGTTGGACGCTGCACCAGGTGTTCTTGTTCTTCCTATGGTCTTTCCACCACCATGACGACACTGACAACTCTATTTGTCGTGGCCAGATAGGTCAACATTGGCTCGTGAGGTTCTGGTGCTGCAAGGATAGGAGCGGACGAGAGTACTGTTTTCAGGTCTTGTAGTGCAGCTTCAGTCAAAACAAACTTTTTAGTATTTTCAGGAGCTTGTAGAGTGGTGCGGCTCTTTCACCGAGCCGTCTTACAAACCGACTGACTGCAGCAATGTAATCAGTTAGTATTTGAACATACTTCAGGCGAGTTGGCCTGGAAATATTGAGTATAGCCTTAATTTTGTCACGGTTCACCTCTATGCCTCTTTGACACACAATGAAACCTAACAATTTCTCTGCGGGTATTCCAAAGAAACACTTCTTCGGATTAAGCATTATGTTGTATTTGCGTAGATTGGGGAACATTTCCTCCAAGTCAGAAATTAAGGTTTCCTTATTTTTGGACATCACCGCTATGTCGTCCACATATGCATGTACATAGCGTCTTCGTCTCTTCTGATGCCTTGAACTCTGGAGTCGACTTTGTAACCTCCTTCTTCGTTGCAGGCATCTCAGACAGATCGATGGTCTTCTTGATCTCCTGGTACTCCTGGGCATGCAATACAGCTTCAGCAAAGACGGCATTCCCATCCTCGCACTGTCGTGCTTTCTTCGGGTCTCTCCTGATGATTATCACGCTCTTGGGACCTGGAATTTTCGTCATATTGTAAATGTAACACGGACAAGCCATGAAAGCCTAGTAAGCCGGTCGTCCAAATATAGCGTGGTATGCACTCTTGAACACGACCACTTCAAAGGAAAGTGCTTCTGTCTGGTAGTTCTTTGGAGTTCCAAAAGTAACATCCAAAGTGATCTCTCCCAAGGAATTTCCTTGTCTTCTTGGGACAACTCTGTGAAAGATCACAGAGCTGTGATTCAGCCGAGTTTCCAAGATCCTTATCCGACGCAGTGTTTCGATGTAGAGGATGTTGATGCTGCTGTCGCTGTCCATGAGAGTCTAGGAGAAACCATAGCCATCAATAAGTGGATTGACGACCAAAGCGTACTTTCCTCGCTTGTGCAACTTAGGCGTATGATCAGCGTGGTCAAAGGTGATTGTTACTTACGACCAGTCCAAGAGTTGAGGTATAGCCGAAACAGTTGCGAGTAAAACTGCTTTCTTGGCCTTAGCTGGTTGAGACCCAAGGAAAGTGACATAAGTGTCTTTCTTCATTGGGAAGTTCTTCTTTCCACCCGACTTGAGATTTGAAGGCTCTGCTTCCTCCATGTTGGAATCTTCCTTGGTCTCTTTTTCTTTTTCAGGATTCTTCTTTCCCTTTTTTCACTTGGCCCTGTAGCCAGCGGATTCGTCTTTCTTAATGTCGTCATTGAAACGACACTCGGCGTTTGTGTCGGACGAGCCCCCGTTGGCATCTAAATGATGCACACACAGATTGTTGGCAATGTCAGCCCAAGAGTAGGTTTTGCTAGGTTGCTGGTCTCCTCAACCTTGAACTCTTGATGTCCCACGACTACGTCCGTTGCTGCCTCCGTGCCCTCCTCGTCCTCTAGGCCCAAAAATAGCGGTGACAACCACTGTTTCCGCTTTGGGTTTTTCTTCCGAGGTGTTCTTGCGCTTCTGAGCTTGTTGCTTCGGCTGTTTTGCCAATTGTGGTACAACCAGGACGTTCAGTAGTCCTTCAGTGTCATCGTTGGCATCTGCATATTTTCTCACCATCTCTATCATCTCTCCTAGATCAGTGACCTTGTCGCACTTCAAACGGTGACGTAGTAAACCAATTAGAGTCCTGCAATGAAAGGTTCAGTCGCAGATTGATCGTTTACTCCTTCACAGGAGTTCTTGATGTCGATCCATCGTCCGAGATAATCTCGGCAAGTTTCTTCGGCTTTCTGGGTGCAATGTTGTAGGTCTCCTACTGTATAGGGCCTCCGATCTGTGCCTTCGAAATTCCAATAGAACGCACTTTGCATGTCTTACCAGTTTTGAATGGTGTATTCCAGAAGTTCATTGAGCCAGAATCATGCCGTCTTCCTCAACATAGGTGGGAGATACCGGGTTGTGACCAAGCTATTTCCACCTTTGGCGATGCAGGAAGCCTGAAAAAAATCCTGAAACCAAGTATCTGGCCAGGCCACACCGTTGTAGGCTTGATTGTGTCTCGAGATAGCAAATCCTTCCGGGAAGTATGTTTGTCGAATGCACGGTCCAAAGAATTTTCGACACACATAAATATCATCGGACTCGTACCGCCATGCCTCTATGTTAGAGTTGTTCTGGTGCCTCGCATCACTTGGTGATAGAGAATGCCGTCTTGGTTGTTCGCTGTGGCTGCGGTGCTTTGGAGCTGGACTTCTTCTTCTACCACCACCGCCTCCGCCACGACGCCCTCCTTGGTCTCCTCGGGAGGCGCTATGATGGCTGCTTGGTGGATAGGGTGGTGCAGGTGGATTGTTTCCGGCTGAGTGCCGGCCTCCATCCGGAGCATCGTTATTGTGGTTCCGGGGAGGGTCTTGATTGCGACAAGCCCCCTGCCGGCTTGACTTGGCACGGTGTCCGTCGTTCCTTCGTCCGTCGTTTCCCCCACTGTGATGAGGTTCAACTGGATGGCTGGTGTGTCTAGGAGGTGGCATCCTTTGTGGGTCCTCCTCCCGATGTTGCTCTTTTTTGTCTTCCATGCAATTGTTCGGCTCTCGCCAGGGAGGTTGTCATGGAACTAGTGCCACAGAGGTGTCTCGCTCTATGGCTGGAGCAACGTTACTCCAGTCTCATGCGGTTCTATACAATTGCCCTGAAGATCTGGTTCTTGAGTAGTTGTCTTCCCGACGGTCAGGACTGTTATGCTGTTCTGGGTCTCGTCGGGGCCTGATGTCATTCCAAGCCGGATCCGTGCAACATTGGTCAGATTTGGAGACCAGTTTTCTGCTTCCAGATTTCGCGACCTTCTGTTGCTCCAAACCCTTGGTAAGTAGCTTTACGCCCAACCGGACTTGATCTGGGTTTGGATTGTTCGCTAGGATATCTCGGGATGCGGCAGTGTTTTCCACTGGTGTTCCATACACCAGATCTCCCTTGTTGTCGAGCCGAGGTGCTCCTGGATCTCCCTCAAAGAGGATCTTGTGGACTTCCGGATATTTGTTAGCCCGCGTAGGGCTGTTTCGGGTCTTCTGGTGCTGCAGGGAGTCACTGCCCTGCAGATGCAATGTGCTTATTCTCTTCCTTGATGTTATTAGCCTCATCCAGGAGTACTTTACGACGCGCTTCTAGGGCTTAGGCCCTGTCTTCCAATTCTGAAGGTGTAAGCGATGCAGCGGTAGGGATTGGCATAGTTAACGCATCTCAGATGAGTTTACGGGTGCCTGTGGTAAGCACGTATCCATCCACCGGAGTTTCCTTTGGCTCGTCTGGGACTAGGGCTTGATACATTGCAAATGTATCTATAATTTTTGATGTTCCATGCTTGGTTTTATCCACTTTCTTGTGTTTTGTTCCAACTTTGGAGTACTTTTCATATGATTTCCTGGACTAACCTATTAACAAGAGCCACAGTGCCAGCTGCATGTTTTCTGCTGTTTTTGGTTCCAAGTAAGTCAGAAAATGAATATTCTCGGAATTGGACAGGACAAAAGCCAAAGTGCCTATTTTTTCGGAAGTCATCAAGTGCCAGAATACGAGACGGAGAAGGGCCAGAGGCCAGCCACACCACCTGGCCACGCGGCCAGGCTGGGCCCGCGCCAGGGGGTGGTGTGGTGGCCCCTGGCACCCCCTCGGCCTCCCCTTCCGACTATAAGATGCCCTCGGGATGAAAACCCTAAGTGCCCGATCAAAAATCCACGAAAGAGTTTGTAGCCGCCGGCATCTCCATCCCTAGATCGGGAGGGATCTGAAGCTCTTCCCGGCACCCTCCCGGAGAGAGGAATTCACCCTGGAGGCCTTCTTCATCATCATGCTAGCCTCCGGTGTGATGCGTGAGTAGTTCATCCTTTGACTACGGATCCATGTAGTAGCTAGATGGCTGGTTCTCCTCCTTTGTGCTTTCATGTCTAGATCTTGTGAGCTCCGTTCAGGATCAAGATCATCTATTTGTAATTCTGCATGTTGTTTTTGCGGGGATCTGATGGATATTGAGATGCTATTTTAGATTGATTATTGATTCTATCATGTCTTTGTTATTTATGATCTTGCATGCTTTCCGTTGTTAGTAGCTATCTTGGCCAAGTAGATGCTAGCAACTCCAAGAGTTAGTATTTATGCTTGATAGTGGGTTCATGCCTCTAGTAATCTGGGGAAGTGACAGAAATCTCTAAGGTACTAGATGTGTTGTTGCTACTAGGGAGAAAACAACAGTCCTTTGTTCATAGAACAATCGTATTGTTTACTTTACACGCAGTTCGTAAAAGCAATAATCTGTTGCTTGCAACTTAATACTGGAGGGGGTTCGGATGATAACCTGAAGGTGGATTATTAGTCATAGATGTAGTTGGATGGCGGTCTATGTATTATGTTGTAATGCCCAATCAAGTCTCAAAGGAGTCAAGATGATTAGTATATGAATGTATTGCTTTCTCGATGTTTGTCAATTGCCCCACTGTAATTTTTTCACCCAGCATGTTATCTATCTTAAGGAGAGCCACCTCTAGTGAACTATGGATCCCGGTCCTTGTCTTTTACATACAATCTACAATCTTTTACTGCTTTGTGTTTACTTTCTGCAAACTATTACTTCTTTCCATTTGATACGTTTAATCCTTTGTTTTCTGCAAAACACGGTGAGATTGACAACCTGATCGCAAGTTGGGGACAAAGTTCTGTGGTTGTGTTGTGCAGGTCTCCACGTTGCTACTAGCACCGGTAGTGCGCCCTACCAAGGCTTATCTAGCAACACCTTTCGGGTTTTCCTTGCTCCTACTGGTTCAATTAAACCTTGGTTTCATACTAAGGGAAACTTGCTCCTGTGCTCATCATACCTTCCTCTTGGGGTTCCCAACGAGCTCTACATCAACCATGCACCAACACTTTTCTGGGCGCCGTGCATTGAGCCATCAAGCATTTTTCTGGCGCCGTTGCCGAGGAGCCGAGGACATCTTCACAAGGGGAGTCCCTCACAACCAATCTCTTTACTTTGTTATTTTTGTTTTGCTTAGTTTCGTTTTGCTTTGTTTGCTGGTTTTCTTTATTCAAAAACACAAAAAAATTAGTTTTACTAGTTTGCTTTCTTATTTCAAAAAACACAAAAAAAATTAAGTCTCCTTTAGTTGTCACCTCTTTCTTAGCTCACCATGTTGGTCCCCAAATTCACCCTGAAAGACCTTTCAATTGGTAGTGGTTCTATAATTGGGAAAGATAACATTGAAGAATTCTTTAATCATGTTAGTAAGCATGAAGATACTGAGGATAAATCCCTTGAAGGACTTGCTCCAAATTATGAGATTGCTGCATCTTCTTTAATTCACATGTTATAAGCTAGGTTTGTTAACCTCATCCCCTTAATGCAAGTAATGTTTCTTAAGCTTAAAGAAATTGAGGACCTTGAAAAGAGGGATTTTATTCTAGAAACTTTGCTTAAGGAGTTCTATGATGTTGCCAAGGAAGCTAGAAAAGTCTTTGAACGTTTCAATATGTTAGGCTCATGTGTAGATGTTGTTGGTACTCGAGAAAAGATGAACAAAACCGAACCTAATGGGAGGAACCTAAGATACCAACACCCTTTAAACTAGTAGCAATACATGATGCCATAGAAAAGAATCTTGATTGGATTGGTCCTGCAAACCCTTTTGATGAGAATAGTGAACCTAAGAGCATTGAGAGAGGATCCTCTAGAACTTATTTGGATGATATACCTTGCCTTGTTGAAAATATTTCTAGTATTGATCTTAATGCTTCTTCATTCGAGAACACTTGATTCTTTTTCTTGCTTCTTATGCCTAACTTAAAGGCAGTAAAGAAAAGTACTTATTGGGAGATAACCCAAAAGTTTTAGATGAGTCTTGGAAGTTATTACCTCTGTAATAACCGCTCCTTATCCTTTTTATTTGCTTTTTGTGCCAAGAGTAACCTCTAATGAGAGAGAAGTAATGATTGGGAAAATTGCTGTCCCGAAACAGATTTCTGTGCTTCACCGTAAAAATTCATGTAAAATATCTGAAAGTCTTTTCCAGGCGTGAATTTTTGTGCTTGTGCCCCAGGTTGTTATCTAATTTTCATTAGTTCAATACTTTTTGATTTGAGCAACAGAAGGTCTTCGAAACAATTTTTCTTTACCTGCTGTTCTGTTTTGACAAATTTCTGCCATTTTCTGCATTTACTTCTTGTTGGTTCCTTTTTGAATTCTTTTGGGGAATTGAGCTTTTTGAGGGAAGTGCTACAGTATCTAGTGTTCTAATGGAAGTTTATTTGGTGTTAGAACTGAACCTTAAGACTTATTTATCTTGAATGCACTAATGTTGCTAATTAAGATTGTGTGAAGTTTTGTATGAAGGAAAAATTCCAGGTGTATGGAAGGAATGAGTAATGAGATGAAGGATGGACTAAAGCTCAAGCTTGGGGATGCCATGCGTGTCACCCCAAGTAATATCCAAGAAGTACAAGCGTCAAAGCTTGGGGATTCCCAAGGCATTTCCCTTCTTCATCAATAAAAATCCCAGGTTTCTTCCAAACGCTTCATTTTTATTGTTTCATGCACAGTTGTGTTTTTCTTGGAGCGTATTTTTTTTCATTTTCATTTTCGTTTTGGTTTTTTGTTTTCTTTGGTTTGCTTAGTTTTCTGAATAAATTGTTTGGACCCCCTCTTTCATACATTGGTTTTCAAATAGTTTTGTTTGGTTTGGAAAAGAGTAGGAAAGTTCATGCTTATGTGGTAAAAAGAGCTTGTTTTTGACTGTGGCCTATGCTTTGTCATGCCATGCTTGATATTTTTTGGGCTTTATGCTTAGTATTCTTTGATGTATCATGACTTTTTATAAACAATTGACATTGCTTAATGTGCCTTGGATGAATCATGCATTGTTTTAGCATATGAAAGCATAGTATAGTTGTATTCTCCTTTGATACTTTATTTGAGTTGACTTGGCACATGCTCACACCATGTTATGACTATCTCAAGTCACCATAGCCTTTATGATCCTTTAGTTTTCAACTTGTAGTATCATTTTATGCTTTGATCAATGATGTTTTGTCGCTCTGCATGATTATGGCCAGTATTGCTCTCTTAGTTTGTCGCTCCCAGTCTTATGCTAGCCTCCACAACAAAGTATGAGTTCCACTCATGCATCCAACTCCTTAAACCAAGTTATTCCAAAGAGTCCACCATACCTACCTACTAGCTTATGCTATTCCAAGTATATTCATGCTTTTGTTTACCTTCCAAATTAAACTTGCTATGAGAAAACTAGTGATTAAAGCTCTCACGAACTTGATGGCACACTTTACTTTTCTTGCCCTTAATAAACTTGAACCATTGTGTCTTCTATGTTGTATATGCTTGCACTTATTTGTTGGGGATTAGCAGAACCATGCTTTCATGGGGAATGCTTTCAACATTGCACTAGGTACTTGTACCTAGTTGATATCATGCTCTTTTGTATATGGATGTCGTCGGTGTGAAATGAAAGGGGAGCTTGTAAGTCCATGGAGTTATGTATATGTGTTAGAGAAACGCCTGGGCCACTGGTCTAATCCATGCTGACATGGTGGAAACCTGCAGCGTAACCATAATGAGCAGTCTATGAAGCATTCTTCTTATAAAAAAAGAGTCCTATATTGAAAAAAAAGAGAAAAGAAAAAAAAGATACTATGAAAAGAGGAAAGAGAGAAAAAAAGCACCATATTCCCATGGTAAATAAGAAAAATGCTGAGATGCTCCTTGTCTGCTTGCCTTGTCATTTTGATATGGGGATTCTTCCGTATCATCGGGCAAGGGGTACCCCGTTGGCGGTTCTCTATGATACACATATACTTACGATGACAAGAACTTACCGGTGACTAAACTTTAGTAGCATGAGGAGCGGCCCTCGTATACAAGGGACATGAGATTTCTGACTTATACTTCGTCAAGCATATACACCATAGGTTGTTCACTTTAACTTTAATCACTTCAAGATGCTTATGATAGGGGCAATGATAGCTGAAAGCTATAAGTACCATAATTTTTGGAAGCTCTTTATGAGACTTGAATCCCTACTTCCTTTTACAAAGGCCTATCTTCCACCATTATATTGAGTCTCCACCTTCTATCTTTATGCACCTACTTTGAGAGCATAGTGGCCATTCTTAGTTCTATGTGCATTGTCCTAAGACTAGTTGATTGATGCATACTTTGATATTGCTTGTTTTAAACTATTGTATCTAGTCACACTTATGAACTTTGAAGGTGTCCTATGCATTTACTTTTGCTACTCTATTGAGGGACAAGCTGAATACTACTATGCTATGTTTTCTTTATGTGAAACAAAAAAACGTCTTGCAAAGCATTATTATTCATGAATCTTTTGTTTGTTCCTTTTCATGTTGCATCATAGTTTCTTTGTCTTATTTCTAGAACTTTGTCTTTCATGCTATGATTGAAGTACTATGATCCCAGCTTTGAATGTTTTACAAATACTTTGATCAAGTCTTTGATGGTGAATGTCACCTCAAAAATTATTCTTTCTTTTTATCACTTACCTACTCGAGGACGAGCAGGAGTTAAGCTTGGGGATGTTGATACATTGCAAATGTATCTATAATTTTTGATGTTCCATGCTTGGTTTTATCCACTTTCTTGTGTTTTGTTCCAACTTTGGAGTACTTTTCATATGATTTCTTGGACTAACCTATTAACAAGAGCCATAGTGCCAGCTACCTGCTTTCTGCTGTTTTTGGTTCCAGGAAAGTCAGAAAATGAATATTCTCGGAATTGGATGGGACAAAAGCCAAAGTGCCTATTTTTCTGGAAGTCATCAAGTGCCAGAATACGAGACGGAGAAGGGCCAGAGGACAGCCACACCACTTGGCCACGCGGCCAGGCTAGCCCCGCGCCAGGGGGTGGTGTGGTGGACCCTGGTATCCCCTCGGCCTCCCCTTCCGACTATAAGATTCCCTCGGGACGAAAACCCTAAGTGCCCGATCAAAAATCCACGAAAGAGTCTGTAGCCGCCGTCATCTCCATCCCTAGACCGAGAGGGATCTGAAGCTCTTCCCGGCACCCTGCCGAAGAGGGGAATTCACCCTGGAGGCCTTCTTCATCATCATGCAAGCCTCTGGTGTGATGCGTGAGTAGTTCATCCTTGGACTATAGATCCATGTAGTAGCTAGATGGCTGGTTCTCCTCATTTGTGCTTTCATGTCTAGATCTTGTGAGCTCCGATCATGATCAAGATCATCTATTTGTAATTCTGCATGTTGTGTTTGCGGGGATCCGATGGATATTGAGATGCTATTTCAGATTGATTATTGATTCTATCATGTCTTTGTTATTTGTGATCTTGCATGCTTTCCGTTGTTAGTAGCTATCTTGGCCAAGTAGATTCTAGCCACTCCAAGAGTTAGTATTTATGCTCGATAGTGGGTTCATGCCTCTGGTAATCTGGGGAAGTGACAGAAATATCTAAGGTACTAGATGTGTTGTTGCTACTAGGGAGAAAACAACAATCCTTTGTTCATAGAACAATCGTATTGTTTACTCTACACGCAGTTTGTAAAGCAATAATCTGTTGCTTGCAACTTAATACTGGAGGGGGTTCGGATGATAACCTGAAGGTGGATTAATGGTCGTAGATGCAGTTGGATGGCGGTCTATATATTATGTTGTAATGCCCAATCAAGTCTCAAAGGAGTCAAGATGATTAGTATATGCATGTATTGCTTTCTCGATGTTTGTCAATTGCCCCGCTGTAATTTGTTCACCCAGCATGTTATCTATCTTAAGGAGAGCCACCTCTAGTGAACTATGGATCCCGGTCCTTGTCTTTTACATACAATCTACAATCTTTTATTGCTTTGTGTTTACTTTCTGCAAACTATTACTTCTTTCCATTTGATACGTTTAATCCTTTGTTTTCTGCAAAACACGGTGAGATTGACAACCTCATCGCAAGTTGGGGACAAAGTTCTATGGTTGTGTTGTGCATGTCTCCACGTTGCTACTAGCACCGGTAGTGCGCTCTGCCAAGGCTTAGCTAGCAACACCTTTGGGGTGTTTCCTTGCTCCTACTGGTTCGATTAAACCTTGGTTTCATACTGAGGGAAACTTGCTGCTATGCTCATCATACCTTCCTCTTGGGGTTCCCAACGAGCTCTACATCAACCACGCACCAGCACTTTTCTGGGCGCCGTGCATTGAGCCATCAGGGCTCCATCCAAGTCTTCTTCATATTATTTGGCAACTACTTCCTCCACCGGAGTCTTCTTCTTGTTCTTCTTCTTTGCCTTCTTGGTTGCATCAGTAGCAAAGACAGCTTTGGGTCCGTTTCCTGGAGTCAAGCTCTGATCAGTACTTTCGGACATCTGGACGTCGGGATAAGCTCCGAGATCCATATCATCCTGCGATTTGGGAGAGTTTTCTCCGGATCTTTCATCAATGGCTTCTCCTTCTTCTACAGCTTTGGAGTTGTACTCCTCTTCATACTCCGCGGAGAACTTTCGAAAGTCTGCCGACGTCATTGAATCATCCGAAGATGCCGGTAAGTCGGTGTTTGTTCCGATCGCCTCCAGCATTGAGTAGTCATTGTCTCCAGCATCGGCATAGCTAGATCCGGATCCAACATATCCGACAAAGTGCGATGCGTGCGTCTTGAGGTAGTTGTGGATTTCCTCGTGGGCTTCCTCAAAATGTTTGATGGTCTCGAGAATCTCATCTACACTAGCGTCGTGCAGCATCATACGCCTCAACATGTGCCTCAGGAAGGGTTGATCTATTCCGGCTTTGGTAGAGCCGAAACCAGAGTTCTTGTCTTGCTCCTCTTGGATTTCAACCTTGCTGGGAAGATCGATCCGGGATTTGGCCTCCCTAGGGAAATCCACTCCAGATTCGACGTTTATCGTGAGATCTGCCTCAGGCTCAGCTTTCTCCACTACCTCCGCGTTAGGTGCGGGCTGGGTGGTATTGGGATTTTCTGGGATCCTGAACTCTACCGCCTTCGCAGACAAAGTGGAGCTAGAACCTTCTTTTGCCTCTATCATCACCACTGCAGTGGGTGGGGCAGGTTCAGCGAAACCGATGTAAACATCAATCTCACCAAAAGACATGATGGTGTAGGAAGTCACGACCTCCCTAGCCAGAATCCAAGTATCTTCAACAACGATGAGAGGGATGTCGCTAGCATAGAGGATACGACCGACGGCGATTGTCTCGTCGATTCCGATTCTTGCAGATTCTGCTTGGAATGCAGATCTGAAGCTCACTTACCCCATGATGGGGGCTAACTGTCATTGGATTGATGACAAGTACGCCATAAGGGGTTCCTCGAGATGTGCGGAAGAGAGGGGTGTGAGATGCACGGTGTTACAGGAGGGTGAGCACACAAGTTTACCCAAGTTCGAATCTGCCGGCTTTGGACGGATCCTACTCCTGCTAGCAATCCAGTAATACGGCTGAGCCGGATATGGGTTACAAGGGTTTCGCCTATGCGAGCTGAGATTGTAGACTATTGTGGGGTGCCCTAAAGGCTGGTCCCTATGACAGCTTATATAGATATCCGTCCTAGGGTTTACAAGAGAGACCTATGTGGCTACAACTAAGAGTCGGTTAGAGAGTACATCTTTAACTACAAGTAACACTATAGGCTTATGTTGGTAAGTCTTCTGGGCCTTGTCGTAGCCGTACTAGACTCCGTCTCTTCTCCCTGACTAGGCCACCCGTGAAGCAAAGCTCTAATCCGAAGTGGGCCACCCTGGTCAGCGAGGCACAGCAAGGATACCCGGAAAGCATATCCCAAACAGACATATCTAGTGGTTGCTACACTAATCCGTCCAGACTAAATATCACTATGAAAGATCGAATCTTGTCATATTAAACTCTTTGAACATTGTCATCAACTCTTTACTGACATGTCGACTATTTAATAAATGTGAAACATCCATTTCTATTGCTTTATAGATCCAAATATGACTGATATACTTTATGCCTTTCAGAGGGTCTTCCAAGTTCAGTAACTTGGTTTCTCATGTATGGAACTATCACAGATTTTATGGCTTCAAGCCATTTGACGGAGTCAGGACCCATCATCTCTTATTTGCATGTAGTCGGTCCGTCATTGTCAAACAATAATGATATAATCTCAAATCTTACTATTTGATTCTTTAATTGACCTACGTGATTTAATAGGAACTTAGATCTCCATGGCCACAACCTTTGAGGCATGGGATCCATGATCATTATGGCTGCCTCTGGGACACTTTCCATTGTTGCGCAACTCTGCACATATAGCTAAGGTTCAATAACCTTATCAAAGTTTTATTGTCCCCCACTTAACTTTTCACGAAAAAATCCTTGTTTAGAATATTAACGTTCTAAGTGGCAAACACTTTTATCTTCGATGTTATGGAGGAACACCCAATGGTTATTTGGGATAACCTATAAAGATGTGCTCATCAAACTTTGGTTGTAAACATTTTATTTATACCTAGCATACCAAAATTTAAGAAAAGACAACTTGGGTTTTATCCCAATCCATAACTCATATGGTGTCATTCCAAAGGATCATGATGGAGCTCTTTTTAGTGTAAAAGTAGTAGTCACTAAAGCTTAATCTTCAAAATATACTAGAAATTTTATAAATAACATTGTCAATTCTACCATGTCAAACAAGGTTTGATTACATCTCTCGAATACTACATACTCCTATGGTTTATGGGGAAACATAAATCCATAGAATGATTCCTTGAATCTTAGGTGTTTTTGCTAAACTTGTAACTCAAACATTTTCCTTTATGATACAATCGGATACACATAATGGAGTATATACATCAATATACAAAATGTACAATAAGTTAGTCATTCGTTCCTCTTTGGCCTATGAACGAAATTTAAACCATTTTCAGGAAATTCTCACAAGCGTCAATTGATTCAAAAATAAAAAAGACTCCAAAATTCCATCAACATGGAGTTTCTTCATGTTTTCTTTCCAATATGATTTAAACAGCAGTGTTACTCATAAGTGATCTTATGATCATTCGTCTTACGACACTTTAGCATTAGTGTTTATGGACGTGATTTATCCAACTAGATTTGTAAGAGTTCATCAATCTTCAATGCAATATGGTAATTATTTGAACAACCATCATATAACAATTATTAAAAACAAATCTTGAAGGAAAGCTTTGATGTCAATCAGAAACACAGTAACACTTTATTTGTTTTTCATGAACATCATCACATATTCTTTTGCTAGTTACTTAGGCCATTGCAGTTCATGAATTGTGTTGCTCTGTGTGACATTTCGCACCAACCAATTCAGTATCCAATACCTAAGAACCACATTGTTTAACAATAAAATAATACACCTATAACGTGTATATCATTTATATACCTAACCTAGACATTTCCAGTCTTTTCTGCCAAATATTTTCCAGATTCTCTTTCAACATTTCCTTTTCCTTTTTAGAAGAATCTATCAACATCAATAGTGGTGTTATACACATGACACATAGTCCAAAGAATGTTAGTCAAATACTAATATCCTTGGACTTGCACTTTTGATTTATATCACCATCATCAAATGTTCGGCGCTCTTCCAAATTTCATTCCTTTTAGTAATCCTTTTAATGTATTAAACATTTTGCCTACATATTTCATCTATCCTTATCATGACAACTTTCATGATCAAGCTACTATATCTCATAAGGATGAATCACGCATATAACGTTAATTCACAAAACCTTTTGGGTGATCAGGATGCCTAGCGTCTCCAACCTTTGCAAATTCTCATACTGATGAGGGTTTAACTCGTCAATGCCATTTGTTATGGACTTCGGTTTTGGAGAAGGAGGGAGCGCTGGAGGCATCAGTCGGCTAGCAAACAAGCACACAGGGATGCAAGATTTACCTAGGTTCAGGCCTCATAGAGGTCCCTACTCCTGCTTGTCTGCTCTTGGAATTATCGAAGGAATCGAAGATTACAGGGGTGTGAAGATGCAATCTGGCGATGGTGGTGAAAACTAGGGTTGTGATTGTCCTCCTCGCCGCCCCCTCCTAGCCTTTATATAGATAGGCTAGGTCTCAGGTAGCAGGTCGAGTCGGTTACAGATTATGGTTCGCCCCTTTGAACTTTCTATCTTAAGCTTCATCTTGCGTTGCAAGCAATCGAAGAGTCCATGGGTCACCCGAATTCCGTATTGGGCCTTGGAAACGCCGTGGGCTTCTGCCGTATCTGGACCGTATATACCAAACTCGAGTACTTGTAGGGTATACCCATGTCAGTAGCCCCCGAGTGTCCAGTGGAATCATAGATTCGACTGGAGACTTTATGAAGTCTTTCGAGTGCATGACTGAGCATTTTTTCGAGTGTTCGGTTTGTGCCATAGGGATTGTTGATATACGTGCCTGATTTATCCGATGTATCGGTATCAGTTAACTACCTTAGGGCAAACAACACAATCTACTCAAACTCGAGTCCCCGGACTCGAATTCAGAAAAGTGTTGGTGTAATTCGACTCAGGCCGTGGAGGTCTTACATGAGTCGAATTCCAGTGTATAAGTGTGAGCACTCGATGTGTCCGTCAAGGCATGTTCATCGTACCTGTAGGTACGGATATATTTCTGGTAGTGCATAGTAGATGCGTTGCTAGGCCTTATTTAGGTCTTATCTTCACGCTGTAAGCGCGGCATCCGAAATTTTTGTCATCGCGGAGATGATTCAGGTGGCCCAGGAGATGTAATCTCTTTATAGGGAAAATATGAGGCGGAGTTGCCATAGAATTTGAGTGTGGATGTTATCGACACATAGTACAATGTACAAGAAAAATAATCATAGGGTGCGTGACTAGCGCTCCCTATGGGAGTAGCCCCTGAGTGCCTACTCGAGTCGTAGACTCGAGTGGGGACTAGAACATTTATGACTGCTGTCGTCTTTGGTTGCTTGTGTCAGTCGAATATGGTTCCAGCGCTCCCTATGGGAGTAACCCGTAATTCAAAATCGAATCGGTGATTCGAGTGATGGGTTTGTCTTGAATGCTCATACACCTACATAAAATTCTTTCAGGTGCGCGGCCAGCGCTCCTATTAGGAGTAGCCCCCGAGTGCTTGATTGAGTCGAAGACTCTAGCAAGGACTAAACTAGTCAAAATCTTCTGATGCTGGAATCTATGACGTTAGTGCTGACGATGTGATGACCTTAGTTGTCCGTGTGAGCGGCTTTGGTGGGACATGACGAGCGGTGGGTCCCACTTTCTAACTTTAATTTGACTGGGCTTGTGTAATCTTCTGTTTTAACTGTGTCTCCTTGATTTCCACGCGTAATGGGGGTAGTGGGGGACAGTTCGTGATTCACCCTCGTCACGTGTCGATGGCGATGTATGCCACGCATCCAGTAGGGTTTCTGCTGGCCGTTGGATGTCATCCACGAGGAGCTTAAGTAGCAGTGCAGCTGCGGTAATTTTTTCCTATGTCTCTTCTTGCTTGTGTCTCCTTCGCCATTGTCGTTCTCTCGGCTTCCTTGCACGCTTCCTCTTTGTTGCACTGGACCAGCTTTGTGTCTTCCCTAGTTACTTTCTCCATTCGCACCGCCATCGAAAGATGGGTAAGAAGAAGGGAGGCACTGCCGCTGGATATGCGGCCACCATCGCCACCACCAAGAAGAAGGGCGGTACTACCACCGTGGGCACCAGCGCCGCCAGCGCTGGGAAGAAGAAGGGTGCGGGCACCCGCGTCACCAACGGCACCTAGTGAGCGTCCATCATCAAGCCTTCCGAGTTGCATGTTCATTGTCAAGATGGAGCTCTTCCACCCGCAGAAGATGACTCGCGAGTGCTTGGTGCCGAGGTAATCCCTTGTCCTCCTCCAAGTTTCCGGGTGATGTTCCTTGCATTCATCATCTGAGGTCTTTCTCTCCCCCTGCATCCTTTCTTCAGGGGTCTTCTTTGTTTCTATGGGCTCCAGCTGCACCAGCTGTCCCCAAATTCCATTCTCCACATCTCTTGCTTCATTACTCTTTGCGAGTGCTGGCTCAGAATCGAGCCACACTTTGGCCTCTTCAAGAGGCTTTTTAAGCTCAAACGCAGTCGGCGTCTGGTTCGGTAGTCTATGACGTAGGAGGCTGTGGAATCCACGTCAACTCCTCTACCGTTTATTTCGACATCAAACTCACCGCATCTGTCCAAGGGTGGAGGGACAAGTGGTTCTACATCCGTGACTAGAAGGCTGACGGAGAGCACTTTGGACTCGCACCCTTTGACCCTGTGGCGACTTGCAAGAGGAGGCGTTCCTGGAAGAATATCGTGATGCCCAGCGAATCCGAGGAACCAGAGGTGCTGTATAAGCGCGTCTGTGACCTCAAAAGCCACATAGGAAAATAAGAGGGTGGCGCTGCTCTTATTCGCACATGGTTGCGCCGCCGTGTCTAGCCTCTGTACGCCAGAGTCCACCCAATGTATTGCTGGGCTGGTGCGAGCGATGTCACTTGCATATCTGTCGATGTCATTTCTACGGGTGAGGTAGGTAGGAGGTTGCGATTGGTGACCAAATATACCGCCAAGTAGGATCTCCCGGGTGAACTAGTCGTGCCTCCCTTCGACGCCTCTAACCCTCCTCCTGAGGTAGAACTGTATTGCGAAGTAGTTTTATTTGTTGACTTCCATCAAGTACTTGATATATAATGATGTATCTTCTGAATGCAGGACTGGAAGGTGTCTTCCAATTTGCCCCTCGTCCTGAAGGGATATTCCTTGCGAAGCAGAGGAGGAGGACGAGTCGGGGTCTACAGTCCCCATGGAGGAAGAAGAGGAAGCCCCCGAGTCTGTTGATCGTGGAACCCACAAGCGTTCCCGTAGTGAGGACTCGGATGCGTCCTCTCCATCGATGTCGGAGGGTTGTCCTACTGCTGTTGCAGAGGAGCCCATCCCTGCCGTTCATGTACGCGCAGTGGCTCCTCCCGCTCGGAAGAAGCTGCGACTTCCGAAGGAGTCATCGAAGGAATCCTTCGACCTTGATAAATTTAACTGGTCAGTATTGCCTTCGCGAATGCGTCTTGCTTTCTTTTTTGGAGTTGCTTTTTCTGAAGTTTTTACTAGATGTGTTTTGTAGTCAAGCGGCATCGTTGTCTTCTGACGACGTCCAATTTGTGAAAGAGTCCAGAGTCGCAGACTCCAAGGCCAAGGAGGTGGCCGAAAGGTCTCCTTATCCTCTAGTGGTGGCCCACTCCGGTCATAGTTCTTTGAGTTCCCCGCATGCTGGGGAATACCAGATGGTTGCCCGGACGACTGCGCGACAGTCATCTTCGGAGTCCCTGGATGAGCATGTAAGTGTTCTTTTTGCTGCATGGCAGTCGATTTTTATACTTTGTGTTGCCACTGAGTATTTGTTCTCCCTTGGTGTAGCTCATTGTGAAGGAATCTACATAGCTCGCGGAGCAAGTTCTTGCTATGGGTTGATAGCACGCCCTGTTGGACAATCGCCACCGCACAGCCGAAGGTTAGCTTTTGAATTTTGTCTTTGTCTTCATGGAAATTTGTCGCCTCATTTGCTGCTATGCCCGGTCCTTTGTAGGTGAGCACAATGAGCTTCTTCATCGTGTTGCGTCCCTCGAGAAGGCGCTTGCCGCGCCGGCGAAGAATCGCGGCGAGGCAATAGGAGCCTTCAAAGAGTCGCGAAAGCATGAAGAGGATTTGTGCTCTTCCATCGCTAAAAGGGAGAAGTTGTTCGAAGAACAACTTTTCTCGATTGCCAAGGCCCTCTTAGGTAATTATCAGTTTTGATTTGCATTGCTCCTTGTTTGATGTCATATTGTTGTGCTAACACCTTGTGTATGCAGATGCCGATGGCCTGAGCTTTGACGCCCAGTACCTTCACCGTGCAGATGCGTTGGCTGGTGCCATTGCCGCAGTCGAGGACCGCAGTGTTTCCCTTCAGTCGCATCCGTGAGGATCTAACTCCCAAGGCTGAGCTGATTGACAACCTTGAGAACCTGGTGGAATCCCTTGCTAGGGGTATTCCCATGGACTTCAAGAACTCCCAGCGGTCTGTCAGTGCTACCATGGCACTCGCGATGGCGCAGGCCCATGGCGTGGAGTTGGACCCCTCTGCAATCTCCAAGGCAATGCCCGTCGACGCAGATGGCCAATAGGTAGTGTCTGCTCCCTTCGCTACTAGCCGTGGTAAGTATGGGCCGCAGCTTGTCGATACAGTCGCAAAATATTCTGCGGAGCTGCAACGAGCAAAGAAGGCAGCAAAGACTGCGGCATCAGGGGCTACCACCGGGAAGTCTGTGGCGTCAGAGGCTGCCACGGATTCGATGAGGCCTTCGAAGTCAAAGTCCAAGTCGAAGAAGCTCCTTAGTTGCCAATCTTTAATAGTTGTAGTTGCCTTTTGTTGAAACTATGCTTTTGTGGGAGTGTCCCTATCGAGACTTTGCTGTGCTTGAATGCATTCATGCTTTTATCAATATATTCTTGGTCCCTTATTTGGTTCTTGCTTGATTGTGATAGGGTACGTCGAGTGGTCCTCGTGAGTCTCCTCCCACCGATGAAACCACGGCACAGTCGCGTTCAAAGGTGGAGGAACTGTTGTTGCTTTCGTGATTGTGCGGCCGCATTAAGCAGTTGGAGCGCGAGTTGCCCATCATCCGTGGTAGCGCGGATGTGTAGAAGTCGAAGGTGGAGAAGGCCACTGCCCGCGAGAAGTATATCTTGGAGGAAGTGGCTCAATTAAGTGAGCAATTTAAATGTCAGCTTTCTGCCTTCTCATCTTTTCTTTTAGTCAATCGCGGCGATGCCTTGTCTTCACACTTTGCTGCTTGCTTGATGTAGTTGTTAGCGCTCGTCATCCGCAGGATGAGAAGGACCGGGTGGCCGTTCAAATGAACAACCTGACCCAGGAGCAGCTGCAGGCGAGTGGGTATTTTTGGGTGGACTACGATCATGCAGTTGCATTGGCGACCCTGCAGGATCGTTCTTCTCGAGTGCTCCAATGCCTGAAGAAGGCGCAGTCGTGCCTTAGGCACATTTGTGAGGCAATGTTTCCTCTCGACGTGGTGCCTTCAAGCTGGATGGCTCTTCTGGCAAAGTTCCAGGATATGAGGGCGGTCCACAAGTGTGTGTGGCAGCAGTTAGTAGATGGTGCTAAGGCTGCGTTATCGCTGGTGCGACTGCATAGGCCGGATGTAGATGTTGCGTCTGTTGCCGCTGGGCCGCCGCCTCTGCCAGAAGGTATGACTTGGAACATGGTTCCGCACTATCAAGCGGTTGATGTGCCAGTAGAGGACATTGTCGATTTCTTCGAGGAGCAAACAAACGTTCTTCTTTTGCAGCAGTAGCATGATTTGTATCCTGTACATAATTGTATAAGTGTTGTAAAGTTCGTATAATTGTATTGGGTGTATTGAGAACCCGTTGATATGTGAAGAGCTTGGTAGCTTATATATTTTTCAAGTGTAATGTACTCTGCAGTTCCTTTTCATTAGTCTGACATGTGTTTATCTCAGCACCTTGCCAACCTGTCAAGTGCGTTGCAGCTGGGTTGGTGTTTATCAAGGGTTTGATTAATGTGTCAGCTACTCAGGATACCGTGATTAGTTTGTAGAACAGAAGTGTAAAGGGTGGCATAGCCCCCGAGTGATGAAATTGCAGGAAAGTAGAAAAAGACACAGAGTTTCGGGGCACTTAGCTTTATTTATTTGGAGAATAGTACGAGGTAAAATGTTTGGCTAAGTAGCCTGGATGAATAGCCTTATTTGTAATGTAAAAACGACTAGGGGTAGAAGCAACGCAGCTGCGCGACGTTTCAGGGGTTGGAGTATGCAACTCCGGTCTCGAAATCTTTAAGGCGATAGGCGCCACCTTGGATTACTTCTGTAATCACGTAAGGTCCTTCCCAAGGGGACACGAGCTTGAGATGCCCTTGTTGCTTCAGTTGCAGGACCAGGTCTCCTTCGATGAAGGATCTAGGGCATAGCCTTCTGCTGTGGTAGTTGCGGAGGCTCTGTTGGTAGATCCTTGATCTCTCCGCTGCAATTTCCCATGCCTCGTCAAGGAGGTCGACAGAGTCTTCGAGTGCAAGAGTTGACTCCTACTCGCTGTAAGCAACCACCTGTGGGGCTTTGTACCGTACTTCTGCGGGTAGCACCACTTCAACACCATGCACCATGAAGAATGGAGTGTATCCCATGGCGTTGTTTGGAGTTGTACGCAGGCTCCAAAGAATTGATTGCAGTTCGTCTGGCCAGGATCCAACGGCTTGTTCGAGCGGCCGGAGGAGTCGTTTCTTGATTCCACTGTCAGACGAGGCCATTGGCCTTTTTGACTTGACCGTTGGTCTGAGGGTGAGCCACCGAGGCATAGCTTATGTTGTTTCCCAGGTTTTAGCAGAATTCATGGAACTCCTTGGAGGTGAAGTTCGTCCCGTTGTCCGTTATGATGCTATTTGGCACTCCAAAGCGGTAGAGGATGGACTCGGAGAATTTGATGGCGCTAGCACCTGATTGATTTGTCACTGGCATGGCCTCGATCCACTTGGTGAATTTTTCGACCGCGACTAAGAGGTAGACGTAGCCTCCTCACGAGGACTTTGGGAGCTTGTCGACCATGTCGAGTCCCCATTGTGCGAAGGTCTAAGCCAATGGTATCGGCCTGAGTTCCGCACCAGGTTCATGAGGTTTGTCCGCGAAGCACTGGCAAGCGTTGCAGTGCTGGACGATGTCCTTGGCGTCGTGCATGGCCATAGGCCAGTAGAAGCCAGCTCACGGAGCTTTGGTGACAAGGGCGCGATTGCCAGCATGATGCCCGCAGGTGCCTTCATGTATGTCGAGGAGGACGGCCCTTCCGTCTTTGTTCGAGACGCACCGTTGAAGTACTCCCGTGATGCTGCACTTGTACAGTTCACCGGTGATGAGGGTGAATGCCTTGGATCATCACGCGATGTGTTGCGCGTCAGTTGGATCATCTGGCAGCCTCTTGCTGAGTAGATATGTGATGTAGGGTTGTGTCCAAGATGGCTCGATCATCATGAAACCCATTGGTCCTTCGAGTCCTGTATCAAGCTCCAGGTCGTCGAGTGCCATTGGCTCATTGGGTAGCATAGCCCCCGAGTCCGTTGACGTGCTTGCTTTCTTCTCTAGAGACTTGGGCTTGATGGAGCGTTCGCAGATGTGCTCGAGAAATACCCCAGGTGGTATGGGGCGCAGGTGGAGCTAGTATTGGCGAGTAGATCCGCATCTTCATTGCTTTCGCGGCCCACGTGTCTTAGCTCACAGCCGTCAAAGTCTCCTTCGAGTGTGTCGTAGAGGTCGCGATAGGCAATCATGTTTTCGCTTAGTGTATCGCAGTCGTGCATCGTTTGGTTGACCACCAGTTTGGATTCACCGTAGATGATGAGCCTTTTGGTGCCACAGGCTTTCGCCATCCTCATCACATAGATTAGGGCTTCGTACTCAGCTTCATTATTGGAGGGAACTGCATTCACAAAATGTATTTTATCTTGTCTCCTTGGGGCGATGTCAGTATGACACCTACACCAGCTCCGTTCTTTCGCTTGGACCCGTGAAAGTGCATTATCCAAAGATAGGACATATTTGTCTTGTCGGGGAGCTGGTTCTCCATCCAGTGCACGAGGAAGTCCGGTAGAACTTGCGACTTGATCACATCGTGCTTCTCATATGTGATGTCTCGTGGAGATAGTTCGATTCCCCAGAGCGCGACTCGTCCAGTGGCATCGGGATTATTGAGTATATGCCCGAGAAGGGCGTCGTTTACCACCATGATTGGGTGCTCCTGGAAGTAGTGGCGCAGTCGCCTGGCTGTCATGAAGACGCCGTAGGCTAGCTTCTGGAAGTGTGGGTACCGCTGCTTTGTTGGCGTGATCACCTCGCTGAGGTAGTATAATAGGCGCTGGACCCCGTGGACCTTATTTTCTTCGGCTCGTTCTACCACGAGCACCGTGCTAACCGGCTGATTGGTGGCAGAGATGTAGAGTAGCAGTGGTTCCTTTTTGCGAGGCGTCACCAGTACTGGCGAGGTGGACAGTAGACGCTTGAGGTCTTCGAATGCTTGTTGTGCCTCGTCTGTCCACTCGAACTTGTCAGCTTTGCGGAAAATTTGGTAGAAGGGCAGCGCCTTTTCGCCCATTTGACTGATGAATCGACTGAGCGCCGCGATTCGCCCAGCCAGCTGCTGGACGCCTTTTACTTTCTCTGGCTTCTCCATGGCCAGTATGGCCTTTATTTTCTTCGGGTTTGCCTCGATCCCTCTCGTAGAGATGAGATACCCGAGTAATTTCCTAGATGATACGCTAAAGGCGCATTTGTCTGGACGGAGCTTAATCTGGTAGCGGTCGAGGTTAGTGAAGGTCTCGCGGAGATCGTCGATTAACAAGGCTTCGTCCTAGGTTTTGATGACAATGTCGTCAACGTAGACTTGGATATTGCGACCAAGTTGGTTCTTGAGGCAAGTCTGCATGCATCGCTGATAGGTGGCTCCTGCGTTTTTGAGCCTGAAGGGCATCGTGTTGTAGGAAAACACACCAAAGGGCGTTGTAAACGCCTTTTTTTCCTAGTCTTCCTCCTTCATTCGAATCTTATTGTAGCCTGAATAGGCGTCGAGGAAGTAGAGGCGCTCACATCCCGCCGTGGAGTCGATGATTTGGTCGATTCGTGGCAGTGGGAAGTGATCCTTTGGGCAGTGCTTATTCAAGGAGGTGAAGTCCACGCACATCCGTAGGATATCCGTGTCTTTTTTAGGCACAAGCACTGTGTTAGCGAGCCAAGTGCTTTCCTTGATTTCACGTATGAATTTTGCATCGAGGAGTCTGTTGATCTCCATTCCAACTACCTTTGCTCTTGGTTCAGACAGTCGCCGAATTGTCTGCTTGACTGGCCTTGCATCTAGATTCGCGTTGAGTGAGTGCTCGGCAAATTCCCTGGGAACTCCTGGCATGTCCGCTGGACACCAAGCGAAGATCTCCTAGTGCTCACGGAGGAATTCGACGAGCGTGAGTTCCTATGCGGAACTCAAATTGTTGGTGATGAGGGCCATCTTGGTCGGGTCCGTTGGGTGGACCTGGACTTTCTTCGTGTGCACCGACAAGTCAAAGGACAGGTCGGGTGAACTTGGCCTGCTCATGGGAGGCAGACTGTTGTCTGTCGACTCATTCAATCTTGCGAGTTCCTCCTGCATGCCGAAGGACTGGGAGATTTTGTTGAATTCCATGTCGTAGCTGCCGGACCTCTCGAAGTTTCCATTGATTGTGATTATGATGTTTGGACCTGGCATTTTCATCTGCAGGTAGGCATAGTGCGGCACTGCCATGAACCTTGCGAACGTGACACGTCCAAGGATACAGTGGTATTATGAGGGCCAGTCGACGACTTCAAAGTCGATGCGCTCTCGCCGAAAGTTTTGCGGCGTGCTGAAGATGACGTCGAGGTTGATTTTGCCCAGGGGATATACGCCCTTCCCTAGGACGATGTCATGGAACGTCGTGTCTAAAACTTCCAGGCAAGTCAGAGGGATCCTCATCGCACGCAAGGTACTCATGAACATGAGGTTGATGCCGCTTCCGCCGTCCATGTAGACACGACTCATATCGAAGCCCTCGATCTATGCCTCGAGTACGATGGGATAGTGGCCTGGACGAGGAACTTGTTGCTGATGATCATGCTTGTCGAAGGTGATGCAGGAGTCGCTTCCAATGAAGTACTCATTGGTGGAGGGTGGGGAGTTTATCGCCAGATTGACTTGGCGAGTGATGGCCTTCTGCACTCGATTTGAGGGATGCCCTTTTTGGATCATCCCCATGTTGCCCACGACTCGTGGGTATGGCTCGCTTCCGTGATGCTGGACCAGCGCTGCCACGGGAGGTGGTGGTCCGGGCGGTGGTGGAGGAGCTCCATGTGCCACAACGCCTAGGGCGGCTCCATAGCCCCTATTTACTGTGTCACGATTCATCCGAGCTAGGTCCTCGTGGAGTTTGAGGAACTCACGACTGTCCTTGAGAAGGTGGTTGGATTTCTTCTTGCCGTCATGCTTGTCGATGTAGAAATGCATGTTGCATAGTCCGGACAGTTTGTCCTTGATAGATGTTGCGGGTGCCTCTTCACGAGTGCGGCGCTGCCACACCTGCGTGGTTTTTCCGCTGTCGCAGTATCCACCACTACAATTTCCGATGTTGCGGTTGTTGTCACGTTTGTCGGCGTAGCCGGCTGCGACCATGTTGACCTCGCCGCGGTCATCGTAGATGCGCATTACGACATTTGCCTCGGTGGTCGTGTCTGCACCCGAGGTCGTCGTCGTCGTTGGAGTAGGTGCGGTTTTTCACCGAGTCTTCCCCATCCGCCCATCGATTCACGATTTCCATCAGGTGGTCGGTCGTTTTGGGCTTCGAACAGCCCAGCTTCTCCCTGAGCTCTATATGGCGGACGCCACCATTGAATGCGTCGATTGCGCGGTCCTTCGAGATGTTTTCTGCGAATTTCTTGATGATGGACCACCTCTAGATGTATGAGCGCAGCGATTTGCCAGATCTGTGCTGGCAGCTTCTCAGTTCTTCGATTGATGCGGGCCTTTTATAAGTGCCCTTGAAGTTGCGCAAAAAGCTATAGACCAGCTCTTCCCAACTGCGAATGGATCCATGCGGGAGGTTGTTGAGCCATGCGTGAGCGGCGCCCTGCAGCTGTAGCTGTAGGCATTGCATGGCCATTCTTCGACTCCCGCCATGCAGCCTGACGGAGGAGATGTGGTCCTCCAGCCAGATTTTTAGGTCCTACAGGCCGTCGAATTTTGGGTTCTCCGACGGGAGTTTGAACCCCTTAGGCATTCTTTTCTACCCGATGGCTTTGCTGAAGCATCTGGCACCGCAGAGCTCAGTCTCGTCTTCTTCTGAGTCAGTCGGACGAGCGCGTCTTGCTCGCATCTTGTCGACTTTGCGCTGCGTGATGTCATCACGTGCATCGCAGTCGCGGTCATGTAGCCGTGAACGTGTCGTCGTGACAGATCATGACTGTCCTCACTGGAGGAGTACGAGTAGTAGTACTTGTCCAGAGCCTTGCTTTTCTTCGGCTCTGGTGTTGGTTCTTTGTCGAGGGCGGCCTCGATTCCAAGCCCGCGATCGTAGATTGGTGCATGGCGGCTCGTGGGTCTCCAGCCGGTGGCTGGTTGTTAAGGAGGTACATGGTGGCCGCTGTCACCGCAGCTTGCGGCGTTTTTTGGGAGCATGTTGCCTCGTGTGTCAACTGTCATAGAGATGAAGTCGAGGACTTTCACGGCTTCTACGCATTCATGCTCGGTGAGGTGGGCCAGTTGAGATCGTCTCTTGTTGGCCACGTACTCATTGCCTTTGGAGGAGGATCCTCCATGGGAGGAGAGCCCAGCTCGTCGAAGACTCGACTCGTCCGCTGCCTTTCTGCGTGCTTAGAGTTGCGCGATCACCTGCTGATAGCGCTTGAATTCCTCCTTTAGTAGCAAATGGTAGCCCATCAGCATGTCCTGCGGTGTGTTGGGGGGTAGAGGATTGCCCCATAGAGCTTCGCGACAGCGGGCCCACTCGTTATCGTTGAGCTTGATCAGCATGCGCTCGCCGATGTTCTCATTCATCGTGAGTGACGGTTCTCCCCTTGTTCCGTTGTTGACGGGTGCGCCGTTACCACCGTTGGTGGGACCGCCGTTTGCGACAGGTATGCCACAGTTGGGTATACCGCCGTTGGGTGGCCCGGTGCCCGATCCAGTCCTGGGGTTTTCGCGATTGGCGGTGGTATCGCCCACATTGATGACGACGCACATGAAGTGTTTGGGGAAGCTGTTGCTCCTGCAACTTTTAGATCCGGAGCCGTAGGCTCCATCTTCTGTGGCTAGATCACCCAGATCGGATCCGCGACTGTTGTCGCTATCCGTGCTCCCAGCTGTTGCCGGGGCGTTGAGCTCACTGAGGGTGCCGATTGGTGGAGGGAACCACGATGCTGGAGCAATCGCGGGTGCCGTTGGCTGGTCAGGCATACGAAGCGTGCCTAGTTGACCAACCTGGAAGCGGAAGCTCCCAATCGCCAAGCTGATCCCATCGCCCACGGACTCGAACCGGGCGAGTGGCCGGCGTGTGGACGGTGAAGTCGAACATGCTAAAGAGCTGGCGAATCTCCAATGTTGCGGAGTTGTAGATTGTGGTTGATGGGGCCGAAGAAGCCGCAACATCAGCACTCCCAATTCCCACCGACGGCGCCAATTTACGAGGGTTTAACTCGTCCATGCCTATTGTTATGGACTAGGGGTTTGGAGAAGGAGGGAGCGCTCGAGGCATCAGTCGGCTAGCAAACAAGCACACATGGATGAAAGACTTACCCAGGTTCAGGCCTCATAGAGGTCCCTACTCCTGCTTGCCTGCTCTAGGAATTATCGAAGGAATCGAAGATTATAGGGGTGCATAGATGCAATCTGGCGATGGTGGTGAAAGCTAGGGTTGTGATTGTCCTCCTTGCCGCCCCTCCTAGCCTTTATATAGATAGGCTAGGTCTCAGGTAGCAGGTCAAGTCGGTTACAGATTAGGGTTCGCCCCTTTGAACTTTCCATCTTAAGCTTCATCTTGCGTTGCAAGCAATCGAAGAGTCCGTGGGTCACCCAAATTCCATACTGGGCCTTGGCAATGCCGTGGGCTTCTGCCGTATCTGGACCGTATATACCAAACTCGAGTACCTGTAGGGTATACCCATGTCACATACACTACAAGAATATGTATTTTACTAAATACTCTATCATATTGCAACCAAACATTGTTTCAGATATCATAATATCTTCTAACATGATGGTTTCTGAAACAATTTTCAGCTCCTAGATAACATTGATATTAAAACAATTTTTCAATATCAAGAATCATGGAGGCAAGCATGCTACTTAGGTACTAATGCTGGAATTTGTTACTCTTGATTCAATACTACTTATTGAATTTCATGGAGTAAGTGAGGTTTTGCTGAAAGTTTGGAATAGTACTTTAAATTTTAGATTGACATTCATAAAACAATATGATACCAGTTTGTAAAGTAAAATTCTATAGTTCTGTTATCTCAGTTATAGCTAAATACAAGGTAGTAAACGAATGTCAGTGACTACAGCGAACTATGAAAATTCACTTCAGTTTAGTTTATGATAAATTGAGTTTAAATTAATCCAAATTACGAAATGAGCTCCCGCTCAAAACAACATCCCTCTAGTTGTTTTGGTGATTACACGAACCAAATTCACTACACCACATCTGATCATCACGTGAGGTGGTGCAGCTCCAATGGAGAGCATCATATGGACATCATATCATTCATATGACTTGTGCTTTACCTTTCGGTTCATGTTCTGAGGCCATGTATGTACATTCTAGGCTCGCCAAGTAAGAACCTTAGTACTCGCGTGTATAAAACTGTCTTACACCCGTTGTATGTGAACATAGAGTCGATCACACCCGATCATCACGTGGTGCTTCGAAACAACTAACTTTCTTAATGGTGTATACTAAGGAATAACATATTATTATCTTGATATTTAGTGAAAGGGGTCATCTTATAATGCTACCGCCAAGTTCTAAGCTAGACATAAGCAAAATAAGATGCATAAAAGGGATAAACATCACATGCATATATAATATGTGATATGATATAGTCCTTTCTTGCAATTGATCTCCATCTTGTGTGGCATGCTATGATCTCCATCATTCCACCAGCGTGGCACCAAGGTCCATGGTGCCACCATCATGGCCGTCTCCACCATTACAATATATCTCTCGGGTATATATAAATAGCACGCGGGCCATAAAAAGATAAAGACAACCATATGGCTCCTGCGGGTTATTTAACTTACAGTAAATCTCATTGCATACATTTTTTGTATCAATGACAACATCACATCACATGCCCTAGAAAAACAAGTTAGACGTCTCTAATTCATTTTTGCATATTTTACGTGGATGTGGGATTTCTAGGAAAGAAACGCTATACCGACGAACTTCAACCACAGTGGTGATAATCAAGTTATTGGCAAACTGTTGTAAATTAGATCATGACTATGCTAGGAGATATAGACACCTGATGAGCCACTTATGGAATACAAGTTGCATGTCAAGTGTGGGACAAGTCACATGCGCGAGGACATGTAAAGTTAGTCCGTGCCGCTTCATCCCAACATGCCACCATGATCCAAATTCAAGAAAGTATGCCATAACATGATCATCAATGTCCACATCTCTATGTGTTCTAACCGTACAAAGCATATATGCATAGACACGGCTCTGATACCACTGATGGGGGTTGCAACTGCTAAGATAGAAAACAAAAAAATCCCACGGTTGCAACTGCTAAGATCGAATCTAGGCGATACTTGGAACGGTTTCAGAACCCTTGAAGACCGTAAGCTGGAATGTTCCCACAAACAAACATGGATGGTGTAAAATGTCTTCCTCAAATACACGATGACTATAAGTGCCACAAAGGGTAGCACCTCCATAATCGTTAACACGTTCAGTGTGTCGACGACCTCCGTCCTTGCTCCATGTTGGGCAGCGGAAGTAGCGGATCCTCGGGAATGCCAACAGCACTACGACATGGTAGTGGTGGTGGAGGAGAAGGTCTTGAGCAGGGATTCACCTAAGAACCTTACTCGTGATAGTGGACAAGCTAGAAAGGGAAGAAGATGCCAACCAAAGGGCATATGAGAGGAATGGAGAGGTGTGTTATGAGAGGAGGAGGAGGAGGAGGAGGAGATAACCTTTTATAGGGGGAGGCTGCACCAAGGGGTGATCATACCCCAAGAGATTCCCCCACCTCTCCCCTCATCATGTGGGTGGATTCTCCACTCACATTAATCTATCTCCACTCAAACCTCCACTCACTTGTATTAATTTTTCACCAAAATTAATGACATCGCTCATAATTCTCCACTCACTTGGTTTAATTCCACTCAACTTAATGAAAAATTCATTTAATGAGTACTTCATTTAATGAACACTTCATTTAATGAATATATTAACAATTCAATCCCTTGCAATATTTTGATACACCAAAACTATTCCGACAGATTTATCAGAACAATTCATGCGATGTCCAGTATTTTCTTTTGTGTTCCCTATCCACTCGAATGTGTCGACTACCCTTAAGTGTGTCTCCCTATGGGCTCGTGAACTATGTGGACATGATCGAGACTCTCTCCAATAAATAATCATTATCGGGATGTCGAGATCCATAATGACTCCCACTAATTCAACGATGAACTAGTGATCGCGTGAACCTTTTTCATAGTAACCAATTCCTTTTGTCTCGCTATATTTTACTTTTCCGAGATCCGATCATTTGGTATCATACATACCTAGTTCGATCTTGTTACCGACAAGTACTCTTTTCTCGTTCCTGTCATATAACATTCTTAATAATATTATCACTTACTTACAAGCTATGTTAATGTGATATCACCGAGAGGGACCTAAGTATATCTCCCCGTCATCAGGATGGACAAATCCACTCTTGATCCACGAGCCTCAACTAATACTTTCCAAGTACTAAACGACATCTTTATAATCACCCTGTTATGGTGTGATGTTTCATGGAATCAAAGTACTCTTCCAGAGTTAGTGATTGACGTGATCTAATGGTCTAAGGATTAGAGTTACTTAGAATGATGTTATAGCAATCTAAACATAATGGAATGATCGTATTACTGTACTTTGGGAGATTGTTCATCACATCATTCTACTAATGTTGTGACCTCGTTATTAACAACATCCAATGTCATGATCAGGAAACATTGATCATTTGTTAATAAACAAGCTAGTGTAAACAAAGGCATTACTAGGAACTTTTTCTTTGTTTATTAAAAGCACATGTATTAACATTTTTGGTTAACACAATTACGACATGAGCAATAAACATTTATCATAAACATGGAATAAGATAATAACCATTTTATTATTGCTTCTCGGGCATATTCCTTTCACTTTTTCCCTGGCTGGATTATCTAGCCCCAGATTTCTCCAATGACAGCTTTTCATGAGGGGGTACATATACCCCTTTAGAACTTCAGTTTAGACTCGCTCAGATCTAATGAAAAAGCTAACCCCTGGTCAAATCGATTCTTCAAGAGTTCTCCACTTTCAACCACCCGAAGGCTTTGATCTTTGGGGAATTGAAGGAGGTGGCCTCGATCTACATCATCACCGATCAAGATCTTCACTTCCTCTCCCATTCATTTGGGGGAATTTCGATATTGAGTTTCTTTGAATTTCTAGATTGTGGTTTCATTATTTGATCACTTTTTTTTTATTGTGGTAGCTTGTTGTCATCACGAGGGCCTCCAATTCAGTTGTGGATGTGTGTCATGGTAGCGTTGTAAAGGCACTGGTATCCGCCTCAAATGGTACCACATAGTGTAAAGGTGGATCATGCTAGTTGTAGTGAGATCCATTGGAGAACAGTGTGAGGTCTATTGTGGTATGGTGGTCTTAGTAACCCCCACCCCTCCAATGCAGACGTACTCCCATTAACAAGGAAGTAACTGCGGTAAATCAAATTCTGTGTCTCCGCGTGCTCCACTATGGTTACCTCGCTCCTCTCAACGCCTTTAATCGCTTAGTAGCTAGGTTGTCATATAGGGAAATTCATCTTCTATGTATTTCTAGAGAATTTACCTTTGTGTCAAGCCTACAACTAAAAAAGAATTAAAATTTGGAGTAGCACTGCACCTATTCACCCCCTCTAGGTGCCCATACGATCCATTTTACAAGGACAACTTATTTTTGGTGTACATTGCCTCAGGTTCACTAACCCATCCCTAAAAAAATTGACACCATCAAATGTGTCTCCCCCTTGCACTCTTTTGGGGCAAATTTGAATCATTGGCCTTAGTGAGAAATAGAAATGTAATATACACTATGTATCATGAATATATGCATGTTGTGTATAGAAATCAATACTCCAGTAACAGCAATCCCTAAAACCCCTAAAATCAAATATGTTACAGAGTGATTAATTCTACAACACAAGAAGAACCCTATAAACAAAAACAAACAAATGTAAATTTACTAGATGGTAGATGAGCAGATCTAATCAAATATCCAAAACAATCGACCATCCGAACCATATATATTCTAATATGCCTATAACAATAAGGCATCAGAGCAAAAAAAACCTATAGATTGAGCAAATTCTATGTATGAATAGTGAAATCTGCGACTACGAATAGAAAAGTAAGGTAGTATATAGTACCTTGAATGCCTCATCTGAGACCTCCTCTTCAAACTTGTCCCTCTCCTTGATTGCTTCGATGATTTGGTCGTTGAGGATGGGGTCGTTGATGATCATGACCGTTGGGTTGCCTCCACCGGCATGCCCCTCATCCAGATCTGCCGCTGGCACCACGACGGTGTCATTCACCTGCTGCTCGACAACGACGATGACTGGCTAGACGGAGCCCGAAGAATCGACAACGCGGCAACGAGCGGCGTGTGCGCCCGGAGAATCCGCCTTCGCATGCTCGGCGACGACCCACGTGTCATCTGATGCGCCTCCAACTGGCTTCACCTCCGGCTTGTCTCTACGAGTATGCTTCATGGCGCGGCTAAGGGGAGGGTGGTGCTATGGAAGGAACTTCTGCATGCGCGGAAGGTGTAGATTAGGGTTTTGTGACTAGACATATTGGGGGAAAAGGACGCTAGCTCCTGGAAGACGAAGCCCGAGCGGGTTTATATACGCGGGGATGGTTGGTTGTCCTCGAGTGGACACATGTGGGTGTTAACGCGTGGGTGGTGGACGCGTGCATGATCTCCACTTTCTAATTGCATTAACAACACGCGCCTGCTACCCCGGGAACGTGCACGAAGCCATTTTTCGAGACATGCCGTATAATGGTCCGCCTCACTAGACGCCTAGAGGCGGTTATTATTTCTGACCGGTTGTGGTTCAACGATCGGTAGATGGTCACTATTTTCATTCGTCTCAATTACCCTTTAGAGGCGTTTCTTTTTAAAGATAGGCTGAGGGGGAAGTAGTATTAGACCATCTGAGATTATAGTTAGAGGCGTTCATAGTATTACGATCGCCTAAGGTTGATGAACACAGCCGGTTGTTTGTATTTTAGGGTTAAATCGCCTCTATGTAACGAGTTTGTACTAGTGTAGGCACCACTAATTTTTCTCCCTTCTATCCTCAAAACAACACAATCTCAGGTGGAGAGATGGAAGAGCGCCAGAAGTGAGGGGCATTCAAGTGCCAAGGCCCACGCTCCAGGATGGACATGACCCATCGGTTGCCTCGCCATGGCCGGCACCAAGTCCGGGGCTACTATCGGTCGTGTGGAGACCGGGGTTCCCCACGAGCCTGACAAGCACGGACCCTTGACACTAGTGTAGGCTTCTCCGAGAGGAGTACGCTCGCTTGCCCACCTTGGAGGTGTAGATCTTGTGGAATTACATAAATGGAGTGCACGAGGTCTACATCTCCAAGGTGGTTGAGTGGATACACCGTCCATGGCTCGAGACACTGCACTTGGAGGTGAGCTGCTGATACAACATCCAACTGTCCTACTCCCTGAACTATCGGCATCATACCCACCTATGGGCAGGAGGAACGCAACACCAATGTCATGGCGTGGCACCTATGTAAGGAGGTAAACTATCACCACGACCGCCCAACAAATGGCTAGGCGGCAATTATATGTGTCCCACGCACATACATTGTCCATGACGCGTGTGTGGCCCCTCCGCTAGGCACGCGTATCACATTTTCTTTACTAGATCCCTAACCCTATAAAAGCAGGTTGAGACCACGAAAGAGGGGGTTGGAGCTTTGTTCATTACGCACACCATACTACGGAGAGAAAGATAGATCAATAGTCCCTCGCATCTACCTAGCCCGGGCCAGACCCCAGCAACGCATGCACCCGGCTTTGTAATCAACCTTCCCTCCACTATAATCAGGCAAGCGGGGCGTAGGTTGTTACGCCTCTCGGTGGCCTGAATCTAGGTAAAATCATATCCTTGGTGTGCTTGACTTGCGATAGCACTGAAGATGATTTGGTACGATCTCGCGTCCACTCCTGAACATAAAAGGGATGTCCAACATCCTCGGTGTCCGTGTGTTTCACATAACATAATTTTTTTTAAGACTAGCCCCAATAGGGGTATCATAGGAAGTATCATGCATTCGATGCGGATTTGCTGCCCGGGGTGGCTGCGGTGCACCCTCTATCCACCGTTGGATTGTGGTGCATGTGCTCCCTTTATCCATCTGCATGTTGATGATGACAAACGGAGTTAACTGCCCTTTTAACCGTCAGCCGTGTACCTTATTTGATGGGGTGCTGCATGCATCTGCTAGGTGATTGGATGTTACATGCAGCCGTAGCCGTGAGCAAACTGCCTCTCTTATCGTTTATGCACTACACACATGATCATGGAGCATCTAACACCCACCCCGTGTAGCGGATGGCATTTACAAACTCCTATGGACAACAGATACTATGCATGACCGTGTCCCGCTGTTCATCCTGGCCGGGCGATACAACTCCTTCCTCCTGTAGTGAAAACGGAACGAAGTAAATTAATGAGTATGTTAGATCCTTAGGAGAATTCTGAGTATATACGTATACAAGTAATATAGTACGATAAAAACATATGATCGAAAGTTAAACCCACCGAAAGATGCAAGGTGCGCTGCACTGAAGACCGCGTGCTGGCCTAGCTCCTAGATCATCGCCATGCACGTACGCAACCAATTTAATTAATTACCAGCAGCAGCAAGCAGACCAAGGTGCATCGATCGAGTAGAAGCACTAGTACTTATGACGACATGCAGGGGTAGTCGTCCTCCGTGTCCGTGGCCGCCGCGGTAGCGGCAATCGTCGCGCACCCGGCCACCTGGCCGTGAGAGGCTGGACTGGATTCGGACAGGCATGCATATTTGTAAGCTTAGCTACCGCTTTTGTAGCTAGCTAGCTAGGTACGTACGCAGTCAAGCTAGCAAGCGCCATACGCCATGTATACTCTTGGCATATGTATTGCGTTCTCGTACGCCACGGTGTCTAGGCTCGGATCGATCCGTGAGAAAGACACACGCGCATCCTCTGGCCGCTAGCGTGTACCTTGCTCAGGTGATTGGATGCTACAAGCAGCCGTAGCCGTGAGCAAACTGTCTTTCTTATCACTTATGCACTACACGCATGGTCATGGAGCATCTAACAGCACTGACACCTACCTGCCGTATGTCTCCACTGTGATCACATGCATGTGTGTTGCTGTTTTTGCTGAATCAATGCTAGCCGCCGAGTACGTGTGTGTTTGACGGTAAACTTCAGCCGATGTTGAACATATATGTTTTGCCGCTAAATAGAATGTATGCCACACCGTGGTTGCATGGATATGATTTTTTTAACCGTCACCGATGCTAACACCGTCTACTCACTTTTTCAAGTTACCGTTTGTTCTCTCTAACACCGTGTGCTCCCTTTATCAGATCGGACGGTGGTCAGGGTGTGCACTGTAGCCACCATGTGCAGCTCACTATTTCCCATCATGCATTACATACTTGCAAGATGCTTATATGTCACTGCAATTAATGATGAAAAAGATTGTGTTGGTATCATAGTTAGATACGGTATCATAGCTAGATACGGTATCATAGCATGTAGAACTACAAAGACTAATTCTAAATAAATCTTGTACACAATTTTATATTGAGATTCTACAAAACAATAAATGCACTAACATATGGTACTACTACATGATACTATACATTATGGAGATGATATCATATATCCGTATCATACGCATGATACTACTATATAATACTCCTGTTGTGACTAGTCTAACTGGTCAAGTTTACGTTTGACATTTGGTGAGGCAGCCAATAAACAGTCTGCCAGTCCACGCAATCGTGTCCGAATGCTACTCGTGACTTGTATCCTCCATTCACTGCGTACGTTTCCTACGGAAAATGTCATCTCTCTCTCCCGCTGTAGACTCTGAGCATGAGCAATAACGCTGCACCGTCTCCCAAATAAATGCTCTTGCATTCGCCCTCACCATCACTGCCCCAGCAATAACTCCTCTCCCATCGATCCGAATTCTCTCCCATCCGCCGTTCCCCTTTCTCCCCCTCTTCTTCCTCCCATGGCGGCTTCTTCTTCCTCCTCCTCTTCTCAAAGATCTCCGCATCTCTCACTGTAGCGTACGCTAGCTACTCCCTGCAACTTCCTGCGTGCATGCGATATTATGCAAGAAGGAGCAAGCTAGCTGTACGCACGGAGAGAGAGATCAGGGATTTATAGATCGATTTTCTTTAGGTCTCGCGACCGATTCACTTTGCTTCTCGCGGAGTTCTTGGCTAGATAGGTCGTCGTAGCTTCTGCGTCCGTTTGCCCTAGATCTGCTGCCATGACGTGCAAGACAGCTCTGGGCTTCAAATAAATGGAAGGAGCTAGCTAGGTAGCTAGAGCCTTGGAGGTCTGTGAACAAGTAGCTAGGGTTTGGAAGCTGTTAGCAATAATCACTGCATGCGTGTATACGGAGTCGTATCCGAGTAGGTTTTGTGTAGCCGATTAAGGTAAGCATTAGGAGTCCTAATTATACTAGGCTAGATACAACAAAACTACTATATATACATGTGTAGTACCCCTGTAATCAATTGTGCGATTGAGAAATAAAGAGAAAGATTTATGAGGCTCGACACGAGCCTCTGGCAACTTAGTGATTCAGCAATTTGTGTGTACGGGAGTCTAGCTAGCTAGGAAAGCAATCTAGTGAAGCTTGTCATACGTGCGTGTGTTGCAATCCACCAGAATCGATCAAGTTGATTACTCGTGACTCGTAGGTGCACATCTTGCCAGATTGTCTTCGTGACTGTTCGTCGGAAAGTACTCGACGTACTATGTGAAGTTATTGCAGGTCATCTCATCGCAACGTCCCGGCGAAAGTATTGCCGGGTCTGGGCCAACAATTTGGTATCAGAGCCAAGGTCGTCGTTCGTGATCTGCTGAAAGTACTAGGAGGTCATGGTGATGGTGAAGCTTGGCGAGAGCTCGACATCGAACCGGTGTTCGAGACGGTGGGCGCGGCTTTGTATCTGCGTCTGGATCGCAAGTACTACGGGCTATGGGCACTTATGATGCAGTGCGCCATGGAAGCTCAGGAGATTTGGGAGGCCATCGATCCCGGCGGAGATGAGTACGTCAAGGGAGGTGCGAAGTACCGAGAAGATTGCCAAGCGTTGACGGCGCTCTACTCGGTCGTGCCGACAGACGTGCTGCAGCACCTCGTCGGAAAGAAATCGGCGAAGGATGTGTGGGGAGCGATCAAGGTGGTATGCGCAGGTGTCGATGACACTAGTGCTCACGTGGGGCAGCAGGAGGTTGTCTTGGACGACGAGATGACATTGGTAGAACCGGAAGTGACCCCGGTTGGTTCGTCAAATGTGGCAACGCCAAGTACGGCGACCAAGGTGTCAGAAGAAGTCGGCGTGAGTATGTCAATTTCTGAGACCGAGGAGTTCACCTCAAGTTCAGAAGCGCGGCCGGAGAGTACTCGGACTACTGACATCGCAGGACACGACGTCCAGGATCGAGAAGATGTCCCATTGCATGATGAAGACAGTAGCACGCTAGGACATCCACCGGAAACTGTAGGCAGACGTGGCACGTGTACTCTGCTAAACAACCCAGAAGGAGGTGCTCCACGTGTGGAGACCGGGCCATGGGAAGTTCCAGGGGCTGGCGGCCCAGAAACGCCAGAAGGAGGCAGACTAAAAGAAAAGGTCCTACCAGGAGGTTTAGGGGCATCCATCCCAGAAACTGGAGCAGAAAAAGATCAAGTAGGAGAAGCTCCACGTGAGGAGCTTGGGGCAAAAGAGTGCCCAGAAATCCAAGGGCAATGTGACATGGTGCCGGGAGGTGGCATCATTAGCCCAGGAAGCGGGACAGAAAGTCTAGAAATCAAACCAGGGGGGGTGCATCCCAGGTTTTGTAATAGGAGCAAATCGACTACAAGCCAACACGCTTCAAAAATCGCCAGAATCCGGAGGTTTGGCAACTCCAAAAGCTAGTGTGGTTTTGGCAGTGGTCGCGGAAGCAAGTGAAGAAACAAGTGTGTTGTCGGACACAGAAGAGTATGTCGTATCGCCTCCTAGTGTGTTGGAGCCGAGCCAACTACGACCGACGCGAGCACGCATGAAACGCGTGTTGGACTACTATCCGAAAAAGGGACTTCGGACAATCAGTAATCCGGTGAAGATGAAGCACAAGAAGCAATGCCTATTCATCAAGGAACCGGTGAAGACCGATGACGCGGATAAGGAGGACTGTTGGCGTCAAGCGGAAGACAAGCCGGCAAAAGCAAAGTCAGTGACCTGGAAGCTACCTGGAACGGCGAAAGCAATGCCAAAGATAACGTCGACAAGAAGCAGTTGGCGCATTTGGGACCCAGGTGGATGTGAAAAGGTGCACACGGTGCTTAGGGGGTGATTGTTAGCAATAATCACTGTATGCGTGTATACGGAGTCGTATCCGGTAGGTTTTGTGTAGCCGATTAAGGTAAGCATTAGGAGTCCTAATTCTACTATGCTAGATACAACAAAACTACTATATATACATGTGTAGTACCCCTGTAATCAATTGTGCGATTGAGAAATAAAGAGAAAGATTTATGAGTCTCGACACGAGCTCCTGGCAACTTAGTGATTTAGCAATTTGTGTGTACGTGGAGTCTAGCTAGCTAGGAAAGCAATCTAGTGAAGCTTGTCATACGTGCGTATGCTGCAATCCACCAGAATCGATCAAGTTGATTACCCGTGGCTCGTAGGTGCACATTTTGCCGGATTGTCTTCGTCACTGTTCGTCGGAAAGTACTCGACGTACTATGCAAAGTTGTTGCAGGTCATCTCATCGCAACGTCCCGGCGAAATTATTACCGGGTCTGGGTCAACAGAAGCTACGCCAGTGCGGTGCCGGTCCATGACGCCGGCCAGGCGTCTGCCACCGATGATCAGCCGAGGTAGCGTGGCGTACAGGTCGGCGTCCGCACTGGGTCTAACTCAGGTACTCCCTTGGGTTCAGTTTACAGGGCACCTTTAAATTTTCATGCAGTTTCACATGAGCTCTGGTTCTAGGCGCACGACCATTTATTAGCGATTAATTGTGATTTTGACCCGGTATCTACTCTCTTTCTTTTCCTATTCTGCTGTGTGAAACGGTGAGTGAGTAATGTGCATGCAAGTGGGGACACAAATTAGCACTATGCATGCATATAAAGACTCGGTTTCCACCGGTGCATGTGAGAGAAGGCAGAGTACCAATGAAGTAATTACGTGCAATTAGGCGTTGGCTGTTTAATGGCAACAACGTCCGCACTGAGTACTAAACATCTAGGGTAAGAGGTTCAATTCAAGTCAATCGTCAGCCTGAATTAATTATCTCTTCTTCTTTTCGATCATAAATGCAGGCCGACCTGCTGGACAGCCACCATCTGCAGCAAGCTCTAATCCAGCAGCAACTCTTCGAGCAGATCCCGGCAGCCATGACGGCGGCAGGGGTGGACAGCAGCAGCGCCGACCACGTGCACATGCTCCATGGCCGGAGCGGCGCCGATGCGCTGCTGGCGCCGGACGAGCTCGAGAGCAAGTCGTGCAGCGAGAACGTGGACGGCGGGGGCGGCGGCTCCGGAGAGGAGGAGGACGAGCAGGACCCCAACCAGCGTCCCCGCAAGAAGAAGCGTTACCACCGCCACACGCAGCACCAGATCCAAGAGCTCGAAGCGTAAGCCTCCCATGATCCATCCATCCATCCATTTTCGTTCATATATAACAATTCAATCAATTGTAGTACTATTCTTGACAAACGCAATTACTAGTATCTTCTGTAATTTGTAATCGCATTAATGTTTGTGGGTTAATCTGTGTAGGTTCTTCAAGGAGTGCCCTCATCCGGACGACAAGCAGCGGAAGGAGCTGAGCCGGGAGCTGGGCCTGGAGCCGCTTCAGGTCAAGTTTTGGTTCCAGAAAGAGCGCACCCAGATGAAGGCAAGTAGCTACTGATCATATGACATGGTTTTGCTGAGAAAATACGATGGAATTTCGTTAAAAATTCCAACTCTAATATGGTGGATGGATGCGGTGTGCAGAACCAGCATGAGAACTCGCAGCTGCGCGCCGACAACGACAAGCTGCGCGCGGAGAACATGCGTTACAAGGAGGCCCTGAGCAGCGCGTCTTGCCCGAGCTGCGGCGGGCCAGCGGCGCTGGGCGAGATGTCCTTCGACGAGCACCACCTCCGCGTCGACAACGCCCGCCTCCGCGACGAGATCGACAGGATATCCGGCATCGCGGCCAAGCACGTAGGCAAGCCCATGGTGTCCTCCTCCGCTTTCCTCCCAGCGGGAGTGCTCTCCGGCCCGCTCGCCGCCGTCGCCGCCCGCTCCCCGCTCGACCTGGTCGGAGTCTACGGTGGCAGCGGAGACATGTTCGGCGGGGACATGCTGAGGAGCGTGTCCCGCGGCGGTGGCCAGATCATCGACGTCGACAAGCCCATGATCATCGAGCTAGCCGTGGCCGCCATGGACGAGCTCATCCAGATGGCTCGGCTCGACGAGCCGCTCTGGAGCCCGCGCCCCGGCGATGGCGTGGTGGCGGAGGCGCTGGACGAGGAGGAGTATTGCCGCGTGTTCCCGAGGGGGCTCGGGCCGAGGCAGTATGGGCTCAAGCCGGAGGCCTCCCGCGGCAGTGCTGTGGTGATCATGGCCCACGGCAGCCTCGTCGAAATCCTCATGGACGTGGTTAGTCAGTCACTCGCTAGCCACAACTGTTTTTTTCGCAAATCCTACTGGTCCACTCTTTGCTAAATTTCGCTGACATCAATTTTGATAAAACTGCACCGGCCGTACGTGGCAGAATCAATTCGCGACGCGGCGACGGTGTTCTCGAGCATCGTGTCGCGGGCTTCCACGCACGAGGTGCTGTCCACGGGCGTGGCAGGGAACTACGACGGTGCATTGCAAGTGGTGCGTTTGTGTGTGACACTCTGCAGTTCAAATTCTTACCATCATCACATAATAATGTGTACATACCTTAAAATTGGCATTCATCATATATATATATATATATATATATATATATATATATATATATATATATATATATATAGGACATATATATAAGAAGGTATATATGTATGTATGTACGTATGTGCAGATGTCAATGGAGTTCCAAGTGCCGTCACCGTTGGTGCCAACGCGGGAGAGCTACTTCGTGAGGTACTGCAAGCACAATGCAGACGGGACGTGGGCCGTCGTGGACGTCTCGCTGGACAGCCTCCGCTCGACCCCGGTGGTGAAATGCCAGCGCAGACCTTCCGGCTGCATTATCCGAGAATTACCCAACGGCTACTCAAAAGGTTTGTGCTCTGTCTGCAAATGCGATGAATGCTCGATTGTTGATGGCAGATTCACTGGGGCAGCACGTAGGCTAGCTGTCAGGCATGTTTCATCTACATGTTTGGGTTTTACTCCAAATTGTGTACGTGTAGGTGACATGGGTGGAGCATGTGGAAGTGGACGACCGGACGGTGCACAACATCTACAAGCCTCTGGTGAACTCCGGCCTGGCGTTCGGCGCGAGGCGGTGGGTGGGCACGCTGAGCCGGCAGTGCGAGCGCCTGGCGAGCGCCATGGCCAGCAACGTCCCCAACGGCGACCTCGGCTGTACTTGCACTTATTACACATGCTCTCCATCGCCGCAGTGGTGGATCGGCACATGTTGCTGCATACTATGACTGACGCTAACGAATACGAGCATGCAGTTATCACAAGCGTGGAGGGGAGGAAGAGCATGCTGAAGCTGGCGGAGCGGATGGTGGCGAGCTTCTGCGGCGGGGTGACGGCGTCCGTGGCGCACCAGTGGACAACGCTGTCGGGCAGCGGCGCCGAGGACGTGCGCGTCATGACCAGGAAGAGCGTGGACGACCCCGGAAGGCCGCCCGGGATCGTGCTCAACGCCGCCACCTCATTCTGGCTCCCCGTCACGCCCACCACCGTCTTCGACTTCCTCCGCGACGAGACCTCACGCAGCGAGGTGCATTTCTCGGCCGCCATATGTCTCCGCTTCCTCAAACATTGCTGACGAGTCTGAATTATTTGCAGTGGGACATTCTCTCCAACGGTGGCGTCGTCCAGGAGATGGCTCACATCGCCAACGGCCGCGACCACGGCAACAGCGTCTCGCTCCTTCGTGTCAACGTACGTAATCCGTGACGCCCGAATCTCAAGTGCTAGGAGTACTAAGAACAGTAACGTGGACATCTCGACAAGCTAGAAGACCGGCGAGTTTTCTAAACCGATTGATCGCCCAACCAGATAGGAATCCATCGCTCATGAACAGCGTTGGAAGAGCCCTGTAGCTGGGCATTCGTGGCATCCATGTCAATGCTCAAGAGTCAAGACAGAGGACGTGCATGTGCAGGTTGAAGCCACAACCAAACACCATTAATTCCGAAAGGTTTGTTTCCTCTCCGATTAATTAGTATGTTAAATTGCAGAGTTGTACTCACTAATATCTGGTCTCACGAATAAAAGGCAAATCCTTTTAAGAATACAGGATATACCTTCAGAGTTTATGATGGTTTTAGTAAACATGGTTCTGTTTTGGGAGCTCAATTTTTCCAGAGATGTTTACGGAGATGAGTTGGGACCAAGGACTAAAGCTGTAATCAATGTTTACAGTGGTCGATGTGTAAAATCCGTATGGATGCCAAGACATTTCTACATGTATTTCATATCTACTTCCCACAATGTATAAATGGTGTACTACTAATGGATCTAAGTAATAGCATGACTGGGAGAAGCAACAAGAAATAACTAACTGCTAATGAATATTCGTCTCAGGAAAACAGAAGGCTGAGTTGCCAAGTATCAATTCATTTCTACACATATAAACCACTATCTTATTCAACAAACTCTTCTTTTACATATACTAGATTAGGTTGGTTCATAGGAATGCTAGCTTAAGCACCATGATTTTTTCTCCAAATAGAATGTTACATACTCCCTGAATGAAATAAGATATGCATCCTCCAACTCTGGTCCACCTCGACCGCTTCTTCTGTACCTCGGATTGGGAAGACAATCATGGCGACTGCCACCTTCGTTGCCTCGCAACGGTACTCTCGGACCACTGCCCGCTGATTCTTGATTGCGCCCCCATCCCGCCTGGACATCGACGATTCCGCTTTGAGGAATTCTGGCTTCGCCTCAATGGGTTCCGCGACACCGTTAACAACGCCTGGCACTCGGTGAATGACATTGACCCCTTCCGTCGCCTCGCAATCCGCCTCCACACCACAGCTCGCAAGCAAACGAGCTGGAGCGCAAAATCGGTGGGGAATGTGCGCATGAAGCTTGCAATAGCCAGAGAGCTCATTCTTCGCTTCGACAAAGCCCAGGAGGCGAGGACCCTTTTGCCCCACGAAGCATGGTCCACAAGCAACTTAAAGCCACATACCTTGGGCTGGCATCACTTGAGCACACCATCGCATGGCAACGCCAATACATCCTTCTTTCATCGGCAATGCTCCTGCCGTAGACAGAAGAACAGGATCCATGCACTTCTTGTTGACGGTCAGACGATTAATGACCAGACTGGCATGGTGCATGCCGCTTTCACGCACTTTGATGGGCTGCTTGGCACTGATGTCGACCGGGACTGCACCCTCGACTTCTCTAGGCTCGTCGAGCCTGACCCCACGCTACAGCAACTCGATGGCCCCTTCTCCGCTGATGAGATCTGGGACACTATCAAGCAACTTCCCGCCCACAAGTCACCCGACCCGGATGGATTCACTGCCAAATTCCTTAGGGCCTGCTGGAGCACCATCAAGAAAGATTTCATTGACGTCTTCCAGCAACTCTTCGAGCTCCGTGGACGCAGCTTCCACCGGCTCAATCAGGCTCTGCTCACCCTACTCCCCAAACATGCCGAGGCCAGCACCCTAGGAGATTATCGACCCATCAGCTTGATACACCTGGTGGCCAAAGTCTTTACCAAGCTGTTGTCGCTACGCCTAGCGCCGAAGCTTGATAACCTCGTCAGCGTCAACCAGAATGCATTCATCACTGGTAGGAGCCTTCACGACAACTTCGTCCTGGTCAAACAATCTGCGCGGCTGCTTCACCGACTGCGCGCCCCTCGCGTTCTACTGAAGCTGGACCTCACTCGTGCCTTCGACATCATCTCTTGGGCCTTCCTCTTCGAGATCCTACGACAATATGGATTCACGGACCGCTTCCTGGATTGGCTAGCGATCCTCCTCTCCTCGACAAACACGCGCGTGCTAATCAATGGTGAGCCGGGACTTCCTATATGGCACCGATGTGGGCTCCGCCAGGGCAACCCCTATCACCATAGCTCTTCGTGCTCGCGGTGGATGCGCTTGGACGCTTGGTTTAGCTAGCGGTCCAGGCCGGCATTCTCTAGGAGCTCCACCCACGGTGCCACGTCCCAGCATTCTCCCTATACAAGGACGACGTCGTACTTTTCTGCCACCCCACAACTGGCGACTTGATGGCCATCAAAGAGATCCTGCAGCTCTTTGGCCACGCTTCAGGCTTACAAATCAACTACAACAAGAGCACCGCCTCCCTCCTGCACTGCGACGAGCAGCTTGTGACGCTGGTGGCTAACCAGCTTGGCTGCCCCATAGTGGACCTTCCAATCACATACTTGGGGATACCCCTCACCATACACAAGCCCTCTGCTGCCCAGCTACAACCCCTAGTCGAGAAGGCAGCAACATGCCTTCCCACCTGGAAGGCTCAACTGATGAACAGAGCTGGGCGCCTCGCCCTCATCAAATCGGTACTCAACGCCATCCCCCTCCACCAACTTATGGTTCTAGGCCCTCCCAAAAAGGTACTGAAGCAGCTGCGAATGATTGAGAGAACCTTCCTTTGGGAAGGGAGAAAAGAGGGCGAAAGCGGGCATTGCTACGTCAGTTGGGACAAAGTCTACCGTCCACAATCGCACGGGGGCCTCGGAGTTCTCGACCTCGAGCGCGCCGGTATCGCTCTTCGCGTCTGATGGCTATGGCTATCGCGGAAAGACGACACCCGCGCCTGGCATGGCCTAGACCTCCAATTCTCTTCGGAGGAGCGGGCAATCTTCTTCGCTTCCACGACTATGACGCTTGGCAATGGCCAAAAGGCCCTATTCTGGGAAGACCGATGGATCGAGGGACGTGTCGTCCGTGAGATCGCACCCCTCCTCTACAAGTGCATCCCGACCTGAAGACGCAACCAACGCACGGTTGCGTAAGGGCTGGCTAACAACAGCTGGGCCAGGGACATCCACGGCACGATCGGGCTACATGAAATTGGGCAATACCTGCAACTCTGGCAACTCTCAACTGACAACGACCGCCTCATATGGAAATGGACTGCCGACGGCACTTACACCGCGCAATCCTGCTACCGAGCCATGTTCCATGGCTCTAATGCCGCAAGATCCTAGAAGCTCATCTGGAAGACTTGGGCACCGCCGCGAGTCAAATTCTTCCATTGGTTGGCAGACCAAGATCGCTGCTGGACGGCCGAGCGCCGCGCACGCCACGGGCTCCAACACCACCCGCGTTGCCTACTCTGCGACCAGGTACCGGAGACGATACACCACCTCATCATAGCTTGCCCCTTCGTCCAGCAAGTATGGCACGATGTCCTAGCTTGGCTACGGATCCCGTGCCGTCCCCCTGATGCCAGCGACACCCTCGACGACTGGTGCCACATGACACGGCAAGCAACCCAAAACCAATGCACAAGGGAATTGCCCTGCTCGTGCCGTTTATGACATGGAAGCACCGCAATGCCTGCGTCTTCGACAACGCCAGGCCCTCCTCACTCGCCGTGCTGAATGCGATCAAGGACGAAGCTACCCTTTGGGCTAGAGCCGGGGCCGGAGGCCTTCGCGTCGTCCTGCCCACCACCTAGGACGTTTAATTTATGTTTTTAATCCGCGCTTTGCCTCTTCGGAGGCGTGTAATCAACAATTCTCTCTTTCCAATGAAATGAAACGCAAAGGTCCTTTGCGTTTTCCCCTTTTTGAAATAAGATATGCATGTGTGTGTGTGAAATAATGGAGATTTCAAGGAATACAGTATCTAACCAAATAACTCCATTTGTTCAAACTCTTCATCCACACAAAAATATTCTATGCCACAGAAGAAGTCCAGAATGAAGGAAACCATTTTTCTACTCTGGTGTGCAGGAATCGGAAATCTTCGAAAAGCTCTCCAGGTCAGGTTGAGTCAATAGCGCCACAGTTTAAACTTTAGAAAGTGTTGAGCGTTAATAAATATGGGTCGCTGCCACCGGATGCATGCGATGAGAGGTGGCCATCTTGCATCAGCATAACATAAAAATTCACGGGTAAGACTTAGAAAGGTTACTTTCTATTCTGAAAGCTAAAACATGAAGTATGGAAGAAGCTGGAATCAACAACACACTACAGAACAACGAGATATGTTAATAGAACAAACATTTATTTTTATATCCATAGATTTTAGACATAAGTAGAGTTCATAAATTATTATTTTTGAACGATAAAAGGGTCTCGGCGCCCCAAGAAGCTGCGATTAAACGACATGGCAGGTACAAGATATCGGAGGCCTCTTTGCAAAACGCACCCTAGCCAAGCTAGATAAAGAGAAAAGGAGCCTCCACTTTAAAAAAGCACCAGAAACCTAAAAAGAAGATTACAATTCTAACCCTGGTGCCTTCGTCACTAGACTCCGGCGATCTCCGGCCGAGAGCCAGCGAGATCGAGGTCTCTTGATCGTGACGCCTATGCAACCGGAGAAGAAGCAAGAAGCCAGCTGTCTTGACGCCGGCGGGGACGAACCACTTTCCCTCATCAAGCCACCGAGCTCTGGATCCAAGCTTCAGAAGGGGGCCTCCAATGGAGGTTGATGCCCACGACCGCCTTTCGGCCAGAAGAGGCAGCGACCCTGTAGATTCACCGCTGCTCAAGGGGCACTGTGAAAACGCACATGCAGGTGCAGCTTCGAAGAGATTCCAAGCCAGCAGCGACGATGGCCTCCTCCAGTCTCCCTTCCTCGCCGCCACGGCTGGACAAAGGAGAGGAGGAGAAACACGCGTCGAAGTAGAACCAGAAGCTCCGGGAAGGCGAACCTTATTGGCGTGGGGGATCGCCACATCGAGAGAGCTGGAAGCCTCCTCCCTCCATGGGAGCACGGCCAGCCCCTCAAACGACGACCACCTGCCGCCTCGCCGAAGCGGCAGAGCAGAAGACCCCCAGCCCCCAAATCCCTCAGCAGCAGCACCGCTTCTTACCCACGACCCCCCGCCACCACAGCCGTCCAAAAATTGGGATAAGAAGTAGAGCATCGCCATCAAGGAGAAGAGGAGCACTGACCTTATAAACGGAGATCCCCGACCATAGGACAGCCGCCGCCACCTCCGACCACCGGAGAAAGACCAGCCACCACCGCCACCGGATGTGCCAGATCTGGCCAGAGATATCTGGAACCCTACTCCAAACTACAGGCACCTGGCCCAAACACCTAAATCTACTCCTAAGAACTACTCCGACACCTCTCCTCCACCCTCTCCGGCCGGCGAGGCCGGCCGAGAGGGCTCGGGATCGGGTCGGCACTCTAAAAGCGACTCTCAAAACTCACGGGAGGGAGAGAGGAGAGGAAGGTAGAGTTCGCAAATAATTCCCTATTCCAAAAAATATATATAGAAAAATAACATATTAAAGATAATTAACACAACTTATTCCCGAAATTTTCAAATATATATATGCACTAATGTTGTCCATAAAAATACGAGGACCTAGAAATATTGCAATTGGTCCTAAGGAAATTAATACTATTATACTATTAAATTTCCAGGAAGAATATTTCACAATCTTAAAGTTATATAATTCAATTAAATATTTAGATGAAACTTAATACTCGATATTGCATACATATCTGTGCCTTAGAGATGCAGTATACATAGTATTTCTATTTGCAATAAATCCATAGCCATTTGAAATAAAAATCGTGTGAAAACAAAGATCAACATCAGTAATAAATCTAATTCACTAGAATGTGATCCTCCTACCATAAAGAAAAATACACATGTAAAACAACCTCATCTCGATTGTGAAATGCACATGATCATATTGGTGTTTTTTGGAAACCAAGTAAAAAAATCATATTTCAAACAGATACAGATTAAAATGTTGACTCCATGTATTTAGAAATGCTTCATATTTCTACTATTAATGTGACTTTTTAGTATCTAGCCCGTGCAGGTGCACGAGTTAATGACTAGTTTAACTAGTTGTAATCTGGTTCAGATGACCCCATCACAGACATGTTGCATGCGCCAGATATAAATAAAGACCACGTGACTAGTTCAGTTTCAATGAAAATTTAAGAAACGACTTTGTTGTGCCCGCTTATTTCTTCTCCTCTTATTAGTCTTCAAGCCCACGCTGCATTAAACAACGGTTGATGAGGATGGAAACAAAAATGATCAAAATGCCAAATAAAACAAGTTTTAATCTTACCTTTCATCTGGAGAATCGTATAGAGATAAAATTGAAAGGGATTTATTATTTCTCCTGCAGTTAGCCAAAAGATCCCCAAGAACATCCTCAATCACCCTACCAACTTCTTTATATTCTAATTCACCTCCATTATTTTACATTTCCTCCTCGTTCCACTTTTGCTTACTCTTTTGTTTATTTTCACCCCTATACTTGCTGGCACCTCCACTTCTTCATCAACTTGCTGCTTATCGACGTTTTCGTCTGCATTCTTATCACCGGTTTCCTCCACCGACTGCACTTCCTCAAGTTCTTCGTCATCTCACTGCTCTTCCTCTAGTTCTGGCTTAGAAGCCTGATTTTCTACCTCCTAGATGTGAACAGGCACAGGGTTAGCATCTTCAACTTCATGTGGAACTGGGTTTTGCACAACCTCTTGATATGGCCCAATACTCCACACTATTTGCATTTCCTTTTGCTTTCTCCTAACCTTGAACATTTATGAGTGGAGGCTTCAATCCTTAGCTATCTAGGCCTCCTAGGTGGCCTCCTAAGAACTGGTGGTTCAAGTTTGAACCCTGGATCAACTATCTCCGAATAGTTTTCATCATCCATAGGTGGTACGTTTTCTGCATAAGTTGCAGCAAACTTGTCCACAGAGAAATAGTTATGAACAGATTTCTCTATTTTAGCACCACTACCTCTTAGCTTTAAGATGAAGTAGAGTGTATGGTGACATGGAAGACCAGTAATCTACCACTTCCTGCATGAACAAGTCTTGTTTCCAATGTCTACAGTATACCTCCAATCAGTCCCATGCTTCTATTCTGCATAAACCTCAGCCAATGTATTGAAACTTATAACCATTCTTATCTTTATCATTCTCATTTCCCTGGTTCTTGCATTCAGTAACAAAACCACCTTTGGAACTATTTTGTGGCTTACAAATTTTCTTGCGCAGATTCTTTGCCTAAAATCTACCTTCACCATCATGCACTGTCGTATTGCATCTAACAAAATAACAATTGCAAGTGTTTCCATGCTCCTAATCTTAGCATTGAACTCTTCGCAAAATTATTGCAAACATAATCCATTTTGCTTAACTCAGCAAACTTTGTTCTGGTCCATAGCTTGTTGTGATGTTCTTCAACGTATTGTTTCATGTTTGGCACCATATACATGTTCTGCATGTAAGTAGCATGCATTCTTGGGGTGTATGTGTATGCTGATAGCCACAAGTTCTATTCAAAGAACTTTCCTTTGAACTTCTTCGTGAAGTTAGTAGCGAGGTTCTACATGCATTCCCTATGCTCAACCCTAGGAAACACAACATCAATAGCATTCTTAAGCCCCTTGCATGCACTAGTGTGTATCACCAAGCCTTCAGGGTGATCAATTACTGCACGTAGTCTCTACATGAACCATGTCCAACTTTCTTTTGATTCACCCTCACGCATCTTTTTTTCAAATGATCAGGGCTTTTCCTTTGGGGCTGGGAGGGTAACAACCAGGGAAGGGCGTGAGATCAGGATGAGACCCTTGAGAATTGAGAATCAATCCATGTTAGGTCAACATCGAGACAAAGAATTTCAGTTGGCTCTATCTTGGAGTTTGTTTAAATAGGTTTCCCCACTAGTATATTATTGCCTCAACACCATCAACACAGGCCCAGGCTCCCCTTCCTCCGAGGAATACCTCGAAGTTTGTCAACCACCAGAAGAGTTAGGTCCAGCACTCTTCTAAACAAAGAAAGAGGGGATTTCCTACTCCTATAAAAGATCGATTGGCGCAAACTTCCGATCGATTCCTTATTCATTGCTGCAGACCGAATAGATTCAAACCGCAATTGCAAAGGTAATAACTACTATGCCAGCTCAAATATAGCATAAGATATGAGAAAAATCCAATTATGTGTGTCCACAACACAATCAGAAGCAAGATGTCCCCTAAACTTCCATGTTAAAGAAGTTGCATCTATTTCCATGTATGCCCTGCAGCTGTCTAGGAACCCCTTCCAGCATGCCTTCAGGCGGGCAAAACATCTCATGAAGCATTTCTCATCTGCCTGCTTATACTTGACCCTCATTGAGACCTTATCGTGTCATTTCCCAACCTCGTAATCAATGTCAACAACACTAATAGGTGATGTTTTCTCTACCTCAGCTTTGAAACTATACAACATGTGCAAATTGTCATTCCACTTGCCTTGAATAAAGTCTAGATCCATCTCCTTCCCATCAAAGACTTTGTGGTAAATAATCAGAATGTTTACCTTTTTGGTAATCCTCGTTCTGAGTTCACCATGTCCAATGTTATGATCCTGCCTCACCTAGTCAAGTACAGTAGCAGCAATCCACTTGGTTGTCCCTGGTCTAATTTTATAACTTAAAAGAAGTATTAGGGCAGTTGTGTTTCTTCGTGTTTACCTTGATCTACAATCGATAATAATAAAAATAAATTAGAGGACAAATCAGCAGAATAAATATGAGAAAGACTGAAACTAAATGTAGCTATTGTAAACTGAAATGGGTGTCCACCCCGCATTGGAGATGCATGAAATCTCCATTTACACACCTTAATTTCCATACAATGCACCCTAAATCTCTTTTAATCGCTCTTTTCAATGATAAATTCGAACTCAACTCTTATTGCATAGGTATCAACTACATATCTATAGTCCTCCACGGTCTCAAAGACATTCTCCTCATTAGTTGTAGGATTGTCCCTGTAAAAGTGTATCACTGGCCTATCCTTGTCTTTGTCATCGTATGTGCACCCCATTTCCGCATCTTCATATTCCTCTTCCTCATCAGTCCCATAGTTAGGCTCAAAGTTTGAATCAACCAAATATTCCCGACTCTCCATCCTACCAGGGTCAGCAACCACACTTGGATATGCTTTCTCATTATCATCATATTCAAGCACAAAATCATCCCCACTGCCACCCATTTCAATATCTTCATGCTCGCTTGACAAAGCATCATGCTCAAGGACAAGCTGGGTGGTCGCACTTGGTATCACAAATAGAGGCTACTTTGTTATGGTCGGTTTAGTTGTTCACGTTGCAAATGGTCTCGGATCATTGGTGACGGTCTCTTCCCCAGTATCTTTTTCAACAATGTGCACAAACATCAGCACAGTCCTTATGCCGAGGTGTTTACCCCACATCATGGCCAGAGCCTCCTCAGTCCTAATGTCGTAGAAAGTCTTTGAATTTGTGCCGTAGTACTTTCTTATGAATTCATCATGCTGGCCAATCAAAAACGTGCCAAATTGCATGTGCAAGTCATTTAGAGTTAGGTCCTCTGCGTCTATTGTCAGCCAATAATGAAAACCATTGGTAACTTCATTTCTACCATCAAACAAGGTTTTAGTCTAACACCCATGCCGAATCTTCAACAGAAATCCGGATGCGGAAGATGTCCTATGGTTACCAACACATATCCTCGCCATCACCACAGGACTAGAAATGCTAATTGGGGAATGTAGAGAAGGAATTATAGTTCTTACCCTTCAAGGAGGACATACGAGACGTTCACCAAGATCTAGACCTCCAAAGCTTTGCACCCACATACTCTTCTCCTATTTCGTCCTCCTCTGTGCTCTCCAGCCTTGAAGGCTCCATCTCCATGCTCTCTAGCCATGCAGGACCCATCTTCATGTTCTCCGGCCGTGCAGGATCCATCTTCGAGTGGGATCCAGATCATAGCGACCATTGTTGGGCAAGAACCCAACGCCCGCCTCATGATATATATTTCCAAACGCGCCTTGGTGGGGAAGGCGGCAAGGATACAGGGCATGTAGCGCATGGGAGGGAAGGGAGGGGAGGGCGGGAGGACGATGACCCAAGGAGAGAACGAGAGTGGTGCATGATAGAATGGAATGGTGGCGGGAGGACCATATGAGTGGAGCGGAGTGGAGCTAGGAGTGACAAAATATGGAAAATTGCACAATAATGGGGGGCACTAATCCTGGAACCTGGGATGCGTGCCTTCGATGGTGGAGGTGGCGTGCCCGCTAGTCAGAAAACATGCCACATCCTCTTCGCATGTTTCTGATGGTATTGCTACAATTCGATGGCTCGTAGAGGCATAGACATAATATCAGAGCAAACTAAGGCCATAGTCATAAATGTCGTTAACATGGAACCCGGTTTGTTTGGTCTCCCACCTGTCCTCGTACATTGCCCGATCCGGTGGGTAGCATTGAACGGACTTTTTAATATATTCACACTCCTATGCTAAGAAGGGAAAAAGATTGAGCCGTTAGTGTAATGAGTTTCTAATTATTACCCTCTCAAGAAATAGGAGAGGATTATTTTTACATGTGCCCAGACTCCATACCTACTGCCACTCCCCCTCTACCAATAACCCCACTTCACTTAAGCAGCTCCGCCCAGATGCACCACCTAGGGTAAGCTTAGATACTACCCTGTCCAAGCAGCCGCCGCCGCGGACGCTACCAAAACATGGGTATTTTTCCCCTCTGAGGCATGACATGAGGCTCTACTACAAGGCCAGTCTCCCATTTCCATCTGAGACGAATGGTTTCGCACAATGTGCTTCATCGATGGCAACAGTGGCGAGCAGGGACAAGCAAGCACTGTGGAGAAAGCACAGAGCGGCATTATTGCATGCTCTACGCAGGGGAAACAAGGTACATCTCAATGCGTTCATGGGAGCATGCCCCCGAGGGAACAAATCCTCGAACATGGCAACGCCAAGGTCAAGGAACTCTCGCATCCATGCTTCAGTGCGGGCGACCTTAGCACAGTGGGGGAAGCTAGGCACACACCGTCTGCGGTAAATACAATCCATCCAAATGCACCGTCAGAGGCCAGACCGCGCCGATGAGCATCCATGTACACTTAGCCTATTGGAGTGTTCGATAGGTGAAGCCGACGGCAGGCAACAACTCAGCGCTAGAATTTTGGTTTTGATTCACAGGGACCTGCGATCACTTCTATGAGATGCCAGAGTTCACGTTCAAAGAAATCATTATGGAGGGTCTGGTTCCAGCACATAGGACGTGCATGAACAATCAGATCATTTGAAGATTGGTGGGGAGTTGAATGATCACTGAACTTACATCCTCTCAAGGCAATTGGCCAGCCAACTTTTCTGGTGGAGATCTATAGTTTCTTCAGTGAAGAATAGTTAAGTATAGACTAACTCTGAAGAATGAATTTTGTAGAGGCAATGCTGACGCGTTGTTTAGAAACTGGGAAGTTTTTCCCACTTTTGTTCAGATATCACATACTTTTGTATCTAATTAGTACTAATGTAACCAAATACTATCAAGTATTTATTTATTCAAATACTACTCGCGGTTAAATTCAGTTAACTTCCATACTTATCCTAGGCAGACAAAATTCAGACAACCTTTATGTGCTGATTTTGTGTGGTTTATTCATGCATGTTTGATGTCTACGCACTTCTATTCTTGTAGACAATTGTGGGCCTCCAAGTGCAGAGGTTTGTAGAACAGCAGCAAGTTTTCCCTTAAGTGGATTACCCAAGGTTTATCGAACTCAGGGAGGAAGTGGCCAAAGGTATTCCTCTCAAGCAACCCTGCAATCAAGATACAAGAAGTCTCTTATGTCCCCAACACACCCAATACACTTGTCAGGTGTATAGGTGCGCTAGTTCGGCGAAGAGATAGTGAAATACAAGTGGTATAGATATAAGACAACAGTGCCAGAAAATAGCTTGATGGCGTGGAAGAGACTAAAGGCAAACTGAAATAAAGATGAAAGCAAGTAAAGATGTAACAGATCTAATTGCAAACGGTGTCTCAATGCTTAGAAACAAGGCCTAGGGATCATACTTTCACTAGTGAGCACTCTCATATAAATATCTTCTCTTTATGATACTACTCTTAACTACTCTCCGGTTGGACACTCTAATCCATGGTAGGGCTATAACAGCACACCTCAAAGTAAGCCTTTCCCATCTAGTAACCCCACACTGTCACCTTGAGCACTAGATGGTTCAAACAAACACCACAATTTCATAAAGACATCCAACTCCAAATATAACTCATAACAAGTATTTGTAATCTCTAGCCTAAGTGGCACCATGGTGTGCACACTGTCACTTTCACGCACATGGGGAGAGCAAAGATCTATTAAATAACTTGAGTAGCAAGGTAGATCTACTTGATTACAAAGCTCATGATCACAATATGATCATGCATAGAGAGAGAGAGAGATGAAGACATAGCTACAGGTAGAACCCTTAGCCTCGAGGAAGAACTACTCCCTCGTCATCATGGGAATCAACAACGGCGATGGAGATGGTGGTGGAGATCGATGGATATGGTTCCGGGGGCACTTCCTCGTGTCGGCAGGGTGCCGGAATAGAGACTTTCTATCCCCCGAATCTCCCCTTCGGTGACGGTGGCGCTGCGGAACTTTTCTTGGCTGGAGGCTTGACGATTTAAGGTTTTTGCAATGGGAGGCATCTTATAGGTGAAGAAGCAAGGTCGGTGGAGGCCTGAGGGGCCCACACCACCTGGTGGCACGGCCAGGGCTAGCCCGCGCCACCACATGGTGTGGCCAGCCCCTGGCCCCTCTCCATCCCATCTTCTGGCTCCATGTCGCCCTCGGTGAAAAACTGACTCTGGCTTTTGTCCCGTCCAATTTTGAGAATATTCATTTCTCTGACTTTCCTGGAGCCAAAAATAGCAGAAAACAGGCAGCTGGCACTGTGGCATCTTATTAATAGGTTAGTCCAAGAAAGTGTATAAAAATACTCCAAAGTGTGGGCAAAACATAAGAAAGTAGATAAAAACCAAGCATGGAACATCAAAAATTATAGATACGTTAGCAACATATCAACATCCCAAAGCTTAACTCCTGCTCGTCCTCGAGTAGGTAAGTCAGTAAAGCTACCCCATTTTAATAAGATAGGGATTCGGGATATCAGCATTTTTCAGTAGTAAATGGCAAGCTGCAGCAGAATCAGATTCGAGTATAGCATCATTCAGTTGAGGGCCTTACAAGATTCTAGCACGTACATAGCTAAAATCCGCTAGGCCCACCCTAGGCCTAAAAGAAAGAATAATTTTTGAGGTGACATGCATCATCATAAACTTGATCAAAGTATTTGTAAAACATGGATAGCTGGGATCATAGTACTTCAACGTAGCATGAAAGATAAAGTTCTAGCAATAAGACATAGCAACTACGTTGCAACATGAAATAATACAAACAAAGATCATGAATAACAATGCATTGAAAGACGTTTGTTTGTTTCACATATAGAAAACATAGCATAGTGGCATTCAGCTTGTCCCTCATGGAGTAGCAAAATATAAATGCATAGGACACCTTCAAAGTTCATAAGGGTGACTAGATACAAATAGTTCAAGAACAAGCAACATTATGAATCAATCAACAAGTCTTGGGACAATGCACATTAAACTAAGAATGTCCACTATGCTCTCTTAATAGGTGCATAAATATAGAAGGTGGAGACTCAACATAAAAGTAAAAGAAAGGCCTTCATAGAAGGAAGCAAGGATTCAAGTTTCATAAAGAGCTCCGAAAAAATATAGTACTTATTAGCTTTCAGCTCTCATTGCCCCTATCATAAGCATCTTGAAGTGATCAAGGTTAAAGTGAAAAAACTATGGAGTATATGCTTGACAAAGTATAAGTTGGAAATCCCATGTTCCTTGAATACGTGGGACGCTCCTCATGCTACTCAAGGTTAGTTACCGGTAAGTTCTTGTCATAGTAAGTACATGTGTATCATAGAGAACTGCCAATAGGCTACCCCTTGCCCGATGATACGGAAGAATCCCCATATCAAAATGACAAGGCAAGCAGACAACAAGCATCTCAGCAATCTTCTTATTTACCATGGGAAAATGGTGATTTTTTCTCTCTTTCCTCTTATCTCATATCTTTTTTTCTTTTTCTCTTTTTCTCAATATCTATCTCTTTTTTTATATGAAGAATGCTTCATAGACAGCTCATTATGGTTACGCTGCAGGTTTCCACCACGATTAGGCATGGATTAGACCGGCGGCCCAGGCGTTTCTCTAACTCACATACATAACTCCATGGACTTACAAGCTCCTCTTTCATTTCACACCGACGGCATCCATAGACAAAAGAGCATGATATCAACTAGGTACAAAGTACAAGTGCAATGTTGAAAGCGTTCCCCGTGACAGCATGGTTCTGCTAATCCCCAATATATAAGTGCAAGCATATACAACATAGATGACACAATGGTTCAAGTTTATTAAGGGCAAGAAAAGTAAAGTGTGCCATCAAGTTCGCGAGAGCTTTAATCACTAGTTTTCTCATAACAAGTTTTATTCGGAAGGTAGATAAAAACAAGAATATACTTGGAATAGCAAATGCTAATATGTAGGTATGGTGGAATCTTTGGAATAACTTGGTTTCATTTGGAGTTGGATGCATGAGTGGAACTCATACTTGGTTACGGAGGCTAGCAAAAGACTGGGAGCGACCAACTAAGAGAGCAATAATGTCCATAATCATGCAAAGCGACAAAACATTATCAATCAAAGAATAAAGTGGTACCACAAGTCAAAAACTAAATGATCATAGAGGCTAAGGTTACTGGTTCATAGTCATAACATGGTGTGAGCATGTGCCAAGTCAACCCAAACAAAGCATCAAAGGATAATACCACAATATTATGCTTTAATATGCTAAAACAATGCATGATTCTTTCAAGGCATATTAAGCAATCTTAATTGTTTATAACAAGTCATGCTACAACTTAAATCACTAAGCATAAAGCCAAAACAATATCAAGCATGACATGACAAAGCATAGGCCACAATTAAAAACAAGCTCCTTTTTACCACTTAAGCATGAACTTTTTCTACTCTTTTCCAACACCAATCGACTTATTTGAAAGAACTCACAAAGATAATAATCAATAAATATCAGTGAGCTTGTCTCACAAATCCACAAAGAAGAACTAAAAAGTTCAAAGCTGAAAGCACAAGAAAACTAAGGCTAAACACAGTGCTAGCAAAAGAGAACACTCACAGAACAATAAGAATGAAAACTAGAGTGTTCTAGGCAATGCATAACGGGGTGTGTCTCTCTCCAAAAAAAGTGTGTTGGGATCCAACCAACTTATTTTAAGCAAACCAAACAAAATAAAACCAATCAAACAAAAAACCAAAAACAAAAACGAAGACGCTCCAAGAACAACACAACTATGCACGAAACAATAAAAATGAAGTGTTTGGAAGAAACCTGGGATTTTTATTGATGAAGAAGGGGATGCCTTGGGCATCCCCAAGCTTTGACACTTGTACTTCTTGGATATTTCTTGGGTGACACGGTTGACATCCCCAATCTTGAGTTTTAGTCCATTCTCCATCTCATTACATCATTCCTTCCATACACCTGAAAATTTTCCTTCATACAAAACTTCACACAATCTTTATTAGCAACATTAGTGCACTCAAGATAATTAGTCTTTGGGTTCAGTTTCAACACCAATAAAACTTCCATTAAAACACAAGCTACTGAGAACTTCCCTTGAAAAGCTCAATTCCCCAAAGAGAACCCAAAAAGGAATCAACAAGAAGCAAATGCAAATAATTGCAGAAATCTCTCAAAACAGACCAGCAGGTAAAAACCAATTTTTTAGAAGACCTTATGTTGCTCAAATCGAAAAGTGTTGAACTAACGAAAGTTAGATACAACCCGGGGAAGAAGCACAAAAATTCACGCCTCAAAACAACGTACGGAGATTTTTCAAGAATTTTTACAGTGAAGCACAAAAATTTGTTTCGGGGACAACAAATTTCCCAATCATTACTTCTCTCTCATTAGAGGTTACTCTTGGCACAAAAACCATAAAAAAAATGATAAGGAGAGGTTATTACTGAAGCAATAAGTTCCAAGTCTCAACTTAAACTTTTGGGTTATCTCCCAATAAGTACTTTTCTTTAACGCCTTTAAGTTAGGCATGATAGTTTGAGAAGATGCTCACATAGGAAATATGAATTGAAGTAAAAGAGAGCATCAAGAAGCAAATTCAAAGAACATTTAAGTCTAACACACTTCCTATGCATAGGAATCTTGTAATGAAACAAGTAATGAAAGCACAAAGAAACAAGCATAGTAAAGCAAAACAAGTGCAACTTCAAGACTTTCAACATAAAGAGGGGAAACTTAATATTATTGAGATGCATAAAACCATGTTTCCCTCTCTAATAATAACTTTCAGTAGCATCATGAATAAAAATAACAATATAACTATCACATAAAACATTCTTATCATGAGCCATATGCATAAAAGAATTATTACTCTACCTATAAGCATAGTCATTCTTATTAATTGTAGTGGGAGCAAATTCAACAAAATAGCTATCATTATTATTCTCATCACCATAATCATCAAATATAGGAGGCATATTGTAATCTTAATTAATTTCTCCTCAATAGTAGGTGGACTAAAAATATCATATTCATCATTGTAATCATCATATATTGGAGGTTTGGTATCATCATAAGCAATAGAATAGCTATCTTCCAAAGCCGGGGAACTAAAAAGATCATTTTCATAAAAACTAGCTTCCCCAAGCTTAGAATTTTCCATAGCGTTAGCAACAATGGTGTCCAAATAATTCATACTAACAACATTACTATTAGCATGCAAATAAAGTTCCATAGGTTTTTTAATTTTCTCTTCAAACACTTCATGTCCTAACTCAAGATAAATACTATAAAGCTCTCTAATTTTGTTGTTGTTTTTCATTAAGCCTAACTAGTGAAAATAAAAACAAGAAACAAAAGATATAATTGATGAATCTAAAGGAAATAACTTCGAGCACTCACACAGGAGGATGTGAGTACCTTTTACCTTACCTCCCCGGCAACGGCGCCAGAATATAGCTTGATGTCTACGCACTTCTATTCTTGTAGAAAGTTGTTGGGCCTCCAAGTGCAGAGGTTTGAAGAACAACTGCAAGTTTTCCCTTAAGTGGATTACCCAAGGTTTATTGAACTCAGGGAGGAAGTGGTCAAAGGAATTCCCTCTCAAGAAACCCTGCAATCAAGATACAAGAAGTCTCTTGTGTCCCCAACACACCCAATACACGTGTCGGGTGTATATGTGCACTAGTTCGGCGAAGAGATAGTGAAATACAAGTGGTATAGATATAAGACAACGGTGCCAGAAAATAGCTTGATGGCGTGGAAGAGACTAAAGGCAAACTGAAATAAAGATGAAAGCAAGTAAACATGTAACAGATCTAATTGCAAACGGTGTCTCAATGCTTAGAAACAAGGCCAAGGGATCATACTTTCACTATTGAACACTCTCATATAAATATCTTCTCTTTATGATACTACTCTTAACTACTCTCCGGTTGGACACTCTAATCCATGGTAGGGCTATAACAACACACATTAAAGTAAGCCTTTCCCATCTAGATAACCCCACACTATCACCTTGAGCACTAGATGGTTCCAACAAACAGCACAATTTCATAAAGACACCCAACTCCAAATATAACTCATAACATGTATTTGTAATCTCTAGCCTAAGTGCCACCATGGTGTGCACGGAGCCACTTTCACACACGTGGGGAGAGCAGAGATCTATTAAAGCACTTGAGTGTCAAGGTAGATCTACTTGATTCCAAAACTCACGATCACAATATGATCATGCATAGAGAGAGAGATGAACACATAGCTACCGGTAGAACCCTTAGCCTCGAGGAAGAACTACTCCCTCATCATCATGGGAATCAGCAACGGCAATGCAGATGGTGGTGGAGATCGATGGAGATGGCTCTGGGGGCACTTCCCTGTCCCGGCAGGGTGCCGAAACAGAGACTTTCTATCCCCCGAATCTCCCCTTCGGTGGCGGTGGCGCTGCAGAACTTTTCTTGGATGGAGGCTTGACGATTTAGGGTTTTTGCTTCGGGAGGCATCTTATAGGCGAAGAAGCAAGGTCGATGGAGGCCTGAGGGGCCCACATCACCTGGTGGCGCGGGCTAGCCGCGCCACCACATGGTGTGGCCAGCCCCTGGGCCCTCTCCGTCTTGTCTTCTAGATCCGTGTCTCCCTCGGTGAAAAACTGACTTTGGCTTTTGTCTCGTCCAATTTCGAGAATATTCATTTTCTGACTTTCCTGGAACCAAAAACAGCAGAAAACTGGCAGCTGGCACTGTGGCATCTTGTTAATAGGTTAGTCCAAGAAAGTGTATAAAAATACTCCAAAGTGTGGGAAAAACATAAGAAAGTAGATAAAAACCAAGCATGGAACGTAAAAAATTATAGATACATTAGCAACGTATCAATGTTCCATACAAAATCATGCACCATTTCAAACAAACTTCCATAAATATTATAGTCAAGCAATTCAGACACAATAGTTTGTATTTTCACTAGAACTACATTAATATGAAGACACCGGCTCGCAAGCATGGCCAGGTTGAATATGACCCTCCCAAAAAACTGAGTCCTAGGGGCATAGTCGCAATTACCACATGTGAACTAAGGATACAGTCCTATAAAACCCCATACTTCTTTTGTCTTGTGTTGTCTACAAAATGGTCCAGCAGTACATCATGTTACAGAACCTATAGACAATGTTAGAAGGATCATCAGGAAATCTTCATTTGAAACAAGCATCGTTTATTGCCTTCTGGATCACTATCATTTGGTAAAAAAATCTAGCTACCTTGTTCTTGAAGAGTATATGAACTAAATTTTCCTACCAACCACAGAAGTGACATTGATCATTGCCAGTTGATGGCAACAATCGTGGACAATTTTTGTTGGGACTCCAAGTGCAGAGTGTTGTAGCAAGCTTGTTTTCCCCACAAGGGTGACTTGAGGGTTTAGATCAAACTCTCGGGGAATTGGGTATGGAAGGGTTTTGTCTTCTCCTCTTCAAGAAACCTGTAAAGTAAAATAATTTGTCTTGTGTCCCCAACTCCACCAAGTGGTTGTCAAGCACAAGGTTTTGTATTAATAATATGAAATAAAATATAATGTAAACTAAAGTAAATCAAGTAAAGAAATGCAAACTAGATGATATGTAAGATAATTGAATTGTTTTTGGGGTTTTATGAGTGACTGCAAGTAGAGAAAATATTTTTTGTATTTTCAAAATAATAAATTGCAGAAAATATAAAAGATAGTAGATGCAATGGAAAGGTGTTTCTTGTGATTAAAATTGGACCGAGGTTCATGGTTTCATTTGTCTACTCTCTTTTTAAGTTCTAGTGATAACAAAACAATTCATGAATGAGAAATTTTCATGGAAATTCTATATGTGTTTGATAAGGAATCAATATGGGCATCACATTCTAACATAGAGATGAAATACATCTCTCTAATACTCTTGAAGAAAGGGAAACTCCATGCAATCTTGAATTAAGAACAAATTAGAGTATAGCTTTAAGTAATATAACATGATGTTTGAAATACAAATATGATACCTTGACCTAACAAGATGATCAGACCGTCACATGATAACTATAGCACATGATTTCACTTTATCCCTAGTTAGGCTGCAAAATATTGGTAAAAACCAAAGTAGATCTTGAATAGTGTTTGTCACAATTCAATCACTACCACCATGCTACTCCATCTAATATACACTTCTCCACATACAAGTTGTTGCATACAAGTTGGATCAAAACAAGCAATTAAAAACGAGGTACATGATATGCATCTATCAATACATCTTACACAAAATAGATTCCAATCTCAAATATCAAATCATAGAACAAAGATCCACCACATAGGAATTACAAATATGACCATAATCATGTAGGGAAGCGCATATGGTACTAAATCTATGAAGAACAAGACATAAATAGATCAAACTACTGCCACAAATCCATAGCCCGGAGTTGGACTACTCCTACTTCATCATGGTGATGATGCTAGAGATGTTGGAGACGGTGGAGATCCCCGCAGAGGCGGCTCCGGTGGAGTTTACCCCTCCAATCTTTGCTGGATCTGACTCTGTTTGGTGGTTTTTTCATATTTGGTGTCTTTTGTCTCGAGGACTCTGTGGGGGATCCTTATATAGGGGTTTTTAGGTTAAGAGAACTCTATGTGTGGAAGAATCAAGGCGATCGGACGACTGAGGAGGAAACGAGGGTAGGTGGCATGCCCACCTAGGCTAGGAACGCAACCCATGCTCATTTGGCCTCCTAGCCCTCCAGGTGGGATTCTTGTAATCCAGATACTTCTCGTGGATAAATATTGGCATTCCCAGATGTTCAGGTCCATTTGACTTTGTATAGGTCCTGAAACATCAAAAACATTGAATACATTGTTTCTGCCATGTCGGGTTATAGCCAAAATAAAGGGGATCACTGGTAAATCCCCAAAAGTCAATATAAAATATGGATATAACATTATATATGATGCAAATATGTGGGAAAACATGTTAACAAACTACAAAGTTCATGTATGCATATTACATGCATCACCAGTCCACCCTCTTTTTAGGAGGTTATCCTTAGTTATTCACACAAATTATAGAGCATGGTGTTCACTACAAATGCATTAGCCACACATACTAAAAATTCACTAGCCATGCATACTACAAATTCATTAGCCACACATACCACAGCAATTCAAACTATTACGTATGTTTAATCCAAGCTAACTACCTGCTCCGCTCTCAAGTCAACAATCTTCCAAATTCACTAAACTCAGTCTTCACTCGAGGGAAATCAGAACCAGCAACTTCTCCAAGCCCAGTTCCCCCACCACAACTGTGTCCGTCGTCATGAAATGGTGTTGGTCCTGTGCCATCGATCCTTTTAGTCCAACACTGCAGGCGACGAGGACACTTTCTTGCCGCCTTGTAGGGGTCATGAATGCCATGTACCAATTCCAGAACCTCCTCCAGGGGATGATGACCGGGTGCTTCCATCTAAGCTGTCATCATGCCCTGCTTGGAATCTCCACCTTGTACATCTCATGAACAGTTTCTGGATCTTTCAGCCATGCCTTTACCTCGATGATCCATATGTAACTCGGTGGAACAATCTCCACCAGCTCACCGCCAAGGCTACCGACGACCTGCTTGAGGGCCTCTGGCTCCCAAGCATCCAATGGGAGGCCGTCAAAGCCGAGTTTGGAGAAGAAACAAAGCTACCCCACGCAATCGTCCCACCCATAGGCGTGATGCCAACGCATGAAGCTCATTTTCTCCCCATATCACTTGAAAGAATGGCAAGAATGCAGAACACGCTCGGTGTCTAAGTTGTGCTTGAACCGGGCAAAAAAATTGAATGGCGGCATGCATACCTCAATCTTGACCACATTTTGTCTGATCCTAAAAGGAGACCTAAAATCCGACAGCAAGTCTGCCAGCGACATGGCGGGATAGATGCCCAACATGGTGGCCATGAGAGCATGGTCGTCGAACTCCTCTGCCAGGGCTACCATGTTTGGGGTGCACAATAGCATGCAAATGTCCAAGGTCGTTCGCCTGTCTGGATCGCCCGACGGGACGTGCTCCGTCATGCGAGAAGGACTAGCCAGAGGCGATAGACTATGCCAGGGATGCGAAGCACCGATACGGTAACTAGGAATGACGATGCGATAATGATGGCTATGATCTTTGATTAGGGGCGTGGGAGGTTGACTAGACATGGCGGGGACACAAGGAGGCAACTACAAGCTCCGATCTGAGACGAGCAGCCAGAGTTGAGCAAAGGTTATGGGGAGAGGAACAAGGAGAAGAACAGAGAAGAGAAGAAGATCTGGTCCACGCATGGGTAAACTAGTCCATGACCACAGAGGATAATAGGGAATACTAACAGGACGGGTCAAGAAGAGTTAACCTAATGGTGGTATTTTAGTTCAACCATTTTCCGTCTGGTTCAAATGACTATTTGTTTGTTAGATTTTTATTCACCCACATTTGGCCCCTCTAGGAAATTGGCGAAGCTACTACAGCCCCTCCACGAGATTACAATCAACTCAGATCCTATTATTCCTTGGCATCTCAACTTTCAGGTCACAAAGTAACAAGGCTAGTTTTTGAAACTTCCCAAAAAGGCAGCAGACTTTGAGCTTCCATTTTACATCTAGGTTGTTTGTTGTTCCTAGGGAAGGTGTCGAACCCTTTTCCTCCAGAGATCTGCCTCTTTATGGAGGTGCTGTGTTTCCCTCCACACGTTGATGTTGTGAACTAGGTGCCTATCTCTTCCGTGCAAGGGATTTATCTCCTTCTTGGGCATCCGTGGTTGTGATGTCTAATGGACGGGGGATCTTTACATGGACCGTCCTAGTCCTCATACCAGGATCTCTTGCCCAGACCTGATGCCAACCGTGGGTTGTTCTTTTGAGAAGGTATTCCCTTTTGTTTCCAGCCATTTCTCTAGTGTTGCATGTTCTGCATGCATTTCTGGGCCGCCATGCTCCCCAAGGAGGGCCTCAATGAAGTGTACGAGTTGTTTCCCTATCGTGATCCCAACATAATGCGCTATTCTGACTGCGTCCTTCCTGATGCCCGAGTTGACCACCCTGAATACACGGAATGTTGCGTTGATGTAGCGTGTTGTTAAGGGGATCCACTCATCCTCCCCTACCGGGAGATCAATAGACGAGGAGGTAGCGCGTACCCCTATTTGTCCTTTTGATCTAGCGGGGTATATTCTTCCATGCAAGTGTCCCTGATCCTTCTGTTTGGTTAGCGAGCGACTATCTCATCAAGGAGGCCTGATGGAGCCTATCTTATTTTGTATTTGTGTTGGCTGCACTCTGCCTCGTGCTTCAGGGATGCCTTGACAGTTATTAGTGAAGGGTTCGTAGCATGGAAAACAAAAAATTTCTACCGCAAGAACGAACAAAACCCAGATCTAATCTAGATAAAAGCCAAGATCTAATCTATTAGACATGTGCAACGAGATAGATTGGAACTAACCCTCGTAGATCCGAAAGCGTTAACGAGATTAGATCTCGTGGTTGATGTAGTCGATCACTTGCCGATCTCAAGATCGTGTGGACGATCCTTCCGGCGTCGCGTTCCGGCAGCGCTACCGCAGTCGGTCAAGTGGACGATCCTTCCGGCGCCGCGTTTCAGCAGCGCTTCCGCAGTCGGTCACACGTGCGGAGTCGAAGCAGACCTTCCTCTCCTCGTTCCAGCGAGCAGCGGAGGTAGTAGATCTTCTCCACGGAATCATAGCAGCACGACGACGTGGTGGTGGTGGTGGAGTAGAGAATTCTGCAGGGCTTCACCTATGCCTGTGCAGAAGAAAGGAGGAGGAGAGAGGCGGCGGAGATTGGGAGTTATGGAGGAGCGGCAAGGGGTGGCGCCTCCCCCTTCTATTTAAAGGAGGGAGGGCGCCTGGGGAGGGGGAGTCCTAGTAGGACTCCCCACCTCCTTGGGCCGGCGGATTGGGGAGGGGGGGGGAGGAGTCCTCCTCCCCCACGACTCCTTGTCTTGACCCACCAGGACTCCTTGACCCCTTCCTTGGTTTTCAAGCAAACTCCAAGAAATCTTCTAGAACCTTCCGGAACTTTCCGAAACCTTCTAGAATCCTCATACAAACACTCCGGAACATTTCCTAACTTAGAAAATGATCCCCAATATATGAATCTTATTCTCCGGACAACATTCGGTCTCCAACGCACATTCCATATCTACTTAAAACAACTTCGAACCTTAAGTGTGTCACCCTACGGTTCGTGAATATGTAGACATGACAGAGACACATCTCCTATCAATAACCATCAGCGGGACCTGGAGATCCATAATGGCTCCCACATACTCAACGATGACTTCGTGATCGATTGAACCATTTACATACGAAACCAATTCCCTTTGTCACGTGATACTATACTTATCTGAGGTTTGATCGTTGGTATCTCCATACCTAGTTCTACCTCGTTACTGATAAGTACTCTTTACTCGTTCCGTGATATGTCATCCCTTGTGACCCAGTCACATGCTTGCAAGCTAACTAGACAACATTTCACCGAGAGGGCCCAGAGCATATCTATCCGTCATATGGATGGACAAATCCCAATCTTGGTCCATGCGCTTCAACACATACTTTCAGAATACCCAATGACACCTTTATGACCACCCAGTTACGAAGCGGTGTTTGATGTCATCAAATTACCCATCCGGTGATGGTGATTAACACAACCTCATGGTCGAAGGATTAGGTTACTATGCATTTAAAAGCTTATAGCAATACGAACTTAATGACTTGATCTTATGCTACGCTTACTATGGGTGTGTGTCCATCACATCATTATCCTAATGATACAACCTTGTTATTAATCACATCCAATGTCCATGATCAGGAAACCATGATCATCAATTAATCAACAAGCTAGTTCAATAAGAGGCTTACTAGGGACTCTCTTATGTTTACAAAACACACATGTATTAGTGTTTCCTAATAATACAATTATAGCATGGGATGTAAACATTCATCATAAACACAAAGATATAATAATAACCACTTTTATTATTGCCTCTTGGGCATATCTCCAACAATTAGTCCCCTAGGTCCCAGGATTTTAAACATCAGATAGGTGTAGTTGGGGATTCCCATGAACTGCGAGATTTGTGAACGCCTGAGTAGCATGTTGCATACCATGGGGAAATCCATGACCTCAAAGATGCATTCTTCCATACAGAAATTCTCCCCACTATTGAACATCATGGGCAGAGTAATATGTCCGACCGTCTCGTGAGATACTCTGAGAATTATCCTAAAGAGTTTGTTTGAGACCAACTAGATGTAAGAGCTATGGACCTGCATCTTTCCCAGGGTGTCCGTTGTAATGATGTCTAAAGAGCTTCATGTGTCAATTAAGACCTTGTGGCTGGTGGTGTTGGCAATAACCGGGGAGACTACCAAGGGTAGCCTTCCCGGGTAGGCGAGGTTGTCCGAGCAGTCGCTGAATCTGAAGATGATAGGAACGCTCGCACATGCTAGTTTGGATGTGCTCATTGATGGCTCAAAATGTAGATCTCATTAGGAACCCTAAGAGGAAGGTATGATGAGCACAGCAGCAAGTTTTCTCTCAGTTATGAAACCAAGGTTATCAAACTAGTAGGAGCAAGGAAACAACTCCAAGGTGTTGCTAACAACTTGGAATCCTGCACAACACAACCACAGAACTTTGCCCCAACTTCCAATGAGGTTGTCAATCTCACTAGTTTTGCTGAAAACAAAGGATTAAACTTATAGTGTGGAAGATAGTAATTGCTTACAGAAAGTAAATAGCAAATGGTAAACAGTAGATGGTATATCAATGGTAAAGGAATGGACTGGGGTCCATAGTTCACTAGAGGTGTTTCTCCTTAAGATAAATAACATGTTGGATGCACAAATTACAGCGGGGAATTGACAGATTGAGAAAGCATAACATTGCATATACTAGACATCTTGACTCCTATGAGATTTGACTGTGCATTACAACATAATACATAGACTGTAATCCAACTGCATCTATGACTAATAATCCACCTTCCGGTTATCGTCTGAACCCCTTTCAGTATTAAGTTGCAAGAACTAGATAATTGCATTACACAAAGTGTGTAAAGTAAACAATACAAATGCCCCATGGAAAAGGATTGTTGTTTTCTCCCTAGCTAGTAGCAACATCACATCTACAATCTTAGAGATTTCTGTCACTTCCCTAGATTACTAGACGCATGAACCTACTATCGAGCATAAATACTCCCTCTTGGATTTCCAAGCATCTACTTGGCCAAGATAGTTACTAACAACAGAGAGAATGCAAGATCACAAATAACATAGACATGATAGAATCAATAATCAATCTGACATAGTATCTCAATATCCATCAGATCCCGCAAACACAACATATAGGATTACAAATAGATGATCTTGATCATGAATGGAGCTCACAAGATCTAAACATGATAGCACAAAGGAGGAGAACCAACCATCTAGCTACTACATAGACCCATAGTCCAAGGGTGAACTACTCACGCATCACACCGGAGGCGGGCATGGTAATGAAGAAGGCCTCCAAGATGATCTCTCTGTTGGGCCACGCAGAGATAAACAAAACTTTTTCCCTCTAGGTGGAACTGCCAAGATCTAGCTCAGGTGATAGGCCACGAAATTTACCACTAGACGCACAAGTGCGGACTGTTGATGAAGCGCGTCAGGTGTTGCCGTGCCGACTGATCCCCGTACAACACATCCAGATCCCCACAGACCTCCTTGTCTCCAGCGTCGCACGTGCAACGCCTCCACCGGTATCCACACGTACATCAAGGAAGCTCCAGGCAGAGGACTGCTAGATCCTGTCTAGCCCGAAATGGGAGTGGAGAAAGTGATGGCTAGGTTAGGGACAGTCCCTTGTCACTCCACTTATATACACTCCTAGATGGTCTCAATGCTTGAGGCCCATCTAGGTTGTACCCCAATCTTCCATATGGATCTAATCCACATGGGCTCCTTACCCTTAAGTGTGTGACCCTGTAGGTTCACGTACACCTGGACACGACACGAGTCACCACTCTGACTCGATAGTTGGTAGCGGCCTCTAGCAAGACGTGCCAACTCCCAAGCGCTGTGAAGTCGGAAGACAAACCTTTCTCAATGTGACTTTCATCCAAGTCCCTTTGCCTCACGATATATCTTGTCAAGCTATAGGCGAGTTGTTGCCATTCCTTTAATAGCTCGACTCTCTCTTCTCATTCCATGATATACGATTCACTGCACTAACCCTTAGTCCGACTCCTTGGGTAACACTTAACCAAGTCGCACATGGCCATGCTTCCGAATCATATCACACGAGAGGGCCCAGAGAATATCTCTCCATTACAGAGGGGCAAATCCCATCTTGGTAATCCACGTCATGCAACTTGCTTCACAACCAACCCGAACCCTACCTTTATAACTGTCCATTTATGGAACATCGGTTAATTGGACCTCAGCTGGTGATCCACAACTCGGATCATGCTATCACCTCAGGTCGAAGGATTCCATTGCTTGAGAATACAAATGACAACATGCTCGTTGCATCTCAACAGTGGGTCAGTCCGATTCGCTAACCTCTTTAGCCTAACCAGTGTAAGTCGGAATAGCATCTCCATGCCCATGACAAGTGGAGCCGAGTCATCAGCCGACTTTCACATTAGTCTAAGTTGTGTGTCCAGCACAAACTCAATGACCAAGGACAACTAGTATGAACAACATGAATATATAGTTCCACAATCGAATTACATATTCAATGATATATATCAGTAGTTCATGCATGGAAAACTTTATTACGTTATGAATACACTGGGAAATAACATCATATGTGATTGCCTCTAGGGCATATTCCCAACAGTCTCCCACTTGCACTAGAGTCAATCATTCGACATCACATGTCTAGGCATCTAATGCCCATAGCTCTCAGGTGCGTCTCATGCTTTGGTTGTGGAAGTGGCTTTGTCAATGGATCCGCAATATTTGCATCCGTGTGTATTTTGCATTACTTGATATCACGTTGATCCACGAACTAGCGAATCTGGTGGTATCGCATGAGTATATGTTTGTTCTTCTGGTGTTGTCTAGGTTCCTTGGCTTGTGCGATAGCACCATTGTTGTCACAATACACGTCTAACGCATCTGACGAGCCCTGAACCACACCAAGATCCATGAGGAAATTCCTCATCCAAACGGCTTCTTTTGCCTCCTCCGAGGCAGCAATATGCTCAGCCTCTGTTGTAGACGCTGACACCGTCTCTTGCTTGGAACTCTTCCAGCTCACAGCCCCACTGTTTATCACAAACACATATCCAGATTGCAAACGAGAATCATCTGAGTCAGTGAGATAACTCGCATCCGTGTAACCCTTTACACCGAGTTCATCCTGACCTCCATAAACCAGGAACATATCCTTAGTCCTTCTCAAGTACTTAAGGATATTTTTAGCCGCTGCCTAGTGGATCTCTCTAGGGTCAGCCTGGTATCATGTCACAACACTTAGATCATAGGAAACATCTGGCCTAGTACAAATCATAGCTTACATGATGGATCCAATTGCAGAAGCATACGGAATCGCTCTCATCCGACTTCGCTCATTAGTTGTCGAAGGACACTGAGTCTTGCTAAATTTTAAGCCATGGGACATCGGTAAGAACCCCTTTCTTAGATGATTCCATGTTGAACTTCTTCAACACTTTGTCCAAATATGTACTTTGACTCAATCTAATGAGCCGCCTTGATCTATCTCTATAGATTCATATTCCTAGTATGTAAGTCGCCTCACCCAAGCCTTTCATTGAAAAACTCTTTTCCAATGATTCCTTGGTTTCTTTCAACATCTGGATATCATTTCCAATCAGTAATATGTCATCCAAATATAAGATCAGAAAGTTTACTTTGCTCCCACTAAACTTCTTGTATAAACAAGAATCATGATCACTCTTGATGAAGCCAAACGATTTGACTACCTCATCAAAGCGAATATTCCAACTCCGAGATGCTTGCTTCAACCCATAAATGGATTTCCAAAGTTTGCATACCTTGTCAGCATTAGCCGGATCGACAAACCCTCGGGCTGTATCATATACACGTCCTCGGTTAAATTTCCATTAAGGAAAGCCGTCTTGAAATCCATCTGCCATATATCATAGTCGAAATAGGCTGCTATAGCTAAAATGATCCGAACTGACTTAAGCATCGCCATAGGAGAGAAAGTCTCATCGTAGTCAACTCCTTGAACCAGTCGGAACCCTTTCGCGACAAGCGTCTGGCAGATCAACCAAGTTCCAAACTTGATTTTCATCCATGGACTTTAACTCGGATCTCAGGGCTCCAAGCCATGACTCAGAATCAGATCCCACCATCGCTTCCAAATAAGTTACCGGCTCATCACTGTCCAACAGTAACCCATCACGAACACTTCGCAATCTGGCCGATCTTCGCAGTGTCGGTGCAGTTGCCAGCTCAGGTACCACGACCGGCTCAACCTCTAAGGCTTTTGCCGACTCGCTGCTAGTCGATATCTCTCGAATTTCTTCGAGCTGCACCGTGCTCCCACTGACTCCCTGACTAAGAAACTCTTTCTCAAGGAAGATACCTTTCCGAGCGACAAACACTTTGTCCTCTTCTCGGTTGTAGAAGTAGTAGCCCAAGGTTTCCCTTGGATACCCCACGAAAATACACTTATCCAACTTGGCCGTAAGCTTGTCCGACCAAAGTCGCTTGACAAATGCTTCACAGCCCCAAATCTTAAGGAAAGACAAACTCCGCTTCTTGCTAGTCCACATCTCATGTGATGTCTTCTCTACCTACTTTGCTGGTACTCTGTTTAGTGTGAACGCTGTAGTTTCTAGACAATAACCCCAAAATGATAAAGGAAGATCTGTCTGACTCATCATTGATCGTACCATGTCTAACAAGGTCCGATTCCGCCTTTCCGACACACTGTTTCTCTGTGGCGTTCCTGGCAGAGTGAGCTAGGGAACTATTCCACAACTCTTCAGATGGTCATCAAACTCATGGCTCATGTACTCGCCTCCTCGGTCTGACCAAAGAAACTTTATTTTCTTGCCGAGTTGATTCTGTACCTCATTCTGGAATTCCTTGAACTTTTCAAAGGCTTTCGACTTATGTTTCATCAAGTAGATATATCCATACCTACTCAAATCATCAGTGAAGCTAATGAAGTACTCATAACCAACTCTGGCTGTCATGCTCATCGGGCCACATACATCACTATGTACTAGTCCCAATAAGTCGGACGCCCTTTCACAACTCTTTGCAAAAGGTGTCTTGGTCATCTTGCCGAGTAGGAAGGATTCACATGTCTCGAACGACTCTAAGTCGAACGAAGTTAGGAGTCCATCGTCATGGAGCTTCTTCATACATTTCAAACTTATATGACCAAGTCAATAGTGCCAAAAGTAAGTCATATTCAGATCATTTGATTTTAACCTTTTCACATTTATGTTATCGACAGATTCTTTATCAAGATTCAAAATAAATAACCCGTCCTAGACGGGTGCAAAGCCGTGAAACATATCATTCAAATATAAAGGACAACCATTATTCTTAATATTCGACTCAAAGCCTTGTTGCATCACACATGAGGCAGGATGATGTTTCGACTAAGCACTAGAACGTAATAACAATTATTTAGATCCATTAAGAATCCAGAAGGTAAATGAAGTTGCATCGTGCCGACTTCCAATGAAGCGACTCTCGCTTTGTTGCCGACTCGAATGTCAACCTCGCCTCTTGCCATGCTCCTAGTTCTTACTAGTCCCTGCAACGAGTTACAGATGTGAATGACTGATCCGGTATCATATACCCAAGAACTACCAGGTGCATCAGCAAGATAAATGCCTATAACATTGCAAACAAGCGTAACTTAGCCGGAGGTCACACCTCCACTCTTGGCTTTGTCAGCCAGATACTTTCTGCAATTCCTATTCTAGTGGCCATCCGCCTTGCAGTAGAAGCAAATGGATCCGGCGCCAGGAGATGGCTTAGACCCTAAGGAAGAACTTTGGACCGGGTCCTGAGCCTTACCTCCTGACTTAGCCTTCTTCTTAGTCCAAGAACTCTTCTTGAAAATAGCCTTATTCTGCACCATCAACACTTGACTGACACCTTTCTTAAGATCCGCCTCAGCCTGCTTGAGCATCCCATGTAATTCAGTGAGCTTCTTATCCATACCATGCATGTGGTAGTTCGATATGAACTGACCATATGCACTAGGAAGAGAGTTAAGAATTATGTCCGTAGCGAACTCTTCACTAATGTGGTAGCCAATACTTTCCAGAGACTGCACGTAACCAACCATCTTGATCACATGCGGACTCAATGGATCGCCATCCTTAAGCTTGCAGCTCAATAAAGCCTGAGAGACATGATACCTCTCAGTCTTTGCCTGAGCCTAGAACATACTTTTGAGGCTTTCGATCATATCGTAGGCCTCAACATTCTTGAACCACTACTGCAAGTCCGGTTCCATGTGAGCAAGCATAAGACAACTTATCTCCGTGGATTCATCACAAATCCGACGGTAGGCATTGGTGGCTGCGACAGTCGCATTCTCATCCGGCTCATCTGGAAGTGGGTTGTCGAGGACACGGTCCCTTTTTTCTTGTTTGAGAACAATTCTCAGATTACGATACCAGTTGGTGAAATTAGTTCCATTCAGCTTATCTTTCTCTAAGATGGTTTTGAAAGCAAAATCGGAAATATGAGGGAGACTGCTAGGTGCCATTGATCTATAACAGAAATATGCAAAACACTTAAGACATGTATTCATAAAAGAGCAAGCATATCAAACACTTCAATACTTATGCTCCCACTAGTACCAACACCCCTCTGATGGTTACTTAGTGATTCAGGATCCTAAATAGGGAAGCCGACTAGTGAGCTTTAGCATCAGTGCTAGTCGTCAAGTGATATAGATAGACAATTCCTTGTCAAACGCATCTCATACGACTCCTGTTGGACGGGTTGCATCACATGCCCTAGCTCCCATCTGACTTTTCCCCGAGTCCCACAACCGTTGTGATAGACTCGTCTAGATTACCGAGTGCTTCCGTTGTAAGAGTCCAACTCGAACCCACCTAGTCAGAAAGAATTGATAGCACCTCAATTTTATGAGCCCACTACCAAAAATGTCCGTCTTGTGATGGTCCAACACTGGTGGGGAAACCGACTAGACCTTCTTTGAGGGATTACTTTCTACTAACTATCTAATAGAGGTAAAAACAGAGCCATAACAGTAACACAAAATAAAGAAATTATAATATGAAATGGTATGGCTCTCTTCATGGAGATCTCCATCTCCTCAAAGCTTGTAATTCTACTCGTGTCAACTCTTGTCACGTGCCGCCTTACACCATGTAGACGACTTGTACATCGACTTGCATGCCTTCCGGATTCTCCAAACAGCTACACTAGCTAGTAATGTAAATTACATAGAGAATCCGACACGCAAGTCGTTATACAATAAGATGCAAGCACCTAGGCTCCAGCCTGCTGAGAAAACCGTGATACGCAGATCACGTATAGATTACACACATCGTATATACTAAGCCATACCATTCACAACATCATCCTGCAAAAACAAGTTATGCATATATACGATATCTACCGGCATTGTGAAACTCACAACGACATCTAAGGCGCTACGGCAGGGCGAAGCCGGCTGTCCGAACATGGATTTCTTGATTGGATAAATTTTTTTTATCCAAATCTGACCCGGACTCCGATTCGACCAAACTCTTTGATCTTCGATCACCGCATCTGGATTTACATGTCAAAGTCTACCCCGATGGCGAAAGCCGACCGGTAGGGGTATGTCGTTTCATGACCTTAGCAGTTGGATCACGGAAACCAGATCATCCATTCCCCCGAGTACGGTTGATCCAATCAACTTCGTACAAAACTGATATATCTCATAGATCGACCACCAAAACTACAATTAGATCCAATCTAACGCCAACCGCATATTACATATGCAAGATCTCGAGCCTAAAACCAGAAGCTAACGTTCTGATACCACTGTTGGGCCACGCAGAGATAAATAAAACTTTTCCCCCTACACAGAATTTCCAAGATCTAGCTCAGGTGATAGGCCACAAAATTTACCACTAGACGCACAACTGCAGATTGTTGATGAAGCGCGTGAGTTGATGCCGTGCCGAACGATCCCCTACAACATGTCCAGATCCCCACGGACCTCCTTGTCTCCAGCGCCACACGTGCAACGCCTCCACCAGTATCCACACGTACAGGAAGGAAGCTCCAGATAGAGGACTGCTAGATCCTGTCTAGCCCGAAATAGGAGTGGAGAAAGTGACGGCTAGGTTAGGAACAATCCCTTGTCACTCCAATTATATACACTCCTAGATGGGCTCAACGCTTGAGGACCATCTAGGTTGTACCCCAATATTCCATATGGATCTAATCCACATGGGCTCCTTACCCTTAAATGTGTGACCCTGTAGGTTCACGTACACCTGGACACGACACGAGTCACCACTCTGAGTCGATAGTTGGTAGCGGCCTCTAGCAAGACATGCCAACTCCCAAGCGCTGTGAAGTCAGAAGACAAACATTTCTCAATGTGACTTTCGTCCAAGTCCCTTGGCCTCACGATATATCTTGTCAAGCTATAGGCGACTTGTTGCCATCCCTTTAATAGCTCGACTCTCTCTTCTTGTTCCATGATATACGATTCACTGGACTAACCCTTAGTCCGACTCCTTGGTTAATACTTAACCAAGTCGTGCATGGCCATGCTTCCGAATCATATCACACGAGAGGGTCCAGAGAATATCTCTCCATTATAGAGGGTCAAATCCCATCTTGGTAATCCACGTCACACAGCTTGCTTCACAACCAACCCGAACCCTACCTTTATAACTTCCCATTTATGGAACAATGTTTGATAGGACCTAAGCTGGCGATCCACAACTCGGATCATGCTATCACCTTAGGTGGAAGGATTCCATTGCTTGAGAATACAAATGACAACATGCTCGTTGCATCTCAACAGTGGGTCAGTCCGATTTGCTAAACTCTTTAACCGAACCAGTGTAAGTCGGAATAGCATCTCCATGCCCATGACAAGTGGAACCGAGTCATCAGCCGACTTTCACATTAGTCTAAGTTGTGTGTCCAACACAACCTCAATGACCAAGTACAACTAGTATGATCAACATGAATATATAGTTCCACAATCGAATCACATATTCAATGATATATATCAGTAGTTCATGCATGGAAAACTTTATTACTTTATGAATACATTGGGAAATAACATCATATGTGATTGCCTCTAGGGCATATTCCCAACACTCCCCCCTTCTACAGGGTGCTGATACGTAGCAAATGTATCTATAATTTTTGATGTTGCATGCTTGTTTTATATCTACTTTCTTATGTTGTGTTCACACTTTGGGGTATTTTTATACATTTTATGGAACTAACCTATTAACAAGATTCCACAGTGCCAGTTGCCTGTTTTCTATTGTTTTTTGTTTCAGAAAAGCTAGTAAGGAAATATTCTCAGAATTGGACGGGACAAAAGCCAAAGTCAATATTTTACCCAAAGCAACAAGGAGTCCAGAGGGGAGAGGAAGTGGCACAATAGGGCGGCCACACCTGGTGGTGGCGTGCCTTGGGGGGCGCGCCACCAGGGGTGTGAGCCCCCAGGTACTCCACCAACCTTACCCCTTCGCCTATAAAAGCCTCCCGGGACGAAAACCCTAAGTACAAGATTAGAATTCCACGAAAAGTTCCGCAGTGCCGCCTCCACCGAAGAGGAGATTTTGGGGACAGAAGTCTCTGTTCCAGCACCCTGCCAAGATGTGGAAGTGCCCTCAGAGACATATCCATCGACTCCACTGCCAACTCCATCGCCGTTGCTGACTCCCATGATGAGGAGGGAGTAGTTCTCTCTCGAGGCTAAGGGCTCTACCGGTAGCTATGTGTTCATCTCTCTCTATGCGTGATATTATTGAGATCATGAGCTTTGTAATCTATAGATCTATTCTTCTACTCAAATGCTTTAATTAATCTCTGCTTATCCCCACGGGTGTGAAGTTGATAGTGTGCACACCGTGTGGCATGTTGGCTAAGGTTATAGAAATATTTATCATGAGTATAATTTGAGTTGGATGTCTCTATGAGATTGTGGTGTTTGTTGGAACAATCTAGCGCTCAAGGTGACAGTGAGGGGTTATCTAGATGGGGAATGCAAACTTTAAGGTGTGCTGTTATAGCCCTACATCGTCCAACCAGAGAGTAGTTCAGGGTAGACAAATGAAGAGAAGATATTTATATGAGAGTGTCCACTAGTGAAATTATGATCCCTAGGCCTTGTTTCTAAGCATCGAAACACCATTTACAATCAGTCATGTTACATGTTTGCTTGTTGCCACTCTTATTTCAGATTGCAATTACCACTTATAATCATCCATATTACTTGTATTTCACTATCTCTTCGCCAAACCAGTGCACCTATACACCTGACAAGTGTATTGGGTGTGTTGGGGACACAAGAGACTTCTTGTATCTTTATCGCAAGGTTGCTTGAGAGGGATACCTTTGACCACTTCCTCCCTAAGTTCGATAAACCTTGGGTCATCCACTTAAGGGAAACTTGCTGTTGTTCTACAAACCTCTACACTTGGCGGCCCAACATTGTCTACAAGAATAGAAGTGTGCGCAGCATCAAGCTATTTTCCGGCGCCATTGCCGGGGAGGTAAGGTAAAAGGTACTCACATCCTCTGTCTACTAAGCTATATTCTAGTACTGTTGCTAGTGTGTGAGTGCTCGAAGTTATTTCCTTTAGATTCTGCAATTACATATTTTTGTTTCTTGTTTTTATTTTCACTAGTCAGGCTTAATAGAAAATAACAAAAAAATTAGAGAGCTTTATAGTATTTATCTTGAGTTAGGACATGAAGTGTTTGAAGAGAACATTTAAAAACCTATGGAACTTTATTTGCATACTAATAGAAATATTATTAGTATGAATTCTTTGAACACCATTATTGCTAATGATATGGAAAAGTCAAAGCTTGGGGAAGCTGGTTTTGATGAGCATGATATTTTTAGTCCCCCATGCACGGAGGAGAAAATTTACTATGATGATACTATACCTCCAACGTATGATGATTACAATGCTGAATATGATATTTTCAGTCCACCTACTATTGAGGAGAAAATTAATTATTATTACAATATACCTCCAATATTTGATGATTATGGTGATGAGAATAATAATGGTAGCTATTTTGTTGAATTTGCTCCCACTATGATTAATAAGAATGACTATGCTTATAGGGAGAGTAATAATTATTTTATGGATGTGGCTCATGATAAGAATGTTTTATCTGATATTTATATTGTTAATTTTATTCATGATGCTACTGAAAGTTATTATGAGAGGGAAACATGGTTGTATGTATCACAACAATATTAAATTTCCCCTCTTTATGTTGAAAATTTTGAAGTTACACTTGGTTTGCTTTCCTATGCTTGTTGCTTTGTGCTTTCATGACTTGTTTCTTTACAAGATTATTTTTCATAGGAAGTGGGTTATAATTAAATGTGTTCCATATTTGCTTCTTGATTCTCTCTTTTACTTCAATTCATATTTCCTATGTGAGCATCATCGAAACTATCATGCCTATCTTAATGGCTATAAAGAAAGAGGTTTTAGGAGACAACCCATTATATTTTTACTTTCAGTTTATTTTTGTTTTCTCGAGTCTTGGAAGTTATTTCATTTGTAATAACCTCTCCTTATCCTTTTTGTTTGGGTTTTGTGCCAAGAATAACCTCTAATGAGAGGGAAGTAAGATATGGGGAAGTTGCTGTCCCAAAACAGATTTATGTGCGTCACTGTAAAAAAATCGTGAAACATCTCAGTATGTAGGATTGAGCTGTAATTTGTTGTGCTTATGCCCCAGGCTATTACCCAACTTTCGTTAGTTTTTCACTTTGCGATTTGATCAACAGAAGATTTTCGAAAAAATCAGTCTTTACCTGCTGGTCTGTTTTGACAGATTTCTGCCATTATTTGCATTTGCCTCTTAATCGGTTTCTTTTTGAGCTCTCTTGGATCACTTGAGATTTTAAAACAAATTACTACAGTAGCTTATGTTTTAATGGATGATTTACTTGAGTTGAAACTAACCACAAAGGATTATTATTTTGAATACACTAATGTTGCTAATGAAGATTGTGTGAAGTTTTGTATGAAGGAAGTTTTCAAGTGTAGGGAAGAATAATGTGATGAGATGAAGTATGGACAAAATCTTAAGCTTGGGGATGCCACCCGTGTCACCCCAAGAAATATTCAAGAGGTACAAGCGTCAAATCTTGGGGATGCCCAAGGCATCCCCTTCTTCATCAATAATCTTAGGCCTTCTTTCAAGACACTTTATTTTTATTACCTTATGCACTATGTGTTGTTCTTGGAGCGTCTTTGTTTTTAGTTTTATTTTGATTTATTTACTGCAATAAGTTGGTTATATCCCAACACACTTCTTTTGGAGATAGACACACCCCATTATTCATTGCCTAGAACACTCCAGTTTTCACTCTTATTGTTCTATGAGTATTCTCCTTTGCTAGCACTACGTTTAGCTTTAGTTTTCTTATTCTTTTGGTTTATAACTTTTTAGTTTTTCTTTGTAGATGGGTGAGACATGCTCTCTGGTCTTTATTGATTATTATCTTTGAGAGTTGTTTCAAATAACTCGATTGGTATTGGAAAAGAGTAGGAAGTTTCATGCTTATAGTGGTACAGAAGGAAGCTTGTTTTGATTATGATTTAGACTTTATAATGTAATTCTAGATGTTGCTTTGACCATATGCTTAGTGATTATTGTTGCATCATGAGTTGTTCTAAACAATTGATATTGCTTAATGTGCCTTGAAAGAATCAGGCGTTGTTTTAGCATACAAAAGCATAATATTGTGGTATTCTCCTTTGATGCTTTATTTGGGTTGACTTGGCACATGCTTACACCATGTTAAGACTATGAACCAGTCACCATAGCCTCTATGATCATTTAGTTTTTTACTTGCAATATCACTTTATGCTTTAATTAATAATGTTTTTTCGCTTTGCATGATTATGGCCATTATTGCTCTCTTAGTTGGTCGCTCCCAGTCTTTTGCTAGCCTCCACCTGTACTGAGTATGAGTTCTACTCATGCATCCAACTGCCAAGAAACCAAGTTATTCAAAAGAGTCCACTATAAATTCCTATGCATGGTGTGTTACACCATTCCAAGTATATTCATGTTTTTATCTACCTTCCAAATTAAACTTGTTATGTGAAAATTAGTGATTAAAGCTCTCACAAACTTGATGTCACACTTTACTTTCTTGCACTTAATTAACTTGAACCATTGTGTCCTTCTATGTTGCTTATATGCTTGAACTTTTAAGTTGTGAATTGGTAGAACCATGTAAATGCTTTCAACATGCACTTATTATTCAGTTGATATCATGTTCTTTTGTTTATGGATCCCGACGGTGTGAAATAAAAGGGGAGCTTGTAAGCTCATGGAGTTTGTATGTGTGTTAGAGAAACGCTTGGGCGGCTAGCTTAAGCCATTCCTAATCATGGTGGAAACTTGCAGCATAACCGTAGTGAGCATTCTGTGAAGCATCCTCAATAAAAACCTATGCAAATAGCAAATAAAAAGATCGCTGAGATGCTCATTGTTTGTTGCCTTGTCATTTTGATATGGGAAAGCTCTTGTGTCATGGGGCAATGGGTACCCCGTTGGCGGTTCTCCATGATATACATGTACTTACAATGACAAGAACTTACTTGTGACTAAAGCTAAGTAGCATGAGGTTTGGTACTCGTAAGCAAGGGGCATGGATTTTCAACTTATAACTTGTCAATCATATCCTCATATTTCTGGCACTTTCACCTTAATCACATCAAGATGATCATGATAGGGGCAATGAGAGATGAAAGCTAATAAGTACCATAATTTTTGGAAGCTCTTTATGAAACTTAAAATCCCTGCTTCCTTCTGTGAAGGCCTTTCTTTTTACTTTTATGTTGAGTCTCCATCTTCTATCTTTATGCACCAATTGAGAGAGCATAGTGCTCATTCTTAGTTTAATATTCATTGTCCCAAAACTTGTTGATTAATTCATAATCTTGATATTGCTTGTTCTTAAATTATCTGTATCTAGTCACCCTTATGAACTTTGAAGGTGTCCCATGCATTTATGTTTTGCTATACCATGAGGGACAAGATGAATACCAATCTTATTATGTTTTATATATGTGAAACAAACAAACGTATTTCAATGCATTGTTATTCATGATCTTTTGTTTATACCTTTTTATGTTACAACATAGTTGCTATGTCTTATTGTTAGAACTATATATTTCATGTCTATGTTAGAGTACTATGATCCCAGCTATCAATGTTTTACAAATACCTTGATCAAGATTATGATGGTGCATGTCACCTCAAAAATTATTCTTTTTATCACTTACCTACTCAAGGATGAGCAGGAGTTAAGCTTGGGGATGCTTGATACGTCGTAAACGTATCTATAATTTTTGATGTTCCATGCTTGTTTTATATCTACTTTCTTATGTTTTGTTCACACTTTGGGGGATTTTTATACATTTTCTGGAACTAACCTATTAACAAGATGCCACAGTGCCAGTTGCATGTTTTCTGCTATTTTTGGTTTCAGAAAAACTAGTAAGGAAATATTCTAGGAAGTGGACGGGATAAAAGCCAAAGTTAATATTTTACCCGAAGCAACACTGAGTCCGAAGGGGAGACGAAGTGGCACACCAGGGCGGCCACACCTGGTGGTGGCGTGGCCTAGGGGGCGCGCTAGCAGGGGGTGTGGGTCCCCTGGTACTCCATCGACCTTGCCTCTTCGCCTATAAAAGCCTTCTGGGACGAAAACCCTAAGTACAAGCTCAGAATTCCACAAAAAGTTCCGCAGCACCGCCACCACCGAAGAGGAGATTCAAGGGATAGAAGTCTCTGTTCCGGCACCCTGCCGGGACGGGGAAGTGCCCCCGGAGCCATCTCCATCGACTCCACCGCCAACTCCATCACTGTTGCTGATGCCCATGATGAGGGGGTGATACGTGGTAAAGTATCCATAATTTTTGATGTTCCATGCTTGGTTTTATCTACTTTCTTATGTTTTGTCCACACTTTGGAGAACTTTTCATATGATTTCTTGGACTAACCTATTAACAAGAGCCACAGTGCTAGTTGCCTGTTTTCTGCTGTTTTTGTTTCCAGGAAAGTCAGAAAATCAATTGGACCGGACAAAAGCCAAAGTCGATATTTTATCGGAAGACTCACGGAGCCAGAAGACGAGCCGGAGAGGGGCCACAGGGCGGCCACACCATGTGGTGGCGCGAGCTAGCCCTGGCCATGCCACCAGGTGGTGTGTGCCCCCTGGCCGCCCACCGACCTTGCCTCTTCGCCTATAAGAAGCCTCCCGATGCGAAAACCCTAAGTCGTCAAGCCTCCAGCCACGAAAAGTTCCGCAGCGCCGCCGACACTGAAGGGGAGATTCGGGGGATAGAAAGTCTCTATTCTGGCACCCTGCCGGGATGGGGAAGTGCCCTCAGAGCCATCTCCATCAATCTCCACCGCCATCTCCATCACCGTTGCTGATTCCCATGATGATGAGGGAGTAGTTCTTCCTTGAGGTTAAGGGTTCTACAGGTAGCTATGTGTTCATCTCTCTCTATGCGTGATCATATTATGATCATGAGCTTTGTAATCAAGTAGATCTACCTTGCTACTCAAGTGCTTTAATAGATCTCTGCTCTCCTCATGTTTGTGAAGTTGAGAGTGTGCACACCATGGTGGCACTTAGGCTAGAGATTACAAATACTTGTTATGAGTTATATTTGGAGTTGGATGTATTTATGAAATTGTGGTGTTTGTTTGAACCATCTAGTGCTCAAGGTGACAGTGTGGGGTTAGCTAGATGGGAAACATGAACTTTGAGGTGTGCTGTTATAGCCCTACCAACGATTAGAGTGTCCAAACGGAGAGTAGTTCAGCGTAGTATCATAAAGAAGAATATGTTTATATGAGAGTGTTCACTAGTGAAAGTATGATCCCTAGGCCTTGTTTCTAAGAATTGAAACGTCGTTTGCAACTAGATCTGTTACATGTTTGCTTGCTGCCATCTTTATTTCAGTTTGCCTTTAGTCTCTTCCATGCCATCAAAGTATTTTCTAGCACCGTTACCACTTATGATTATCCATACCACTTGTATTTCACTATCTCTTAGCCGAACTAGTGTATTGGGTGTGTTTGGGACACAAGAGACTTCATGTATCTTGATTGCAGGTTTGTTAGAGAGGGGATACCTTTGAACACTTCCTCCCTGAGTTCGATAAACCTTGGGTGATCCACTTAAGGGAAAAATTGCTGCTGTTCTACAAACCTGTGCACTTGGAGGCCCAACAACTGTCTACAAGAATAGAAGTGTGTAGACATCAAGCTATTTTCTGGCGCCGTTGCTGGGGAGGTAAGGTAAAAGGTGATGGCTCAATGCACGGCGCCCAGAAAAGTGCCGGTGCGTGGTTGATGTAGACCTCGTTGGGAACCCCAAGAGCAAGTTTCCCTCAGTTATGAAACCAAGGTTTAATCAAACCAGTAGGAGCAAGGAAACACCCCAAAGGTGTTACTAGCTGAGCTTTGGCAGGGCGCACTACCGGTGCTAGTAGGAACATGGAGACCTACACAACACAACCACAGAACTTTGTCCCCAACTTGCGATGAGGTTGTCAATCTCACCATGTTTTGCAGAAAACAAAGGATTAAACGTATCGAATGGAAAGAAGTAAAATTTTGCAGAAAGTAAACACAAAGAAGTAAAAGATTGTAGATTGAATGTAAAAGACAAAGGACCGGGATCCATAGTTCACTAGAGGTGGCTCTCCTTAGATAGATAACATGCTGGGTGAACAAATTACAGCAGGGCAATTGACAAACATCAAGAAAGCAATACATGCATATACTAATAATCTTGACTCCTTTGAGACTTGATTGGGCATTACAACATTATACATAGACCGCCATCCAACTGCATCTATGACTAATAATCCACCTTCAGGTTATCATCCGAACCCCCTCCGGTATTAAGTTGCAAGCAACAGATTATTGCTTTACGAACTGCGTGTAAAGTAAACAATACGATTGTTCTATGAACAAAGGATTGTTGTTTTCTCCCTAGTAGCAACAACACATCTAGTACCTTAGAGATTTCTGTCACTTCCCCAGATTACCAGAGGCATGAACCCACTATCGAGCATAAATACTAAATCTTAGAGTTGCTAGCATCTACTTGGCCAAGATAGCTACTAACAACGGAAAGCATGCAAGATCACAAATAACAAAGACATGATAGAATCAATAATCAATCGGAAATAGCATCTCAATATCCATCGGTTCCCCGCAAACACAACATGCAAAATTACAAATAGATGATCTTGATCATGAACGGAGCTCACAAGATCTAGACATGAAAGCACAAAGGAGGAGAACCAGCCATCTAGCTACTACATGAATCCGTAGTCCAAGGATGAACTACTCACGCATCACACCGGAGGCTTGCATGGTGATGAAGAAGGCCTCCAGGGTGAATTCCCCTCTCTGGCAGGGTGCCGGGAAGAGCTTCAGATCCCTCCCGATCTAGGGATGGAGATGACGGCGGCTACAGACTCTTTCATGGATTTTTTGATCGGGCCCTTAGGGTTTTCATGCCGAGGGCAATATATAGGCGGAAGGAGAGGCCGAGGGGGTGCCAGGGGCCACCACACCACCCTCTGGCGCGGGCCTAGCCTGGCCGCGCGGCCAGGTGGTGTGGGGCCCCTCTCCGTCTCGTATTCTGGCACTTGATGACATTCGGAAAAATAGGCACTTTGGGTTTTGTCTCGTCCAATTCCGAGAATATTCATTTTCTAACTTTCCTGGAACCAAAAACAGCAGAAAACAGGTAGCTGGCACTATGGCTCTTGTTAATAGGTTAGTCCAAGAAATCATATGAAAAGTACTCCAAAGTTGGAAAAAAACACAAGAAAGTGGATAAAACTAAGCATGGAACATCAAAAATTATAGATACATTTGCAATGTATCAACATCCCCAAGCTTAACTCCTGCTCGTCCTCGAGTAGGTAAGTGATAAAAAGAAAGAATAATTTTTAAGGTGACATGCACCATCAAAGACTTGATCAAAGTATTTGTAGAACATTCAAACCTATGATCATAGTACTTCAATCATAACATGAAAGACAAAGTTCTAGCAATAAGTAAAGAAACTATGATGCAACATGAAAACGCACAAACAAAATATTCATGAATAACAATGCTTTGCAAGACGTTTGTTTGTTTCACATAAAGAAAACATAGCATAATAGTATTCAGCTTGTCCCTCAATAGAGTAGCAAATATAAATGCATAGGACACCTTCAAGGTTCATAAGAGTGACTAGATACAATAGTTTAAAACAAGCAATATCAAAGTATGCATCAATCAACTAGTCTTGGGACAATGCACATAAAACTAAGAATGGCCACTATGCTCTCAAAGTAGGTGCATAAAGATAGAAGGTGGAAACTCAATATAATGGTGGAAGAAAGGTCTTTTTATAAAAGGAAGTAGGGATTCAAGTCTCATAAAGAGCTTCCAAAAATTATGGTACTTATAACTTTCAGCTCTCATTGCCCCTACCATAAGCATCTTGAAGTGATTAAGGTTAAAGTGAACAAACTATGGTGTACATGCTTGACAAAGTATAAGTCAGAAATCTCATGTCCCTTGTATACGAGGACCGCTCCTCATGCTACTCAAGTTTAGTCACCGGTAAGTTCTTGTCATCGTAAGTATATGTGTATCATATAGAACCGCCAACGGGGTACCCCATGCCCGATGATACGGAAGAATCCCCATATCAAAATGACAAGGCAAGCAGACAACGAGCATCTCAGCATTCTTCTTATTTACCATGGGAATATGGTGCTTTTTTCTCTCTTTCCTCTTTTCATAGTATCTCATTTTTTGTTTTTTCTCTTTTTTTTCTCACTATAGGACTCTTTTTTTATAAGAAGAATGCTTCATAGACAGCTCATTATGGTTACACTGCAGGTTTCCACCATGTCAGCATGGATTAGACTAGCGACCCAGGCGTTTCTCTAACACATATACATAACTCCATGGACTTACAAGCTCCCCTTTCATTTCACACCGATGACATCCATATACAAAAGAGCATGATATCAACTAGGTACAAGTACCAAGTGCAATGTTGAAAGAGTTCCCCATGAAAGCATGGTTCTGCTAATTTCCGACAAATAAGTGCAAGCATATACAACATAGAAGACACAATGGTTCAAGTTTATTAAGGGCAAGTAAAGTAAAGTGTGCCATCCAGTTCGTGAGAGCTTTAATCACTAGTTTTCTCATAACAAGTTTAATTTGGAAGGTAAACAAAAGCATGAATATACTTGGAATAGCATAAGCTAATAGGTAGGTATGGTGGACTCTTTGGAATAACTTGGTTTAGGGAGTTGGATGCATGAGTGGAACTCATACTTTGTTGTGGAGGCTAGCAAAGGACTGGGAGCGACAAACTAAGAGAGCAATAATGGCCATAATCATGCTGAGCGACGAAACATCATTGATCAAAGCATAAAGTGGCACTACAAGTTAAATCCTAAAGGATCATAAAGGCTATGGTGACTTGAGATAGTCATAACATGGTGTGAGCATGTGCCAAGTCAACCCAAATAAAGCATCAAAGGAGAATACCACTATACTATGCTTTAATATGCTAAAACAACGCATGATTCATCCAAGGCACATTAAGCAATCTCAATTGTTTATAACAAGTCATGCTACAGCAAATAATACTAAGCATAAAGCCAAAACAATATCAAGCATGGCATGACAAAGCATAGGCCACAGTCAAAACAAGCTCTTTTTACCACATAAGTATGAACTTTCCTACTCTTTTCCAAACCAAACCAAACTATTTGCAAACCAATGTATGAAAGAGGGGGTCCAAACAATTTATTCAGCAAATTAAGCAAACAAAAGCGAACGAAAAGACTTGCATGGTAATGAAGAAGGCCTCCAGGGTGAATTCCCCTCTCCGGCAGGGTGCCGGGAAGAGCTTTAGATCCCTCCCGATCTAGGGATGGAGATGACGGCGGCTACAGACTCTTTTGTGGATTTTTTGATCGGGCCCTTAGGGTTTTCGTCTGGAAGGCAATATATTGGAGGAAGGAGAGGCCGATGGGGTGCCAGGGGCAACCACACCACCCCCTGGCGTGGGCCCAGCCTGGCCACATGGCCAGGTGGTGTGGTGGCCCCCTGGCCCCTCTCCGTCTTGTATTCTGGCACTTGATGACATCCGGAAAAATAGGCACTTTGGCTTTTGTCCTGTCCAATTCCGAGAATAATCATTTTCTGACTTTCCTGGAACCAAAAACAGTAGAAAATAGGAATCTGGCACTGTGGCTCTTGTTAATATGTTAGTCCAAGAAATCATATGAAAAGTACTCCAAAGTTGGAACAAAACACAAGAAAGTGGATAAAACTAAGCATGGAACCTCAAAAATTATAGATACATTTGCAATGTATCAAAAGGTACTCACATCCTTCGGTATGAGTGCTCGAATTATTTCCTTTAGATTCTGCAGTTTTTTTTGTTTTTTGTTTTCACTAGTTAGGCTTAATGGAAAACAACAAAAAAATTAGAGAGCTTTATAGTATTTATCTTGAGTTAGGACATGAAGTGTTTGAAGAGAAAATTAAAAAACCTATGGAACTTTATTTGCATGCTAATAGCAATGTTGTTAGTATGAATTCTTTGGACACCATTATTGCTAACGCTATGGAAAATTCTAAGCTTGGGGAAGCTAGTTTATTGATACATTGCAAATGTATCTATAATTTTTGATGTTCCATTCTTGGTTTTATCTACTTTCTTGTGTTTTGTCTACACTTTGGAGTACTTTTCATATGATTTCTTGGACTAACCTACTAACAAGAGCTATAGTTCCAGCTGCCTGTTTTCTGCTATTTTTGGTTCCAAGAAGTCAGAAAATGAATATTATTGGAATTGGACGGGACAAAAGCCAAAGTTATTAATTTACCGGGGGACACTTCGAGCCAAAATACGAGAGGGAGAAGGGCCAGAGGGCGGCCACACCACCTGGCCGCACGGCCAGACCTGGCCCGCGCCAGGGGGTGGTGTGGCTAGCCTAGGCACCCCCCTCGGCCTCTCCTTCCGCCTATATATTGCCTGTGATACGGAAACCCTAAGGACCTGATCAAAAATCCACGAAAGAGTCTGTAGCCGCCGTCGTCTCCTTCCCTAGATCGGGAGGGATCGGAAGCTCTTCCTGGCACCCTGCCAGAGAGGGGAATTCACCATGGAGGCCTTCTTCATCATGATGCAAGCCTCCCGTGTGATGCGTGAGTAGTTCATCTCTATACTACGGGTCTAGGTAGTAGCTAGATGGCTGGTTCTCCTCCTTTGTGCTATCATGTCTAGATCTTGTGAGCTCCATTCATGATCAAGATCATCTATTTGTAATTCTGCATGTTGTGTTTGCGGGGATCTGATGGATATTGAGATGCTATTTCAGATTGATTATTGATTCTATCATGTCTTTGTTATTTGTGATCTTGCATGCTTTCCGTTGTTAGTAGCTATCTTGGCCAAGTAGATGCTAGCAACTCCAAGAGTTAGTATTTATGCTCGATAGTGGGTTCATGCCTCTGGTAATCTGGGGAAGTGACAGAAATCTCTAAGTTACTAGATGTGATGTTGCTACTAGGGAGAAAACAACAATCCTTTGTTCATAGAACAATCATATTGTTTACTTTACACGCAATTTGTAATGCAATAATCTGTTGCTTGCAACTTAATACTGGAGGGGGTTCGGATGGTAACCTGAAGGTGGATTCTTAGTCATAGATGAAGTTGGATGAAGGTCTATGTATAATGTTGTAATGCCCAATCAAGTCGCAAAGGAGTCAAGATGATTAGTATATGCATGTATTTCTTTCTCAATGTTTGTCAAGTGCACCGCTGTAATTTGTTCACCCAACATGTCATCTATCTTAAGGAGAGCCACCTCTAGTGAACTATGGACCCCGGTCCTTTCTTTTACATTCAATCTACAATCAAACTATTTACTGCTTTGTGTTTACTTTCTGCAAACTATTACTTCCTTCCATTCGATACGTTTAATCCTTTGTTTTCAACAAAATCGGTGAGATTGACAACCTCATCGTAAGTTGGGGGCAAAGTTCTGTGGTTGTGTTGTGCAGGTATCCACGTTGCTGCTGGCACCGGTAGTGCGCCCTGCCAATGTTCAACTAGCTACACCTTTGGGGAGTTTCCTTGCTCCTACTGGATTGATAACCTTGGTTTCATACTGAGGGAAAACTTGCTGCTGTGCTCATCATACCTTCCTCTTGGGGTTCCCCAACGAGCTCGATATATTTTGGGCCATCATTTTTATGAAAATGATCTTTTTAGTTCCCCAGCTTTGGAAGATAGCTACTCTATTGCTTATGATGATACCAAACCTCCAATATATGATGATTACAATGATGAATATGATATTTTCAGTCCACCTACTATTGAGGAGAAAAATAATTATGATTACAATATGCCTCCTATATTTGATGATTATGGTGATGAGAATAATAATGATAGCTATTTTGTTGAATTTGCTCCCACTACAATTAATAAGAATAACTATGCTTATGTGGAGAGTAATAATCGTTTTATGCATGTGGCTCATGATAATAATGTTTTATGTGATAGTTATATTGTTAATTTTATTCATGATGCTACTGAAAGTTATTATGAGAGAGGGAAATATGGTTTTATGCATCTCAATAATATTAAGTTTCCCCTCTTTATGTTGAAAGTCTTGAAGTTGCACTTGCTTTGCTTTACTATGCTTGTTGCTTTGTTCTTTCATTACTTGTTTCTTTACAATATTCCTATGCATAGGAAGTGGGTTAGACTTAAATGTTCTTTGAATTTTCTTCTTGATGCTCTCTTTTACTTCAATTCATATTTCTTATGTGAGCATCTTCTCAAACTATCATGCCTAACTTAAAGGCGTTAAAAAAGTACTTATTGGGAGATAACCTAAAAGTTTTAGATGAGTCTTGGAAGTTATTACTTCAGTAATAACCGCTCCTTATCCTTTTTATTTGCTTTTTCGTGCCAAGAGTAACCTCTAATGAGAGAGAAGTAATGATTTGGAAAGTTGCTGTCCTGAAACAGATTTATGTGCTTCACCTAAAAAATTCGTGTAAAATATCTATAGGTCCTTTTGAGGCGTGAATTTTTTTAATTCTGCCCTAGTCTGTGATGTAACTTTCGTTAGTTCAACACTTTTTGATTTGAGCAACAGAAGGTCTTCGAAACAATTCGTCTTTACCTGCTTGTCTGTTTTGACAGATTTCTGCTATTATTTGCGTTTGCTTCTTGTTGGTACCTTTTTGAGTTCTTTTGGGGAATTGAGATTTTTGAGGGAAGTGCTACAATATCTTGTGTTTTAATGGAAGATTTATTGGTGTTGGAACTGAACCTAAAGACTTATTATCTTGAGTGCACTAATGTTGCTAATAAAGATTGTGTGAAGTTTTGTATGAAGGAAAAGTTTCAGGTGTATGGAAGGAATGAGTAATGAGATGAAGGATGGACTAAAGCTCAAGCTTGGGGATGCCACGTGTGTCATACCAAGAAATATCCAAGAAGTACAAGCGTCAAAGCTTGGGGATGCCCAAGGCATCCCCTTCTTCATCAATAAAAATTCCAGGTTTCTTCCAAACACTTCATTTTTATTGTTTCTTGCACAATTATGTTGTTCTTGGAGCGTCTTCTTTTTCGTTTTTGTTTTGGTATTTCGTGTGCTTGGTTTTCTTAGTTTGCTGAATAAATTGGTTGGACCCCCTCTTTCAGGCATTGGTTTTCAAATAGTTTGGTTTGGATTTGAAAAGAGTAGGAAAGTTCATGCATAAGTGGTAAAAAGAGGTTGTTTTTGACTGTGGCCTATGCTTTGTGATGCCATGCTCGATATTGTTTTGGCTTGACGATTAGTATTCTTTTCTGTAGCATGACTTGTTATAAACAATTGATATTGCTTAATGTGCCTTTGAAGAATCATGCATTGTTTTAGCATATTAAAGCATAGTATTGTGGTATTCTCCTTTGATGCTTTATTTTGGTTGACCTGGCGCATGCTCACACCATGTTATGACTATCCCAAGTCACCATAGCCTTTATGATCCTTTAGTTTTCAACTTGTAGTATCACTTTATGCTATGATCAATGATGTTTTGTTGCTTTGCATGATTATGGCCATTATTGCTCTCTTAGTTTGTCGTTCCCAGTCTTTTGCTAGCCTACACAACCAAGTATGAGTTCCACTCATGCATCCAACTCCTAAAACCAAGTTATTCCAAAAGAGTCCACCATACCTACCTACTAGCATATGCTATTCCAAGTATATTCATGTTTTTATCTACCTTCTGAATTAAACTTGTTATGAGAAAACTAGTGATTAAAGCTCTCACGAACTTGATGGCACACTTTACTCCTCTTGCCCTTAATAAACTTAAACCATTGTGTTGTCTATGTTGTATATGTTTGCACTTATTTGTTGGAGATTAGAAGAACCATGCTATCATGGGGAACGCTTTCAACATTGCACTTGTACTTTGTACCTAGTTGATATCATGCTCTTTTGTCTATGGATGTCGTCGGTGTGAAATGAAAGGGGAGCTTGTAAGTCCATGGAGTTATGTATATGTGTTAGAGAAATGCATGGGCCACTGGTCTAATCCATGCTGTCATGGTGGAAACCTGCAGCGTAACCATAATGAGCTATCTATGAAGCATTCTTCTTATAAAAAAAGAGTCAGATATTGAAAAAAAAGAGAGAAAAAGAAAAGGAAAAAAAGAGATATATGAAAAGAGCAAACAGAGAAAAAAACACCATATTCACATGGTAAATAAGAAGATTGCTGAGATGCTCGTTGTCTGCTTGCCTTGTCATTTTCATATAGGGATTCTTCCGTATCATCAGGTAAGGGGTATCCTGTTGGCGGTTCTCTATGATACACATGTACTTACGATGACAAGAACTTACCGGTGACTAAACTTGAGTAGCATGAGGAGCGACCCTCATATTCAAGGGACATGAGATTTCCAACTTATACTTTGTCAAGCATATTCTCCATAGTTTGTTCACTTTAACCTTAATCACTTCAAGATGCTTATGATAGGGGCAATGAGAGCTGAAAGCTAATATGTACCATTATTTTTGGAAGCTCTTTATGAAATTTGAATCCCTACTTCCTTCTATGAAGGCCTTCCTTTTACTTTTATGTTGAGTCTCCACCTTCTATCTGTATGCACCTACTTTGAGAGCATAGTGGCCATTCTTAGTTCTATGTGCATTGTCCCAAGACTTGTTGATTTATGCATAACTTTGATATTGCTTGTTTTAAACTATTTCCATCTAGTCACTCTTATGAACTTTGAAGGTGTCCTATGCATTTATATTTGCTACTCTTTGAGGGACAAGCTGAATGCCACTATGCTATGTTTTCTTTATGTGAAAAAAACAAACGCCTTGCAAAGCATTGTTATTCATGAATCTTTTGTTTGTGCCTTTTCATGTTAGAACTTTATCTTTCATGCTATGTTGAAGTACTATGATCCCAGCTATAAATGTTTTAAAAATACTTTGATCAAGTTTATGATGGTGCGTGTCACCTCAAAAATTATTCCTTCTTTTTATCACTTACCTACTCGAGGACGAGCAGGAGATAAGCTTGGTGATGTTGATACGTTGCTAACGTATCCATAATTTTTGATGTTCCATGCTTGGTTTTGTCTACTTTCCTAGGTTTTGTCCACACTTTGGAGTACTTTTCATATGATTTCTTGGACTAACCTATTAACAAGAGCCACAGTGCTAGTTGCCTATTTTCTGCTATTTTTGGTTCCAGGAAAGTTAGAAAATCAATATTCTCGGAATTGGACCAGACAAAAGCCAAAGTCGATATTTTACTAGAAGACTCATGGAGCCAGAAGACGAGCCAGAGAGGGGCCACAGGGCGACCACACCATGTGGTGGCGCGGGCTAGCCCTGGCCGTGCCACCAGGTGGTGTGGGCCCCCTGGCCGCCCTCCGACCTTGCCTCTTTACCTATAAGAAGCCTCCTGATGCGAAAACCCTAAGTCATCAAGCCTCCAGCCACAAAAAGTTCCGCAGTGCCGCCGCCACCGAAGGGGAGATTCGGGGGACAGAAAGTCTCTGTTCCGGCACCCTTCCAGGACGGGGAAGTGCCCCCGGAGACATATCCATCGATCTCCATCACCGTTGCTGATTCCCATGATGAAGAGGGAGTAGTTCTTCCTCGAGGCTAAGGGTTCTACCGGTAGCTATGTGTTCATCTCTCTCTCTCTCTATGCGTGATCATATTGTGATCATGAGCTTTGTAATCAAGTAGATCTACCTTGCTACTCAAGTGCTTTAAAAGATCTCTGCTCTCCCCATGTGTGTGAAGTTGACAGTGTGCACACCATGGTGGCACTTAGGCTAGAGATTACAAATACTTGTTATGATTTATATTTGGAGTTGGATGTCTTTATGAAATTGTGGTGTTTGTTTCAACCATCTAGTGCTCAAGGTGGCAGTGTGGAGTTATCTACATGGGAAAGATGAACTTTGAGGTGTGCTGTTATAGCCCTACCAACGATTAGAGTGTCCAACCGGAGAGTAGTTCAGCGTAGTATCATAAAGAAGAACATATTTATATGAGGGTGTTCACTAGTGAAAGTATGATCCCTAGGCCTTGTTTCTAAGCATTGAAACTTTGTTTGCAACTAGATCTGTTACATGTTTGATTGCTGCCATCTTTATTTCAGTTTGCCTTTAGTCTCTTCCACGCCATCAAAGTATTTTCTAGCACCGTTACCACTTATAATTATCCATACCACTTGTATTTCACTATCTCTTCACCGAACTAGTGTACCTATACACCTGACAAGTGTATTGGGTGTGTTGGGGACACAAGAGACTTCTTGTATCTTGATTGCAGGGTTGTTTGAGAGAGGATACCTTTGACCACTTCCTCCCTGTGTTCGATAAACCTTGGGTGATCCACTTAAGGGAAAACTTGCTGCTGTTCTACAAACCTCTGTACTTGGAGGCCCAACAACTGTCTACAAGAATAGAAGTGCGTATACATCAGGGGTAGTAGTTCTCTCTCGAGGCTAAGGGCTCTACCGGTAGCTATGTATTCATCTCTCTCTCTTTCTCTCTCTCTCTATGCGTGATATTATTGAGATCATGAGCTTTGTAATCTATAGATCTATTCTTCTACTCAAGTGCTTTAATCTCTGCTTAACCCCACGTGTGTGAAGTTGACAGTGTGCACACCGTGGGCTTGTTCGTCTGCGGTACCAAAGTTGGCAGGCCAGCGCATGGCGGTACCTAAGTTGCCTGAAATTACCGCGTTTCGAAAAGTCGGGCTGCCAACTACCGAGAGGGGCCATTTCGATGCAAACTCGTCTCACCCCTACCAAATCCAAACATGTCGTGAAACTGCCCTATGAAGTAGATGGTCGGGACCCTCATGTCAGTAATATTTCCGTGACGCGAGCACCAACGTGGCAACCACGTAGGCGAAACGAGATACTAAAGGAGCATGGTGCGTTGACCAAATTTACAAATCCACTCCCAGCTTTCCCCTAGCACCGGTGGCGTCGGAATCCACCGTCTAGACAGGACGATCCCTTCGGACATTTGACTTCCGGGGCCAAGTTGCTGTGCCTAGTTGCTGCGCCTAGTCACTGATACCGAGCTCCAATGGCGCATGCCGTAGCCGCTGTTGCGAGGCTCTAGCCCGCCTCCGCCGCCGACGAGTCGAGCAGTTCGGAGGATGGCAGATCCTACTATCAAGGAAGAAGAAGTTCTAGCTACAAGCGGGTGAGCTACCCTTCTCTTTTCTATTCGCACTAATTATAACTGCTAGCTGGCTACTAAACCTCAAATTGTTTGTTAGCCCAACACTGACAAACATATTTTGTCCACAATTTTCTGTCAAGTGGGATCTACGTGGACCCTCCTTACCTGGTTACGGTAATCCTCTATAGGTACGACTCTAAGGGCAAGAGGTATGGACACCCTTGTTTCACGATGGAAGAAGCGCTTGCGCAGATCTGCACTATATCTGGTATGGTTGCTGCTCTGCGTAATCATGTTGAATTATGGCCGAAGGAGACTGCAAAGTTCAGCTTCATGGATGAACGTGGCATCATGGTTCCAATAACGTGTGACAGACAACTAATTGGTTTGCTGAAAAGGTATGCTTCGGCTGCCATGTTTGACCTGAAATGTCATGTACTAGATGTGGAAGTGCTGCAACTGGGAGTCACCCTTCTATTCTTGGACAGGGTGGTTGCTCGGACCCAATTAGCTCCTGGTAAGCAAAGGTCTCTTGGGGTTCGCATGTTTGTGCTAAATTGTAATTTTTGTTTTATTTGCTCTGTAGATATTGGGAAGTTATGCAACAGTCTTGTTTCTTTGACAGATAGCGCCACAAGGTTAGAAACATGACTGCCAGGTCAGTCATTTTGCTGCCCGAAGAAATTAAAAATGAGTGGAAAGATGATGTTGGACACGATTCTGGTGCCCATTGTCCCGGCGATGCAGAGTACGTGAAGCCAAGAAAATTGGCACCGAGGAAGAGGAAGAAGGCAGGAAATGAAGAAGCCAGTGGACGTGAAGGCTTGGCACCCAGGCTGCGGAAGAAGGCTGCTGGCAATGAAGATGCATAGTATTTTTTTGAACTTGAACCTATATATGTAATTCTGTTAAATTCTGAAGCTCTGTGTGTGGCACATTGCTAGGCGAAACAATCTACCCACGTTCTCTGAGTAAAATGTACCGCGACTTAGGGTGTGGAAACGCCCGAGTCAGTAGTTGAATCCGAAATTGTGATTGTGCCACTGCTATCTGAAAACAAGGATCCACCGGTTCCACGATTGCTGAGGGACAGGAGGTCTCCAAATACGACTGAATGTAAGTGGCACAGAAATAAATTATTTAAGCTGCCACACTCCACGAAGCAGCAACTTATTTCTGCACAACGACGTGGCAACATAAACAGCAATGTTCTCATCGATAATGCCCAGATGAGGAGGAAATCGGTACCACTTTCTGGCCTAATCTTGAGCCCGTCTATCTCACCGCCTCTCTCCTCCTGCATCCCCTGGATCTGGCAAAGCTCCCGGATCTCCAGTAACCGGGTATACGTGCTTCCACTTTATAAATTGTGGTTGTGCCATTTGCATGCGGCCAAATCCACGTAGATTACGTTTAAACAAACTACCAATTGTTGGGGATATACTTTTCGGGTATCCTCACAGTTCCTCACTGACCAGGGTGGCCTACTTCTGGTTAGAGCTTTGCTTCACGGGCGGCCCAGTTAGAGAGAGAAGACGGAGTCCAATCCGACTACGGGAAGGCCCAGAAGACTTACCTACTTAGGCCCATAATGTTACTTGTAGTTCAAGATGTACTCTGTAACCAACTCTTAGTCGTAGCCAGATTGATCTCTCCTATAAACCCTAGGCCAGATATCTATATAAGCTGTCCTAGGGAGAGCCTTTAGGGCATAACCTCAATAGTCTACAATCTCACATCGCACAGGAGAAACCCTTGTAACCCATATTCTAGCTCTGCCGTATTACTGGATTGCTAGCAGGAGTAGGGTCTGTCCAAAGCCGGCGGATTCGAACCTGGGTAAACTTGTGTGCTCACCGTCTCGGAACACCGTACGTCTCACACCCCTCTCTCCCGCATGCCTTGAGGACCCCCTCATGGCGTACTTGTCCTCAATCCGATGACAGTTGGTGCCCACCGTGGGGCAAGTGAGCTTCGGATCTGCGTTCCGAGTGGAATCTGCAAGAATCAGAATCGGCGAGACCATCGCCGTCAGTCGCATCCTCTACGCCAGCGACATCCCTCTTATCGTTCTCGACGAGACTTGGATACCGGCTAGGGAGTCCGTGACTGCCTATACTATCATGTCTTTTGGCGAGATTGACGTTTACATCGGTTTCGCTGAACCTGCCCAACCCACCCCAGCGGTGATGATAGAGGCAGAAGAATCTTCTGGGTCCCCTTTGTCCGCGGAGGCGGCAGAGTTCCGGATCTCAGAAAACCCTAACCCCACCCAACCCGCACCAATTGCGGAGATATTGGAGAAATCCGAGCCTGAATAAGACCGCACGGTCCAAGTCGAATCTGGAGTGGATCTCCCTGGAGAAGCCGGATCCCAGATCGACCCACCCGTGGAAGTCGAAATCCAGGAGGAGCACGTTAACGACACTGATTCCGACGCTGACGTTGTCGGAACAGACAGGCCTTTCCTCAGGTACACACTAAGATGTATGATACTGCAAGGCGCTAGCGCAGATGCAATCCTCGAAACCATTGAAAGTTTCGATATGGCTGATCGCGAAAGCCGCAGGTACCTAAGGAAGCACGCATCGCACTTCGTCGGATATGTTGGATCCGGATCTGGCTCTGCCGACGCTGGAGAAAACACCGACTCGGTTGTGGAGGCAATTGGAACAAACGCCGACGTTCCTGCATCCTCGGATGAACCCATGACGTCGACAGATTTCCGAAAGTTCTCCATGGAATATTAAGAGGAGTACAACTCCAAAGCTGCAGAGGATGGAGAAGCCATGGATGAAGGATCCGGGGAACACTCTCCCAAAATGCAGGATGACATGGACATTGGAGACAATCCCGAAGTCCAAATGTCCAAAAGTACCGATCAGAGCTTGACTCCGGGAAATGGACCCAAAGCCGTCTTTGCTACCGGCGCTGCTAAGAAGGCAAAGAAGAAGAACACAAAAAACAAGAAAAAAAAGACCCCGGCAAAAGACCCTCTGGCAGAGGAGGTGATTGCCGAGGAATACAAAGAAGACTCGAATGGAGCACTAATCCCAGACGAGCCAAAAAAAGAAGCATCGGTGGATGGACACGTGATCACGGAAGGTGCGCGTAAACTCATTGATGCCGCATTAACCACACCTATCCCTATAGCCGCAGAACTTACTGCAGATGAGCTGGATGAAAGGGCCCAGGCCCTAGAAGCGCATCGTCAACAACTCCTTGATGAAGCCAAAAACATCGAGGTGGAGAAGAAGCGCATGTCGAACAAGGAGTACAAGTCCCGTCTGCATCAGAAGACACAGAAGCGTCACATAGATGACAACCAATTCCCACATGTCCGTGCCGTCCTTTTTGGAGATGAGATGGGAAAGCCACGGAAGGATAGCAATGGAGATTGGGTTTACCCAACACCAGTGCAAAATACCGTGGCAGCTCGCGAAATTCTATCGGCTAATCCAGGACCAGAGGGGATACGTTTGGGTATCAAGCTACTCAATAAGGGACTGGAGCAGCAAAAGGTCGCCCTGTCTGGAAGCCAAAAGCTGGTCTCGGATTCCGATCAATGTCGCACAGATCCGGCATGGGCTGACGTAAGATCCCACTACGATCAGGTGCAGCATCGTCACCCCCGAACGCAGGGAAGACAATTATTCAAGAACCGGATCGTCGGGGTAGCACCGCAGAACTACACATAACTGGAGCAACGTCGCTCCAGCAGCCGAGAAAGACGCGATCGCTGCACTGATTCCGAGGAATCCTCCCCAAAAAGGAGAAGATAAAGAGAAACGTCGGGATGAGGATCGTCAGAAAATGCCACCTCCTAGACATGAAAACCGTCCGGCTGAGCCTCACCATGGTGGGAACGACGGACGAAGGAACGACGGAAACCACGCTAGCACAAACCGGCAGGGGGCTCGTCATAGTCAGGAACCTCCCCGGAACCGGAATAATGACGCTCCGGACGGAGGCCGGCGATCAGCCGGAAACAACCCAGCTGCACCACCCTCTCCACATCACAGTTATCACAACGGCCCCCAAGGAGGTCAAGGAGGACGACATGGCAGAGGAGGTGGTGGCAGAAGCCAAAGTCCGGCTCCAAGGCACCGTAGGCACAGCCGATATTCGGGACGATCCCTATCCCCGAACGACGCAAGGCACAGGATCAACTCCAACATAGAGGCTCGTCGCTACGAAAACGAGGACGTATACGTAGGCCCAAACTGCTTCGGACCACGCATCAGAGCTACAAAATTCCCGGAAGGATTTGCTATCTCAAGACATCTCCAAGCCTACGACGGCATTGCTCGGTCAGATACCTGGTTACAGGATTTCTTCCAAGCTTGCTGCATCGCCAAAGGCGGAAACAGCCTGGTCGCAACCCGATATCTCCTACTTATGTTGCGGAAGACGGCGCGATCATGGCTCAATGAACTTCCGGTGAACACCATCCACAACTGGTATGACTTACAAAGTGCGTTCTCTCGGAATTTCGAAGGCACATATCGGAGGCCCTGTACGGTTGGAGACCTACAGCGTTGCACCCAGAAAGCCAGAGAAACTTGCCGAGATTATCTCGGACGATGGATTGACACCAAGAACTCCTGCGAGGGAGTAAATGATCAAACTGCGATTGAAGCTTTCATTGCAGGTCTCCCAATTGGTTTACTGCGCCATCGCTTGAAGTGTGACAAGGTTACTGATCTGGGAGAGATGATAGAAACAGCGAGCAAGTATGCAGATGCTGACGACGATGCAGAGGGATTACTCAATGTCCTGGTTGTGCCTCAGTCGGCAAAATAACCAAAGCAACAGGCTCAAAAGCGCAAAAATACCTCAGAAGAAAAACCCAACGCGGAGACAGCGGTAGTCACTACTGTTTCCGGGTCTGGAGGACGAGGAGGACGTGGCGGTGGCCGCGGGCATGGCCGTGGGACATCAAGGGTCCAAGGTAGAGGAGAGCAACAACCAGGCAAAACTTACACTTGGGCCGACATAGCCAATAACCCATGTGTGCATCACTTGGACGCCAATGGGGGCTCGTCCCACACCAACGCTGAATGTCGTTTTAACGACGACATCAAGAGAGATGATACCGCGGGCTACAAAGCTAAGCGGAAGAAGGGAAAGAAAAATCCCGAAAAAGACAAAGAGACCTAGGAAGATTCCGACATGGAGGAAGCCGATGCTTCAAATCCCAAGTCGGAAGGGAAGAAAACTTTTCCCACCAAGAAGGACACTTACGTCACCTTCCTCGGATCTCAACCAGCAAAGGTCAAGAAAGAAGTTCTCCACGAGCTGAACGCAACAGTTCTGGCTGTCCCTCAGTATCTGGACTGGTCGGAAGTGGCAATAACGTTTGACCGCGCTGATCACCCGCCTAAGCTACACAGGCGAGGCAAATACGCCTTAATCGTCAATCCACTTATTGACGGTTATGGTTTCTCCAAGACCCTCATGGACGGTGGTAGCAGCATCAATATTCTCTATGTTGAAACGCTACGCCGGATGAAGATCTCGGAAACACAGTTGAACCATAGCTCTGTGATCTTTCACGGAGTTGTCCCAGGAAGACACGCTAATTCCCTGGGAGAGATCACTTTGGATGTTACTTTCGGAACACCAAAGAATTATCGGGCGAAGGCACTTCCCTTTGAAGTGGTCCCGTTCAAGAGCGCATACCATGCTATATTCAGACGTCCGGCTTACTGGGCTTTTATGGCTTGTCCATGTTACATTTACAATATGATGAAAATTCTAGGTCCCAACGGCGTGATCACCATCATGGGACACCCGAAGAAGGCGCGAGAATGCGAGGATGGAAATGTCACCTTTGCCGAAGCCGTGCTGCACGCCCAGGAGTACCAGGAGATCAAGAAGAGCATAGATCCGTCCGAGATGCCCGCGACGAAGAAGGACGTGACAAAGCCAAATCCGGAGTTCAAGGCATCAGAAGAGACGAAGATGCCGCCGTTGAAGGATGATGACCTCTCCAAGGTGACCCAGATAGGCGTAGGCCTAAGTAGCACATAGGAAAGCGTGCTCGTCAAGTTCCTCCAAGCAAATCAAGATATCTTCGCATGGCAGCCATCTGACATGACCGGAGTACCTAGGAAACTTGCCGAGCACTCTCTAAATGTAAACCCTAACGCTAAACCCGTCAAACAGTCCTTACGACGGTTTGGTGATGAAAAGCTTAAGGCAATAGCTAAGGAACTAGCACGGCTCGAGTTAGACGGAATCATAGAAGAGGTCATCCATACTGATTGGTCGGCCAACCCTGTAATGGTCCCTAAAAAGGACACCACTGATTTAAGGATGTGTGTTGATTATACTGCCTTGAACAAGGCTTGTCCAAAAGATCCGTTCGCTCTGCCTAGAATTGATCAAGTTATCGATTCTACGGCAGGCTCGAAACTCCTCTGTTTTCTCGACGCATATTCCGGTTATCACAATATCCGGATGAAGGAATCTGACAAAATCAAAACTTCATTCATAACCCCCTTCAGAACCTTCTGTTATGTTACGATGCCCTTTGGGCTGAAGAACGTAGGAGCTACGTACCAGCGCACGATGCAGTGTTGCCTCCATGATCAACTCGGACGCAACGTACATGCATACGTGGATGATATCGCGGTCATGTCCAAAAAGAAGGAAATATTGATTTCCGACTTGGAGGAGACGTTCGCCAATTTACGAAAATACAACATCATGCTTAACCCGAAGAAATGTTTCTTTGGAATACCAGCCGGAAAATTGTTAGGTTTTATCGTATCTCAAAGAGGTATAGAGGTGAACCGTGACAAGATCAAGGCTATTCTCAATATTTCTAGGCCAACTCGCCTGAAGGACGTACAAAGATTAACTGGTTGCATTGCTGCGGTCAGTCGATTTGTAAGCAGGCTTGGTGAAAGAGCCGCACCATTAGACAAACTCCTGAAGAAGACCAAGGATTTTGTCTGGACTGACGAAGCTGAAGCTGCACTACAAGACCTGAAGAAAGTACTCCCATCTGCTCCTATCCTTGCAGCGCCGGAACCTCAGGAACTGATGTTGCTTTACATTGCTGCGACAGATAAGGTTGTCAGTATAGTTATGGTGGTGGAGAGACCAGAAGAAAATCAGGAGCACCTGGTGCAGCGTCCGACATACTTTGTCAGCGAGGTCCTGACAGAATCAAAACAGCGTTATCCGCACTATCAAAAGTTGGCTTACGGTGTTTTTCTAGCATCTCTTAAGTTACGACACTATTTTCAGGAGCATACAATTACCGTGGTGAGCAAAGCTCCCATGAGAGATATAATCAACAATAGCGATGCCATAGGACACGTCGCCAAATGGGGTATAGAGCTTGCAGCTTTTGATATTGAGTACAAACCCCGGACAACAATCAAATCCCAGATCCTTGCTGACTTTGTCGCTGATTGGACAGAGACCAAGGAGAACATGGTCCTCCCTGAGTCGGAATATTGGACCCTCTTTTTCGACGGGTCTAAGGATCGAGGGGGCTCGGGGGCTGGCGTGGTGCTCAAATCACCCCAAGGAGATAAACTTTTATACGTGTTGCAGATCCACTTCACAGCGACAAACAACATTGCCTAGTATGAAGCACTGCTGCATGGAATCCGGATTGCTAAGGATATTGGCATCCGACGTTTGATGTGTTACGGAGATTCGGATCTTGTTGCTCAGCAAGTCTCGGATATTTGTAATGCAAATAAGCACATGGCAGCATATAAAGCTGTCGAGGATGATCTATCTAAATCGTTCGAAGGGTTTGAAGTTCAACACATCCCTCGAGCAGAAAACGAGGAAGCAGATGCACTATCTCGAATAGGATCTACGCGGAAAGAGGTTCCGGATGGCGCATTTTTAGAACACCTCAAAGTTCCCTCGATAAAGGGAGTAGATGAGGAATATCCGGCCAAATCTGACTCGCCTTTAATAGAAGTTCTGGCTGTAATTCCCAGCTGGACTCAACCCTACCTCGATTACTTGGTAGATGGCAAATTACCCGAAGAAGAGGTGCTGAGCCAGCAGATTATCCGACGAGCAAAAGCCTATACTATTGTTAGAGGTGATCTCCATAAATGGAGTGTTTCTGGGGTTTTTCAGCGCTGTGTATCTCCGGAAGAAGGAGTGGAAATCTTAAAAAAATCACGAAGGCGAGTGTGGTCACCACGCTGCAGCCAAATCTTTAGTGGCAAAAGCTTTTCGACATGGATTTTTTTGGCTTACAGCTCAGGCAGATGCCGAACGATTAGTCAAGACATACAAAGGCTGCAAAAATACGCCAAGCAAGCTCATGTTCCGGCTGATCAGCTACGAACAATACCTATAACATGGCCCTTTGCGGTCTGGGGGCTTGATATGGTAGGACCTTTTAAATGAACCCCAAGTGGATTCACTCACCTCTTAGTGATGGTGGACAAATTCACAAAGTGGATCGAGGCTAAACCTGTCACTAGTTGTGATGGAGCAACAGCCAAAAGATTTGTCAAGGATGTTATAATCTGGTATGGTTATCCGCATAGTATTATCACGGACAATGGGAGTAACTTTTCCATGGGAGAACTGGTTGAATTCTGCGATGAGCAAAATATCCGGCTTGACATTGCGTTAGTCGCGCATCCACGGGCTAACGGACAAGTCGAAAGAGCAAATGGTTTAATTCTACAAGGCTTGAAACCAAGACTCGAAGCACCACTGAGACATGCTGCGGGGGCTTGGGCAGAGGAACTACCCTCTATAATTTGGAGTTTACGAACAAATCCGAACAGGTCAACAGGATATACACCTTTCTTCTTGGTCTATGGCGCAGAAGCAGTTCTTCCTAGTGATTTAATTCATACTTCTCCTAGAGTGGCCGCGTATATCGAGGAGGATGCCGAGATTTCTTGACAAAATGATCTCGACTTAGTCGAAGAAGTTCGCGTCGTTGCTGAAATGAGATCTATAGCCTATCAGCATAAGTACGCAAGTATCATAGCCAGAGAGTCCGAACTAGATCTTTCAATAAAGGTGATTTGGTTCTCCGGCTTGTGCAGCAAAGAAAGCACAAACTTTCGCCAGTATGGGAAGGGCCCTTTTTAGTTAGTCGAGTATTGGACAATGGGTCGTACTACTTAACTGACATGAGGCCAGTCAAAGAAAGACCTGCTACTAAGAAGAGAAAGAGAGCTAGAGGCAGTACAAATCCAGATGAGTTAGACAGACCATAGAATATTGCTCAGGTACGTCCCTTTTATTCTTAGTTTATCCTTCTTTGTAATCATACATATGTACATGTTCTGTGAGAAATAAAAGTTTTGGTTACCTCAAAGTTTTCCTGAGAAGTTTTTACCATCTTATTTCCTAATGATCATGTCATAGTCGAAAATCCCAGAATGCTTGAAAGTACTTTATGCTCATGTTTGTTCTGGTTTAGATTTCCGATTCTAAAACTGCTACCTTCGGGTATAACTCTAAAAAAATTCTAGTCTTTACTTGGGTTATTTTTCTGATTGCTGGATGCGGGTATCTTCCGAGTAGTGAATTGTTGGTACTGGAAGCCGGCTTTGTTTCCGAATTTAAACTGGTTTAGCAATTGAGCTCTGTTGCTTGGCAAAGTTTCCGGCTGAAGGTTTAGCCGGCTCACGCAAGGGACGAGGCGGAAAGCCAGATAAATGATAAGTAGAGACAGAAAATTCTAAACTGCTTAGGAAAACATATCAGGCACGCAAAAAATCTAAGACAAAAAGTGCTGAATAGATAAAAAACTTAGCACTAACAAAAGTCATAGTACTTAATATTTACAAAACGCATCATGTCTTTCCAGAATAATACATAGTTTTTTGATCTATGATGCAGGAGGGGATGAAGGAACTGTCGGATCGCTGGTTACTCCGCCTTGATATCGTGCCGAGATGTCCGGATCCGAGGTGGTCCGTTCATCATCGGAAATTTCTTCGGTTTCTTCTGGAGGAGGTGGCGGAGTATCCACACGAGTGAAGAAGGGGACCTCGTAGCTGGTCAGGTCAGCTACGTGGCACCCATATTCGGTGCAGGAGTGCATGATGGCTTGAAGGTCTTGCTCCTGGCCATCTTCGTCTACTTTGCAGTACCCTCTAGTCACTTGCCATATCTCCATGTTTCCATGATGGCTCATGACCATGGTGAGAGCGTTCTGCGCAGCAGTCCGCGCATAGGACATGTTCCAGTCCCAAACGAGCTGCGGCATCTCCTTGGCCTTCTCCCACACCTGGAAGTCCGACATGCTTGGCATGTCCGAAATCCTAAGAGACTCGCCAATGTCCTCAAGGGACTGGCGGTAGTCATGAAGAACATCACCGACTTGGGTAAGCCGGTGAGTGCGGGGCTCGGACGAGGAGGAGTCCGTCAAGTTCAGAGGACCTATATACAAAATAAAGATAAGAAAAATCCGACATTGATGAAAGTCGAAGAAATGATAAGTCAGATAGATGGAACATACCAAGAATGACATCGTCGATCTTAGCTTTCTCCTCCCGGAGATTCTGGAGTTCAGCCCGGAGTGCCTGAGAGATATCCTTCTCTCTGCCAACCTCATTCCTGAGGTCCGAGATAACTTTATCTTGAGCGGCAATCTTGCGATCGTGCTCTTCAGTGGAAATGGAGGAGGATTCAAGGACTTGAGGTATGCTCCTTTCATGATCCGCCTTGAACTTATCCAGCTCTTGGCGAAGTCCCTTGTTCTCCACCACTAGGGTCTTGAGGTTCTCGGCCTCTTCAATCATAGCGATGGATTGTTTCACCAACACTGTAAGTCAAAAAGAACAACAGTTCAGAAAAATTCGACATTAAAAAAGAAAAAGACAAGGTTTGAATCTCGTAATGTTTACCTTTGGCTTCATCCTTGGCTACCTTGAGCTCAGCATTTTTAAGACGGAGAGCTTTGATCTCTCTCCGCTTATCACAGACATTGGTTAATAATTCCTGGTTATAGAAACATACTTTCTGTAAGTCAGAATACCCAAGGTCAGAAGGCTACTTAAGACTCGGGCTAATATTTTTTGCTAAATATCAGCACGAGCCTTGGGGGCTACACTAGTTTGTTCTTTGGCATCCTAATGAAAGCATAAACTTGAATTTCTATATCCTACTTCATGCTTGGGGGCTAGAGGATATGATATAACATAAGGTAAAAACAAGAGTTGGAATTCCGACTTACATATTGCTCGCGGGTGAGTTTGTTTAACCCCGCGTTCACCTCAGCTGCCACCTTCTCGGCGAGAGTAAGAGGAATTACTAGGGCTGTTGGAAGCTCGCCAGTCCTGATCCTCTCGTCGCAAAGGCGGACTTGAGCGAGACGGTCAGAGAACTTGACGTCCTCTGCTTCTTGCGCTTCCTCTTCAGGGGATAGATGGCTTTTGTCCAGGACTTGCCTGGCCAGCTGCTGGATCTCCTCTACAGATTTCCGGGATAGGCCAAACTTGGCAAGTCCGGGGTTGCTGAGGAGGTTGTCGGCAAAGACTTCAGCCGAGGGATCATTACCCGAAGAGGGTTCACCCTTATCTTGAGCAGACGCACCCACGGTGACGTCAATGTGCGATCCAAGGATCACAGGTGCCGTTGGAGGAGCTGGATCTTCTGCAACAACCGGAGAAGGAGTAATCGCCGGTGTTGCAGAAGGTTGAGGGGCAGGAGTTGGAGGAGCTGTGGCAAGGGAAGCTATGGTAAGCTTCGTCTGTCGCAGGGGCTTCGCAGGAATCCCTTTCCCCTTAACCTTGATGAGAGGCTTTGCTCTGAGAATGTAGTAAAGTCGGAAACATTACATCTCAGAAAGAAATTCGAGAAAGGTACAAAGGCGGAAATTGTGAATGAAAGTTACCTCTTCACAACAGGCACTTCCTTTGTGCCAACAGCCACTGTCGGAGCTTTACGCTTCTTGAGCGCAAGATCCGGCAATGGGACCACTTCAGTCTCCTGAGAAAACTCAGGAGGATATCCTTCGAGTGGAGCAAGCTCCGACTCGGGGAGATCAGCAAGCTGAAAAAGGAAAACATATCAGCATTGCAGTATATAACTTAAAGATTGAAACACGTAAAAGGTGTACTGATAGAAGCTTATCGCTACCACGGGGTTGTGCGCCGTGTGCATGTCCAGAGAAACCTCCGGAATTTTCTTCTCGATCTGCTCCTTGATCAGCCACTTAATTTGGCTTATGTAACCTTGGGCGGTGTAGGCTTTGGGGCTGATGCAGAGAGAATATTTTTTGGAAGACGTGATGGAATGCATCAGCCTGTCCCCGTGGTACTGAAGTGGCTGGATCCGACGTGAGACCCAGCATTGGACCAAGTCGGGTCCTTTCAGACCCTTGTGCTTGATAAGATATTCGATCCGCCTGTTAGCGAGGATCAGATCGTCGGTGAGAGCCGGAGCAGCCTCGTCCCAGGAAGGCTGGGTTGTGGCGGCTCCGTCGACAAAAGCCGGCAAAGCAGTAGCTTTGCCGGGAGCCGGAATATCCCTATGGTAGAAAAAAGTGGCTGGCCATTGTTTGACCGAGTCACTGGTAGAAATTTTGGGATATGCCCAGTCTCGTCTAACAGAAAAACTAATGGTACCGGTGATATAAGGAACACCGACAGTAATGGAATTTCTCCGGACATGGAAATAGTACCGGAATAGAAGCAAACTCGGCCTAATGCCGAGAAAGCCCTCGCAAAGCGCAGCATATGCGCTCATTTCTAGAAGAGAATTGGGAGGAAGATTATGGAGTTGAACTCCATAGTGGTCAATCACCTCGGAGAAGAACTCCGAGGGAGGAAAGGACAAACCTCGGTCCAGATGGGTGCCGAAGTGGACGCGCTCGCCCTCGCGCGGATTGGGGATGGTTTCACTGAAGCCGGTCCGCCAGTCGCCGGCGGCGAGAAGCCCCTCCTTCTCCATGTTTTTGAGGCCGTCCTCGTCGAGGGCGCAGGGGATCCAGATTCCCCGGAAGCTCTCCTTTTCCGCAGCTGCTTCTGCCGACGCCGCCGCCGCCACCGCCGCCAAAGAGGAAGAAGAGGATGAAGCCATTTTTTCGCCCGTGGAAAAGGTGACCTTAAAGTGGCAGCTCTAGGAGCTCTGTGGGAGGAGGACGAAGAGGATCTGGGCGCGCAGGAGGATTGGGAAGGAAGGAACGGCAAAGGACTGGTGGGGATGACAAGAAGAAATCTAAACCCCTTATATCCACCTACCTATGCCAAGATTCGTGCAAATGCTATAGTGTGACCGCCACGCGTCGTGGAAAGAACTGGGAAGGGCCCGCGCGATGATTGAGTCGCCTCGATCTCCACGCACGCATTGAAACGGCGCCTCGGTTCCGCGAACCGTGGACCCACCAAACGGTCGTGATTGACGGAACGTCTGTCAGATGACATGACCTGACCATGCTTGTGTTAGGTGGCGTTAGAGACCAAGTTCCGGCTTAGTTTAAAAGCGAGATGGAAAATCCGAGTAACCAATTGCAAGGTCCGACTTACTTGTAAGACCCGGATCGTATTTTTTGTTGTGAAGTTTCAGGAACCCTTCAAGATTCTGCAAGCCGAAGATCAGGCTAGACGATGATAAAATCTAACTTTGGATCTTGGAGGCCTCCGGGGGCTACTGTTGGGGATATACTTTGCGGGTATCCTCACAGTTCCTCACTGACCAGGGTGGCCCACTTCGGGTTAGAGCTTTGCTTCACGGGCGACCCAGTTAGAGAGAGAAGACGGAGTCCAATCCGACTACGGGAAGGCCCATAAGACTTACCGACTTAGGCCCATAATGTTACTTGTAGTTCAAGATGTACTCTATAACCAAATCTTAGTCGTAGCCGGATTGATCTCTCCTGTTAACCCTAGGCCGGATATCTATATCAGCCATCCTAGGGAGAGCCTTTAGGGCATAACCTCAGTAGTCTACAATCTCACATCGCACAGGAGAAACCCTTGTAGCCCATATTCCGGCTCTACCGTATTACTAGATTGCTAGCAGGAGTAGGGTCCGTCCAAAGCCGGCGGATTCGAACCTGGGTAAACTTGTGTGCTCACCGTCTCGGAACACCGTACGTCTCACACCCCTCTCTCCCGCACGCCTTGAGGACCCCCTCATGGCGTACTTGTCCTTAATCCGACGACACCAATGTTAGAATACACTAGTAGAAAAGGGGTATTTGGTCCACGGTCACGTTCCCAATCCGGGATAGAGATCTAAATCGAGGAAGAAATTGATCTAAATCACAAATTCTTCCACAAATTAATCGAGACAGAGATCTAAATCGAGGCATTTCATTAATTCAACCACAAATTCTTCTAAACAAAGGTGCGATTTCACATCCTACATTAATTCAACCACTAGTCAACAATTTCACTTCCGCTGCCGCTGTCCTCCGAGCCGCCGGCTTCCTCGTCTTCGTCGGACGGAACCTCCACGATTTCCGCATTGTACGTGAGACGGAGAACCTCTTCGCAGCGAGCAGCGGCAATGACGGTGAACTTGGTCCGTCCAGGGACGGACCAGAACCTCTCCCGCCCTTCTCGGTTGTGGAGATCCCGGTGCACCACGCGCCCGTAAACAATGCGGTTGCCATTCTTGGCCTTCCGCTCCTTCTTGAACAGTGTCGGCCAGTACGAGCTGGCCACCGTGTACCGGGGCAACGCCCTCTTCCACGCGAGCATTTGGTGGCGGCGCACCACAATTTCGCTCTCCATCACGGCTCCGCTGGGGACAAGGAGCGGAGCCACCGGCACCCCCCGCATAGCTGATGCGCCATCCGTGGGGCTCCGTCGCGGCCGGCGGCGCGAGGATGTCGAAGTGCACGAACGTCACCGCCTCGTAGAAGTTCAGCGACGGCATCTCCATGGCGGCGCGGTGGAGATTGGGGAGGGAGCGAGGGGGTGGACGATGAAGCGACGGCGCGGTGGAGATTGGAGAGGGCGAGGGGATGGTCGATGAAGCGACGCGCTATGGCGCCTCCTATTTGTACGCGAGGACAACGAAGTGATAGGCGGAATATGCAAGGGGCATTGGTCAGACAAAAGGAAGTAATGCAGGTTTAAGACAGATTAACGGGCGACCAATGTTTTACTCCCAGGACTCTAGGGCCAATAGTTCAGACCGCTAGGTCAAAAAGTACAACTATTACAACTTAAAAAAGGCACGGAGAATAAGCTAAATAGAACTAGTTATCACACATCTCCTTGATCTTCCTAATCTTAGCCCTATGCGCATCTTCCTGCGAGAGCAAGGAACGAATCGTCTGCTCCTTCCTTTTAGCATCTTCCTTGCACAGCTTCAATTGTTTCTCTGCATCTTTCCTCATGCACTTGTCAATACTCGTAGTTGTGAACCACAGGACTTTGGCCTGGTGAAGATCCTTCCTTGCTTGAGTCAGTTCTTGCTCTGCTTTAGCCTTCAGAGCCAACGCCGCGTCCCTCTCATTCTCGACTTTGCTAACCTTGTCTTCCACCCCCATGAGATCTCGCTTATGCTTGGTCGTGTCAACTGGTTCCCATAGCTTCATCTCAACACTATTAAGAAGTGAGATGAATGCAGATTCTTTCAACTCAACAGTCATTTCCCATAGTTTGTCCAGCGTTTTCTTCATCGATTTGGGCCACTCTGGATCTACCCATTTGACAACACCGCAACTTCCGCCTCGCATCATTGCACGATGTCCTTGACACCGTAGAAACCTCCTGTCTGCATTTCGTCCTTCGAGCGCTACAAATTTAGTGGGCACATATCCATGTTTACATAGCAGAGGACTATCTTCATCCGCTAAACCGTGATAGTCGGCGTCATACATCGTCTGGTTGGCCTAACACATCATACGCGCATGAGTAAACGTAGTAGATCTGGCTCAAAAAATACATAACTGTCCACGGATGATAGAGATAGAGATGAGACGACTCACATCGAAATAACCGTCCCTGTCATCACGACGCGTTTCCTCGTCGTCTCCCCTTGAACCCATGGCGAGAGGGGAGGGGGTGGCTGCCGGAGAGGGGATTAGGATGGAGGCGCCGTCGGCTTGCGGCTACGGCAGGATGGGAGTGAAGTGGGGAATGTGGCTTCGAGGGGAAGGAAGAGAAGTATAGGTAGGAAGAGAAGTAATGGGGACGTGACAATGGGATATGGCCCGCTCAACTCGTGAGTCGTGACATTCGCAATAGGGGATCCCTTGGTGTTGCCAGTTTGTCCAGAGCAAGCGTGGCCAATCATGCGGAAGAACAGACTACTCGCGGATCGACCTCACGAAAACCATCACAATCGTCCAAGCGCCCCGATCGAACGGTATGTAACAATCGTCAAGCAGAACAACTGCGTAAGGGTGTGCCTTCTAGAAGACTCGGTCTAACGCTAAGGTTAGGGCTCTCCTAAGGTTAATTAGGATCCATATGCGGTTTATGAAAAGAACATGCATCCAATGACACTAGTGGATCCATATGTGGTTTGTGAGAAGAACACACATGCAATGACACTAGTGGATCCATGTGTGGTTAATGAGAAGAACACACATGCAATGACACTTGGTTTGGTTCATGATATGGTTTGTGAGAAGAACACACATGCAATGACTCTAGCTGTGGTTCATGAGAAGAGAAGACATGCGATGACTCTAACTGTGGTTCATGAAAAGAGCAGACATGCGATAACACCGGTGAATCCATGTGTGGTCTATGAGAGGAACACACATGCAATGACACCGGTGGATCCTTACGTGGTTTGTGAGAATAACACACATGCAATGACACTGGTGGATCCATATGTGGGCTGTGAAAAGAACACACATGCAATGACACTGGTGGATCCATGTGTGGTTCATCGGAAGAACACACATGCAATGACACTGGTGGATCCATGTGTGGTCTGTTAGAACAACACACATGCAATGACACTGGTGATATGTGGTTTGTGAAAAGAACACACATGCAATGACTCTAAATGTGGTTCATGAAAAGAGCAGACATGCGATGACTCTAATTGTGGTTAATGAAAAGAGCAGACAAGCAATGACACTAGTGGATCCATGTGTGGTTAATGAGAAGAACACACATGCAATGACTCTAAATGTGGTTCATGAAAAGAGCAGACATGCGATGACTCTAATTGTGGTTAATGAAAAGAGCAGACAAGCAAGGACACTAGTGGATCCATGTGTGGTTAATGAGAAGAACACACATGCAATGACTCTAAATGTGGTTCATGAAAAGAGCAGACATGCGATGACTCTAATTGTGGTTAATGAAAAGAGCAGACAAGCAAGGACACTAGTGGATCCATGTGTGGTTAATGAGAAGAACACACATGCAATGAACTCTAGTGGGTCCATGTGGTTTATGAGAAGAACACACATCCAATGAACTCTAGTGGATCCATATGTGGTTTGTGAGAAGGATACACATGCAATGACACTGGTGGATCCATGTGTGGTTCATGGGAAGAACACACATGCAATGACACTGGTGGATCCATGTGTGGTCTGTGGGAAGAACACACATGCAATGACACTGGTGATATGTGGTTTGTGAAAAGAACAGACATGCAATGACTCTAACTGTGGTTCATGAAAAGAGCAGACATGAATGACATTGGTGGATCCATGTGTGGTTAATGAGAAGAACACACATGCAATAACACTGGGTGTGGTTCATGATATGGTTTGTGAGAAGAAACCACATGCAATGACACTGGTGATATCTGGTTTGTGAAAAGAACAGACATGCAATGACTCTAAATGTGGTTAATGAAAAGAGCAGACATGCAATGACACTGGTGGATCCATGTGTGGTTAATGAGAAGAACTCACATGCAATGACACTGGGTGTTGTTCATGATATGGTTTGTGAGAAGAACACACATGCAATGATTCTAGATGTGGTTCATGAAAGGAACACACATGCAATGACTCTAACTGTGGTTCATGAAAAGAGCACACATGCAATGACACCGGTGGATCCATGTGTGGTCTATGAGAGGAACACACATGCAATGACACTGGTGGATCCTTACGTGGTTTGTGAGAAGAACACACATGCAATGAGACCGGTGGATCCTTACGTGGTTTGTGAGCATAACACACATGCAATGACACTGGTGGATCCATATGTGGTCTGAGAAAATAACACACATGCAATGACACTGGTGGATTCATGTGTGGTTCATGGGAAGAACACACATGCAATGACACTGGTGGATCCATGTGTGGTCTGTGGGAAGAACACAAATGCAATGACCCTGGTGATATGTGGTTTGTGAAAAGAACACACATGCAATGACTCTAACTGTGGTTCATGAAAAGAGCAAACATGCAATGACACTGGTGGTTCCATGTGTGGTTCATGGGAAGAACACACATGCAATGACACTGGTGGATCCATGCGTGGTCTATGGGAAGAACAGGCATGCAATGACACTGGTGATATGTTGTTTGTGAAAAGAACAGACATGCAATGACTCTAACTATGGTGAATGAAAAGAGCATACATGCAATGACACTGGTGGATCCATGTGTGGTTAATGAGAAGAACACACATGCAATGACACTAGGTGTGGTTCATGATATGGTTTGTGAGAAGAACACACATGCAATGACTCTAGCTGTGGTTCATGAAAACAGCAGACATGCGATGACTCGAATTGTGGTTCATGAAAAGAGCAGACATGCGATGCCACTGGTGGATCCATGTGTGGTCTATGAGAGGAACACACATGCAATGACACCGGTGGATCCTTACGTGGTTTGTGAGAATGACACAGATGCAATGACACTGGTGGATCCATATGTGGTCTGTGAAAAGAACACTCATGCAATGACACTAGTCGATCCATGTGTGGTTCAAGGGAATAACACACATGCAATGACACTGGTGGATCCATGTGTGGTCTGTGGGAAGAACACACATACAATGACACTGGTGATATGTGGTTTGTGAAAAAAAACACATGCAATGACTCTAACTGTGGTTCATGAAAAGAGCAGACATGCAATGACACTAGTGGATCCATGTGTAGTTCATGGGAAGAACACACATACAATGACAATGGTGGATCCATTTGTGATCTATGGGAAGAACACACATGCAATGACACTGGTGATATGTGGTTTGTGAAAAGAACGGACATTCAATGACTCGAACTGTGGTTAATGAAAAGAGCAGACACGCAATGACACTGGTGGATCCATGTGTGGTTAATGACAAGAACACACATGCAATGACACTGTGTGTGGTTCATGATATGGTTTTTGAGAAGAACACGCATGCAATGACTATAGCTGTGGTTCGTGAGAAGATCAGACATGCGATGACTCTAACTGTGGTTCATGAAAAGAGTAGACATGCGATGACACTGGTGGATCCATGTGTGGTCCATGAGAGGAACACACGTGCAATGACTCTAACTGTGGTTCATGAAAGAGCACACATGCGATGACACCGGTGGATCCATGTGTGGTTTGTGAGAAGGACACACATGCAATGACACTGGTGGATCCATGTGTGGTCTGTGGGAAGAACACACATGCAAGACACTGGTGATATGTTGTTTGTGAAAAGAACGGACATGCAATGACTCTAACTATGGTTAATGAAAAGAGTAGACATGCAATGACACTAGTGGATCCATGTGTGGTTAATGAGAAGAACACACATGCAATGACACTGGGTGTGGTTCATGATATGGTTTGTGAGAAGAACAGACATGCAATGACTCGAACTGTGGTTCATGAAAAGAGCAGACATGCGATGACTCTAACTGTGGTTCATGAAAAGAGCAGACATGCGATGACACCGGTGGATCCATGTGTCGTCTACGAGAGGAACACACATGCAATGACTCTAACTGGATCCTTACGTGGTTTGTGAGAATAACACACATGCAATGACAATGGTGGATCCATATGTGGTCTGTAAAAAGAACACACATGCAATAGCACTGGTGGATCCATGTGTGGTTCATGGGAAGAACACACAATCAATGACACTGGTGGATCCATGTGTAGTGTGTGGGAAGAACACACATGCAATGACACTGGTGATATGTGGTTCGTGAAAAGAACAGACATGCAATGACTCTAACTATGGTTCATGAAAAGAGCAGACATGCAATGGCATTGGTGGATCCATGTGTGGTTCGTGGGAAGAACAGACATGCAATGATACTGGTGGATCCATGTGTGGTCTGTGGGAAGAACACACATGCAATGACACTGGTGATATGTGGTTTGTGAAAAGAACAAACATGCAATGACTCTAGCTATGGTTCATGAGAAGAGCAGATATGCAATGACTCTGGTGGATCCATGTGTGGTTAATGAGAAGACACATGCAATGAGACTAGGTGTGGTTCATGATATTGTTTGTGAGAAGAACACACATGCAATGACTCTAGCTGTTGTTCATGAGAAGAGCAGACATGTGATGACTCACATTGTGGTTTAATGAAAAGAGCAGACATGCAATGACACCGGTGGATCCATGTGTGGTCTATGAGAAGAACACACATGCAATGACACCGGTGGATCCTTACGTGGTTTGTGAGAATAACACACACAAAATGACACTAGTGGATCCATATGTGTTCTGTGAAAAGAACACACATGCAATGACACTTGTGGATCCATGGGTGGTTCATGGGAAGAACACACATGCAATGACGCTAGTGGATCCATGTGTGGTCTGTGGGAAGAACAGACATGGAATGACACTGGTGATATGTGGTTTGTGAAAAGAATAGACATGTAATGACTCTAACTGTGGTTAATGAAAAGAGCAGACATGCAATGACACTGGTGGATCCATGTGTGGTTAATGAGAAGAACACACATGCAATGACACTGGTTGTGGTTCATGATATGGTTGGTGAGAATAACACACATGCAATGACTCTAGCTATGGTTCATGAAAAGACCAGACATGCGATGACTCTAACTGTGGTTCATGAAAAGAGCAGACATGTGATGCCACCGGTGGATCCATGTGTGGTCTATGAGAGGAACACACATGCAATGACACCGGTGGATCCTTACGTGTTTTGTGAGAATAACACACATGCAATGACACTGGTGGATCCATATGTGGTCTGTGAAAAGAACACACATGTAATGACACTAGTGGATCCATGTGTGGTTCATGGGAAGAACACACATGCAATGACACTGGTGGATCCATGTGTGGTCTGTGGGAAGAAGACACATGCAATGACACTGGTGATATGTGGTTTGTGAAAAAAAAACACATGCAATGACTCTAACTGTGGTTCATGAAAAGAGCAGACATGCAATGACACTGGTGGATCCATGTGTGTTTCATGGGAAGAACACACATGCAATGACACTAGTGGATCCATGTGTGGTCTGTGGGAAGAACACACATGCAATGACACTGGTGATATGTGGTTTGTGAAAAGAACAGACATCCAATGACTCTAACTGTGGTTAATGAAAAGAGCAGACACGCAATGACACAGGTGGATCCATGTGTGGTTAATGAGAAGAACACACATGCAATGACACTGGGTGCGGTTCATGATATTGTTTTTGAGAAGAACACGCATGCAATGACTCTAGCTGTGGTTCATGAAAAGAGCATACATGGGATGACTCTAACTGTGGTTCATGCAAAGAGCAGACATGCGATGCCATCGGTGGATCCATGTGTGGTCTATGAGAGAAACACACATGCAATTACACCGGTGGATCCTTACGTGGTTGGTGAGAATAACACACATGCATTGACACTAGTGGATCCATATGTGGTCTATGAAAATAATACACATGCAATGACACTAGTGGATCCATGTGTAGTTCATGGGAAGAACACACATGCAATGACACTGGTGGATCCATGTGTGGTCTGTGGGAAGAACACACATGCAATGATACTGGTGATATGTGGTTTGTGAAAAAAACACACATGCAATGACTGTAACTGTGGTTCATGAAAAGAGTAGACATGCAATGACACTGGTGGATCCATGTGTAGTTCATGTGAAGAACACACATGCAATGACACTAGTGGATCCATGCGTGGTCTGTGGGAAGAACACACACGGAATGACACTGGTGATATGTGGTTTATGAAAAGAACAGACATCCAATGACTCTAACTGTGGTTAATGAAAAGAGCAGACACGCAATGACACTGGTGGATCCATGTGTGGTTAATGAGAAGAACACACATGCAATGACACTGGGTGTGGTTCATGATATGGTTTGTGAGAAGAATACACATGCAATGACTCTAACTGTGGTTCATGAAAAGAGCAGACATGCGATGACACCGGTGGATCCATGTGTGGTCTATGAGAGGAACACACATGCAATGACACTGGTGGATCCTTACGTGGTTTGTGAGAAGAACACACATGCAATGACATCGGTGGATCCATGTGTGGTATGTGGGAAGAACACGCATGCAATGACACTGGTGGATCCTATGTGGTTTCTGAGAAGGACACACATGCAATGACAGTGGTGGATCCATGTGTGGTCTGTGGGAAGAACATACATGCAATGACACTGGTAATATGTGATTTGTGAAAAGAACAGACATGCAATGACTCTAACTGTGGTTAACGAAAAGAGCATACATATAATGACACTGGTGTATCCATGTGTGGTTAATGAGAAGAACACACATGCAATGACACTGGGTGTGGTTCATGATATGGTTTGTGAGAAGAACATGCATGCAATGACTCTAGCTGTGGTTCATGATAAGAGCAGGCATGAGATGACTCTAACTGTGGTTCATGAAAAGAGCAGTGATACATTGCAAATGTATCTATAATTTTTGATGTTCCATGCTTGGTTTTATCCACTTTCTTGTGTTTTGTTCCAACTTTGGAGAACTTCTCATATGATTTCTTGGACTAACCTATTAACAAGAGCCACAGTGCCAGCTGCCTGTTTTCTGTTGTTTTTGGTTCCAGGAAAATCAGAAAATGAATATTCTCGGAATTGGATGGGACAAAAGCCAAAGTGCCTATTTTTCTAGAAGTTATCAAGTGCCAGAATACGGGACGGAGAAGGGCCAGGGAGCCACCACACCACCTAGCCGCGCGGCCAGGCCTGGACTATGCCAGGGGTTGGTGTGGCCGCTCCCGGCACCCCCTTGGCCTCTCCTTCCGCCTATATATTGCCCTCGGGACGAAAACCCTAAGTGCCCGATCAAAAATCCACTAAAGAGTCTGTAGTCGCCGTCATCTCCATCCCTAGATCAGGAGGGATCTGAAGCTCTTCCCAGCACCCTGCCGGAGAGGTGAATTCACCCTGGAGGCCTTCTTCATCACCATGCAAGCCTCCGGTGTGATGCGTGAGTAGTTCATCCTTGGACTACGGATCCATGTAGTAGCTTGATGGCTGGTTTCTCCTCCTTTGTGCTTTCATGTTTAGATCTTGTGTGCTCCGTTCATGATCAAGATCATCTAATTGTAATTCATACATGTTGTGTTTGCGGGGATCCGATGGATATTGAGATGCTATTTCAGATTGATTATTGATTCTATCATGTCTTTTTTATTTGAGATCTTGCATGCTTTCCGTTGTTACTAGCTATCTTGGCCAAGTAGATGCTAGCAACTCCAAGAGTTAGTATTTATGCTCGATAGTGGGTTCATGCCTCTAGTAATCTGGGGAAGTGACAGAAATCTCTAAGGTACTAGATGTGCTGTTGCTACTAGGGAGAAAACAATAATCCTTTGTTCATAGAACAATCGTATTGTTTACTTTACACGCAGTTCGTAAAGCAATAATCTATTGCTTGCAACTTAATACTGGAGGGGGTTCGGATGATAACCTGAAGGTGGATTATTAGTCATAGATGCAGTTGGATGGCGGTCTATGTATTATGTTGTAATGCCCAATCGAATATCAAAGGAGTCAAGATGATTAGTATATGCATGTATTGCTTTCTCGGTGTTTGTCAATTGCCCCGCTGTAATTTGTTCACCTAGCATGTTATCTATCTAAGGAGAGCCACCTCTAGGGAACTATGGATCCCAGTCCTTTTTCTTTACATACAATCTATAAACTGTTTATAGCTTTGTGTTTACTTTCTGCAAACTTTTACTTCTTTCCATTCGATACGTTTAATCCTTTGTTTTCCGCAAAACACGGTGAGATTGACAACCTCATCGCAAGTTGGGGACAAAGTTTTGTGGTTGTGTTGTGCAGGTCTCCACGTTGCTACTAGCACCGGTAGTGCGCCCTACCAAAGCTCAGCTAGTAACACCTTTGGGGTGTTTCCTTGCTCCTACTGGTTCGATTAAACCTTGGTTTCATAATTGAGGGAAAACTTGCTGCTGTGCTCATCATACCTTCCTCTTGGGGTTCCCAACAAGCTCTACGTCGAACGACGAGCCATCA